>WRNY01000065.1:0-175694 GCA_012978405.1 Pseudocercospora macadamiae
GGTAAGAGCTACTCTCTATACTACTCTAAGTATAGTTACCTCTACTACTAGGAGATAGAGAAGAATACTAGAGAGTAAAGGATCTAGAAGAAAATAAAAAATAGAAACTAAGCTAAGAAGAAGAGTAGAAGCTTTAATAAACTTAGAAGAAGAATACCTAAGGTTAAAAGAGAAAAAGATCTATCTTAGATAAAGAGCTAAGATAAGAAAGAATATATAGCATAATTATAAGAGCAACTATATAGAAAAGGCTAAGAAATAATAATAGAGAGCTTCTAGAATCTAAGTATTATAGAGTATTTCTATCTATACTATAAGACTCTAACCTAGCTATAGTAATAGAATAGATAATTAAACTTCTAGAGGATATTAAAGAAACTATATACTATATAGTAGTAGATAGGATTAGAACCTAGTAGGAAGTACTAATCCTAAAGACCTATAAAGAGGTAATATAAGACCTAAAATAAAGATATATATAGAAAGAGGTAATCTAGAAAGAGCTAATTATACTAGAAGCTAACTATACCTAGGACTAGGTTATTTCTCTAAGAGAAGCAAACCTAGTAATATTAAAATAGGTATTTAATATAAAAAGGATAATTAGTAGAGCTATTAAAAAGTTTAAAGCTAGACTAGTTATAAGAGAGTTCTTTTAGAAATATAGAGTAGACTTTTAGGAAACCTTTATACCTACTATAAGATATAATATATTAAAAGTATTTATAGTAGTAGTCTATAAGAAGAACCTAGAACTATACTAAGTAGATATAAATAATATATTTACTAAGAGTATACTATAAGAAGAGATCTTTATACTTCTACTCCTAGGAGTAGAAGTACTACTAAACATAGTTCTAAAGATATTAAGGAGCTTATATAGCCTAAAGTAGGTAGCTAGAGATTAGAATAAGCTCTATATTTTAAAGTTAGAAAAGATTAGGTTCTAGTAATTAGAGGTAGACCTATACCTATTAATTTATAGAGAAAGAGATATTATAATCCTTACTTATATAGATAATATACCTATTATAGTACTAAAACTATAGGATATTCTATAGTTTAAAGAAGAGCTAAGGAAGATATTTAAAATTAAAGATCTAGGTAAACCGGAAAAGATTCTTAGAATAAGAATAACTAGAGATAGAGGGCTTAGTACTCTAAAACTAGACTAGGAATACTATATCTAGGAAAACCTTATAAAGCTTAGAATAACTAAAGAAATAGCCTAACTAACCTTATTACTACTAGATAGCTATAATAGCCTTACCCCCTTAGGGAAGGATAATAAGAGGTATAATAAGAATAAGTACTAAAGCTAGAATAGTACTTAGATATAGCTAATAATAATAATAAAGCTAGATATTGCTTTTACTCTTAGAAGATTAGGATCCTATATATCTAATCTATCTAAGAGATATCTAAAGGCTCTTAAGAAACTATTAAGATATCTAAGATTATTCCTAGATCTTAGATTAATATTTAGAAGAGGTAGAGGAAAGCTAATTAGATACTTAGACTCTAATTATACTATAGATAAAGTAGATAAAGTTTTAATCCTTAGTAGCATTTTCTTCCTCTATAAATTACTAGTTTTATAGATAAGTAAGAAGTAAAAGTCTATAGTAATATTAATAATAGAAGCTAAGTATATAGTAATAAATATATATATAAAATAATCTTAGTTTCTTATAGTACTCCTAAGAGAAATAGATTATCTAGGTTTAGTAAGAGAATACTTATTTTAACTACTACTTAAAGCTAACCTAGATACTATAAGAGAGATAAGACTTATTTAGCTTATAGAAGATAACTAAGTAGCTTTAACTTTAGTAAAGGATGCCTATACTTATAAAAGGTTAAAATATATTAATATAGCCTATAACAAAGTTAGATAACTTTAGTAGTAGAGAAAGATTATAGTAGAATATATTCTAATAAAAGAGATAGTTACTAATAGTTTAACAAAACTAAAGAATAGACCTTAATTCTAGAAGTTCCTAAGATAACTCTAGCTTATATAAAAGAGGCAAAAAAGATATAATTATATACTTCTTTAAAATATATAATTATATTAATATTAAGCTTAGGAGTTATATCTAGTAGAGAGAGTATAGTACTAACCTAGAACCTACTATACCTAATTAGCTAATAGGCAACTAAGAAAATATATATACCTATATAAGAAAAGAAAGAGCTTAAAAAGTAAAAGAGTAGTCTATATAATTTAATATAACTAATGTATTAAATTATATAGAGATTAGGTCTTAGAATTAAACTAAGATAGATTGCACTATAAGACTATAGTACCTAATTAGCTAATTAATAGAGAGTTAAACCTATTTATATACCTTAAGTACTTAGAGGAAAAAAGTTTAGGCTAAGTAGAAGTATTAGAAAGTATAGCCTACTCTACTATTCTAGTAAGAGCATATTATATAATTAGGTTACGTAACGTAGTATATAACTAGATTATATAATATACCTAATAAGGATAGATCTTAGAAGTAGATAGAACTTTAACTAATATAATAATATTAGTTCCTACTATTATACTCTCTTTTAGTACTTTCCTACTATATTAAATTTAATATCTACTTATTTTCTATTTTCTACTCTAGGCCTAATAATCTATTTATAACTATACTAATATCTTATCTATAATAATAAAATTTAATACTAACTAACTAATTATTATAGATAGTCTATACTATATCCTCTTTTCTAATTTATACTATATTTTACTCTATTTAATTTAAAAGAGATATAAACTTTAAAGTTATCTTTTAGATTAATAAGCTAGCTATAATAGCTACTACTCTAACTAGAGTTAATAGTCTATATAGCTATAAAAAAACTATAGTATCTATAGTATAAGCTATAATAAACTATTTATAGGTATAGAAATAATATAGATATACCTAATATATAAGAAAATATATAGAGACTATATAATACTAGCCTAACTAGCTCTATTACTATCCTAAATAGCTATATATAATAAAGGAAAAGTATAGATAAAGATATATAAAGACTAGCTAGTCTAGCTCTTCTATAGTAAGCGTAGAGTTAATATTACTACTAATATAGTCGTTATTCTAGCTATATTAAAGCTTTAGGTTCTAGAAAAGATATACTAGCTTATTAATAGTTTTATATAATAGATAGTTATATCTAAGGTTATAAATAAAGCTATAGGTAGACTAGTTCTTTTCTATAGTACCTATTATTAGCGCTATAGTAAAAGCTATAATATAGAGAGTCGTAAAGTCTTAATAGCTTTTAAACTAGTATAATTACTACTACTATATTATAGTAAGGCTCTTATAGCTGTTCTATTTAATAGAGTCGTAAAAGTAGCTCTATTTATCGTATAAAAGAATAAAGTAAGCTATAAGTAAAAAATAGCGTTCCTTATTACTCTAGTAGTAATTAATAAGAAGCTAATCTTATAGTACTATTATCTCGTCGTTCTTAATATAAATAGGCCTTTCTATACGTATCTAAAGGTCTATAAAGTAGGCTATAAGTATAAGAGAGTAGTAAGCTTTATTAAACTATTTAAAGATAATCTTATATAGCTTATTATTCTATACTAGCTAATTACTAAGAGTTAATATAAGGAGGTATTTATAGTTAGCGTAAACGTAACTAAGTTTAACGTCGTCGCTTTCTAGGCTAATATAGACTTAAAAGAAAAGTTTAAAAAGATCTCTAAATAGCTATATCTTCTACTAGAACTATAAGTTATATAGCTAGAAAGATAAAGTTAGCTATATTTATATAGAAAAAAAAGGAGCTTATAAACTTTAAGTTTAATATCGTTCTACTTCTAATAAGCTATAGTATTAGTAGAAAGACCTAATACCTTATTATTATTAAAAGCGACTCTCTAATATAGTAGTATATCTTTTATAAAACTATCTATTATATTAAATCTACCTTACTAGCGCGTTATACCTAGTAACTTCTAGGCTATAAATTCGAGCCTATTAACTTCTATAACTCGGATTAGTACCTATATAAAGTAGATATAGTCTTTACTATATTTTATAATATTAAAAATATTTTTATATACTTCTTTAATAAGTAGTAGTATATTATAGTATATTATAAGCCTACTTATAAGAATATTAATATAATAAGAGTTATAGCTAATATTCTAAATATAAAGATAGTAGATAGTAATCTATATTAGGCTTAGCTTTTACCTCTTAGAGCAAAAATAACGTTAGGTAGATACTTCTAATTAGCTACTAGAGATAATCTACTATTAACTTTATTCTAACTATATTTAATATATTATTAGTTATTACTATAATAATATTCTTAGAGCCTAGATCTTCTAGTATATACTCTACTATATTAGTAAAGAACTTAGACGTATATCTATAGTTACTAGTTAACTTAGATTTAATAAAAATAGAGCTATTAGGTATAATACTAAGATAGTTAGTAATTAACTCTTTTTAAAAGTTAGTCTAGCTATCTATTATAAGTATAATATAACTATAGTAGCTTAGGCGTATATCTATCTTCTACTTTAATTTTAGATACTAATTATCTAGTAGACTATTTAAGAGCTAATATCGAAATAGTAGTTTAAATATAAGCGCTAGAACTTCTAAGAAGTTATAAAAAGCTAGATTTTCGACTATTAATAAAGATAGTCTACTTATAAATACCTAGCGCGCGTATACTTTTACTATCTTCTTATAATAAGCCGCTAATATCTAATATATACTGCTAGTAATAGTAGAAGCCTTCTTTAGCCTTAGAGAAGCTAGAATAATACCTTTAACTTAATAAAGTTAGAAGGCGCGCTATAGCTATTCTAGTAATACTTTATATACTAAAAGGTACTTTATAATACGCTTCTTCTTATTCGAGACCTACTATTTATTATAGTAATAATAAGTAATAATAGAGTACTTTTAGCTTAGAGTATTATACTTATAAATAACTTCTATCTATACTAATAACTTCTTCTTTATATATTTTTTTAAAAACCTAGATTTTAGCTTCTTTAATAGACTATATATAGAGCTACTACTCTATATAGAATTAGCTATATTAAGATAAGATAATAGATATATAAATAAGATAATATTAATATCTAAAAGAGCTAGAAAAAAGATATAAAATATACTATTTATAGTACTATATATCTATATTAATTATAAGCTTCTATATACCTAGAAACTAGCTCTCCGGCTATTTAATTAAGTTAGATACTAACGATATCCTTATTAACTAATCTCTTATATATTACCTTTATATTTATAGTCTTTCTATATACTAGAAGTATTCTAAGCTATACTATTAATTAAGCTACTTATTTATTAACTACTAAGAGTCGTAGATTAATAATATTTACTTAGTATAGCTGCATATACATTTCTCTACGAAGACCGGCTCAGCATACCCGTATAGGCAAAGCGCACTGCTAAGCGGTATGGTCCATAGCGGATATTCGAGTAGCCGCTGTGAACACGTACTGTCCACAATCCTATGGATTTTGCGGCCGTGTGGTTCACACCCCTAGCTCCAACCACAGACGTCAGCATTTTTCAGGGCCTTGCTTCTTCCTCATTCGCATCGCCTCGCCTCGCCTATACACAACACTGCAAAACATGGAGTTCTTCATTCCGGCTCTGACGCGGCACGGAGGTTGAAATAAAGTCGGGCCACGAACCGGGTTCATGCTCGTTCGGCTTGCGAGCCGTGGCAGTAACGTCGGGTTGTTCTTGCAACTCTGTAGCCGCCCTGAAATCTGCATTCGAACAAGATCGTCAGGTACAGGATTCGCAGACTCGCCTGGACTGCTCCGCATCTTTGCGTGTCCGTTGGAGAGACGTGATCTTCCGAGGCTTGGATCCGATCGGCTTCATCTTTCACACACGTTCGCAAGACGTCCTCTTGCTCTCGGAACTACAGTATCGGGTCAAGATGTGGAATGGGAGGTTTGCATCCGACCGGTGGTGGCAAGTCTGACAATTCTCAGACGCCTGGTTGTAGGGGTTTGCTGACAGCTGATGTCGCAACTCTGCGAACTTTGCTATTCGCGGATTGCCCCGATCTTGAGTCGTGACAAGCGAGCTTCGAACGGAAGTGCGGATGGGACCGTGGAAGTACGGAGGTAGATCTCCAATTTGTGGCGGCTGCCATTGACATCAACTGCTTCGATGCGACATCGCTGTCATTCTACCGCGATATTGCAAGGAAAAGGCAGCAATTGTTTGGATTTCGTACTCTTTTGCAACGGAGGAAGGGATGCGAACTCCCTTCATTTAATTCAGTCTCCAACCAAGTTCTGCCCAAAGTGGGCCGACTTACGAAGCTGGAGCAGTTGCTGCCCAGCGTGTTGCAGGATCAGGCGAACAAGATCTACGTGCTCGAGTCAAGCTAACGTCTTGTGGCTGCATTTGTTCTTTTAGGACAACCAATTTCTAGGCTCTAGTAGGTGGAATACCTCGCCTACTTTTCGATAAAGTTTGCTTTGTAGGAGCGACACCTAAGCATGCGGCTAACGAGCGGTCTGACCGCGTACCTCCACCGTGGTGTTGGGCCATCAAAACTACACCATCTGCTCCTTTGCGCGCTTGCGGAAGTGCTCCAGACCTCCTTCCGGAATACTTTCTGAGCTTCTTTTCAGCCTTGGGCTGCCATGTACGCACTGAGATGCGGTGGAGGATATCACTGTTGGTGTCGTTGGGTGTAGTCTTGGCCAGTGGAAGCTCAGCGTTGCAATCTGGACAATCCGCCAGAGGCTTTGAGATCAGCAATGTCGTCAGCGATGGAAATATTGGACATTCTGTTATGGGCCTTCGGGCTCGCTCGCTGAACCAGACCGAGTTAGACGACCTTGGACAATGCGCTGTAAGTCAGCAAATGCATCACCATTGCGATCAATTGATAACGAGGACTTAGGGACAATGTCTAGAGGAGGTTGTGCCAAGATATGGCTGCGCTTACGACGATGCATGCTTCTGCAAGAATGGCAATATCACTGCCTCCATAGAAGCATGCCTCGCTTCCAACTGCACGACAGCAGACGTTTTGGCCGCTCAGCGGTTCCAAGCAGACACATGCAATGCACCGGTTCGCGATCGTGGAGGGCTATCCAGGAATCTTTGCTGGGCCATGTTCACGATTGCAACACTTTTTGTTCTCGGTCGTTTCGTGTCACGCATGCCTCAGCTTGGAGGCAGCGGATATTCATGGGATGACTGGACAGTCCTCTTCTGCTATGCGCTTCTGGTCCCTACAGATGTGAGCTGCGAGTTCGAAGTTCGCAACGGCCTGGGGAGGGACATGTACATGCTTTCTCTTGACCAAATTGTCACGATTATGAGGGTACGTACCACGCTCGCTGAGCAAGATTTCACGCTGACGTGCTTCTAAACAGTGGTTCTACTTTGGAGAACTTTTCTACAATATCATCGTCATGGCGACCAAAATCTCACTCATACTACTTTATTTGCGCATCTGGACAGCTGATTCTGCTTCTTCGACATTTCGTGTTACTTGCTGGACGCTCATCGGCATACTCACAGCCACTGCTACTGCTGGAGTCTTTGGTATCATTTTTCAATGCACTCCGATATCCTACGCATGGGAAGGCATAACTGGTACTACAAGCGGTCACTGTATTGCTTTGGAGCCTTTCACCTACGCTTACGGCGCACTCAACATCTCGTATGATGTTGTAGTATTCTTTCTGCCCATTCACAGTTTGCTGAAGCTGAGAGTACCTTGGCCGAAGAAATTCGGTCTCTGCGCTGTATTCCTAGTGGGCTTCCTGGTCACGATATGCTCTATCATCCGCTTACAGTACTTGGTCCGCCTGTCTGAAACGAAGAACATCAGCTGGAACTTTCAGTATATCGGCATGTGGTCGCTGGTCGAGGCGAATTTCAGCATTGTGTGCTGCTGTATGCCAGCAATGGCAGGACTTGTGCAAAGAATTTGGTTCAAATCGAACTTCAGCTCCATGGACGAATCAAGGTCAAAACAAGGAGACTTTTCCGGTGGCAATCAAGGAAGATCAGCCGGCAGCTCGCCACGATCTGGCAGCGACCCAACATACATCGAAAATGTACTTGAGAAAGGTCATCAGACCAACAGCGAACAGTACGAAGACGAGCTCAGAAGAGAAAGGATACAACGCGACGAAGACGCTGATACAGCTGTGGAGATTCTTGACCGAGATCGAGAAAATGGCCGTCCAACCAGTGCTATCCTATACAGGCAACGAACGGACGGAGACCGGCAGTCATACTACGTCGAGATCGCCCACGAGCCACCAACAGAGGCATCGACAACCAAATTATCATATCGAGATCACAACAACGTCTTGCATGAAGTCGAAATAATCGATCGACCACAAGGACAAGTCCCTAGCAGGAATCTGAGGGCTGAGAGAGCAAACCAGATGCAGAGACTCGAGACATTTGGGTTCGGAGAGAGAACCACACGGATTCCATCTACTGGACATGGAAGCGGCGGCGGAGGAGGCTATAGCACAAACACCACGCCTAGCATAATGTCCCCTCCTTTAAGTTCACCTTCGACACCGACTGGCTCTTCATCTGGATCGACCCCACGAAGGACTTCAAGAGTTGGGGTGACATTGTTTGGAGGACCTTGAGAGCCACAGAATGGTCGCAATCGACTATATTACAGCAAGACCTGGTCTTGTCTCTCGATCCGGCATCTGGCGCCACATTGCGCAACTCTGGAGTCGATCGTCTGAAGACCTCTTACACCCTTGGTAAGACACATTAAGCGGAGGGAGGCGTGGAGCAAGACGTTCGCATCGGAAATCGACATTTGAGACCGCACTTTGGACCGGCTGTCACCGTGATGAGGTCATGAATTTAATTTGGGCGGACTGCTTTGGTCAGCGCGAGGGTCTCATGGGATCTTTCCTATTATGGCACCCATTCGGCGCGAAGTGGTGGAATCCGTTCGGGCCGAACTGACGAGCACTTGCTATAGACCTTCGCAGTCAACAAGACGTCACAAATACTATAGAGAAAAGGCCTTTATAAGAGATGGCCGACAGCATGGATCATCCCCTGGCAGCTCAGAGCAAAGCACTGCCACGACACCGCCAAGATGACACTCCGCCTGCTATCTGCGATATACGTCCTCCTTGGTCTTGCGGCTGCCCTACCTTCTCCGATCACACCCGTCGATTGCAAGAACGCTCCTTCAGCTGGACCTCTCAAGACGATTGTCCACTTCTCTGATGGGAATTGGGCGGAGAATCTCCATCTTCGCAATGACGGAATAGTCCTTGTGAGCATGTACGAAGGCAACATCGGTCAAGTGGTTCTCGTCACGCCTCAGCTTGAAGGACCAGGGCATGTGCAGGTTGTTCATAAGTTTCCTAGCGATAAGACCGGAGCCATTGGCATTGTCGAAACAGATCGAGACGTCTACTATTTCGCAACTGTGACCCGAGGCCAGTATGCTACAGATCCTCCATTCGGCACTGGCCAAGTCTGGAAGTTTGACCTTCACGACTTTAACGGTACAGAGGTACCACTGGAATTGGTTACGAATTTGACGGAATCAATACTTCTGAACGGCGCAACAGGAACCCAACACCATCCACGAAAGATCTTGGTCGCTGACTCCCAAGTCGGCGTAATTTGGCGCATCGATCCTAATACTGGAGCTTACAATATCGCCGCCAACGATACCCTCCTTCATAACGTCACATCCACTGGTCTGGGCGTCAACGGTATCCACATCAAAAACAACTTCCTCTACTTCACCAACACCGACCTCAACCTCTACGGTCGCTTCCCCATCTCCGACTCCGGTCTCCAAGTCGGCCCCGTCGAGACTCTCAACGGCAACTTGACCTTCGCCGGTGTCGACGACTTCAGCGTCTTTCCTGGTCTAACAAGAGCTGGTATCTTCGCTAGTGATCCTGACAACGGGACGTTCTTCCAATCTGAGACTTGTACCAAGCGTTTGGCTACGACGAATGGGACGACTGCGAACAAGATTGCTTGGAATCAGATGAAAGAAGACGGATCAGTGCCAGTTTTCGTGACCAGCGAGGGCGGCTTCATGGCTTATGAAAGACCAGGACCTATCATGGTTGGAGGTACCTTGAGTATGTTTGAAATGTATGTGGGAGAGTACCGTGGGGAGCAGGAGTGGCGAAGCTTTGGAGGACCGCAATTTTTGTGAGGTGAATCAGTAAGACCTCTGCAGTGTACATTGGATGAAGCCTTGGCGGGAAGTAAAGTTGACCCGAGATCCAGGAACGCATGCAGGGCAGCAAACCGATTCCAAGAACCGTTCTTGATCCTAAACCCACTCTACCCACTTATGTCCCAGGTTGTGCTTCCGAATGGTGTCTCGGAAAGCCAGCATGAACAGCGCACTCACGCGGGTAGGCTATGCTCCCCGAGCAGTACAAATCGCGCTTGCGGATGCACAGCCCTGTCTCCCCGGCGGCAATCGAGCACCAATCTTCACGGCCCGCTGTTCCCATCATGTTGTACAACCCCATGCCGAACCATACTCTTCCATCTCATGCATCATGAGAACACTGAGGCTGCGGGCCGGGTTTGCCGACACAGATGGGACCTGCTGTGCATCTGGAAGACACGGCCGTGAACGGCTCGACGATAATTTGGATCTCATTGCCTATGCTGTGACGATGAAGAGGCCGCAATGAGTCTCTTATCTTCCGACAGCGAGAATGTGATGCGTCTGCCGGAGTACAAAATGCCTATAAAAGGCTGTGTCAGGACATGTCACTGGAGTGAAGCGGTGCATCCATCTCACTTCGTCATCTCAAAGAATTTCGCCAATCACTCACAACACTGGCTTGAAGGCCTGAAATTATGGCATCTACAACATCAACAGAGGGTATTCATCACAATCACAACCAGAGAGCGACCACTACAAGTGATGAGTAAGACCTTCTACACTCCCTCATGAAAGCCCCTCACAATGCTGACTTTGATACAGACTCGTCTCCCAGGCAGGATCACAATTCGAGTCCAACAACGAAGATCGAAGCAATCACGAAGGCTATCCTACAGAGATTGAATTGCCGGATGAAAATGAAAGCAAGTATTGAACAAGACCGACTTGAGCTCGGCAGCCAGATGTTGCAAGAGCCTTGTCGCTCAGCTAAGGTCCCATCCCATCTATCACAACTACCAACACCACACCTAGCGACAAGACATCTGGGACTTTAGCCCGTGATACGATCCTGATCTCCTTCTTCCAAATCAAAGTCCTCTTGGCGACCCTCTCGCGCAAGGCATCGTCTTGCTTCACAAAAACTGTGGCAAGTCTACTCCATCGACTACGACATCATGCATGAGGGCGTGCTTGTTGGATGTGCAGTGTGACGCGAAGAGCGTATCGGTATGCGTTTCGTCACGGTCGGAATTGAGGGCGTGCTAATTCTGCTGTATTGCTTCTTGATGGATCAACCAACGTCTTGGACACTTGGTCGTTAGGCCGCGACCGTTGCCAGTGGGCCAGTGTTGAGGCAGGATTGGGCTATACATATTAGACAGCTTGATGTGTCCGAAACTCGTCTCATCGAATTCTTCCTAATGGTTGGCAGTGAGATCGTCGTAGCAGCTTTGCTGCTCGGCCAAGCTCACGTCCCTGTTGGCATTGGTGAGTGGTGGGAGTTCAGCTGTGAGTTGGAGGACGACAGCAGGTTCTGGCTTCAAGCCATTCTGCATGAAGCGGCGGGTGATCTCTGGAAAGAGAGTCCAGTGCGGATTGGAACGTGGTTTCTCATCATCTCCGCATTCGATACTATAATAGTCGTTATAGACACTTTCAGTCGCCAGAGGGGATCCAATCAATATGAATTTGCTGTCTGTTGCGAGTGCGCCAGAGTCTCTGTGTGACTCCTCGCCGCTTTTGTCCACGACCAGAGTAGAGGCATGGATATGCCCTGAGAAAACCAGCAGAGTTCTCTGTTGGGTATCGTCATGACCTTCCGCAACATAATGGAGTGCTGATCGACAAGTAATCGCTCATCTCGTCGTCTGCCATATAGGTCTCGTCCAAAGCATACCTGCCATGTTCCCGCTGGTGTGGCGCGATAGGAATGTGAGATTGATGCTGACGAAGAATATTCCGGGGAGTTGAGGAGAGCAATCGACCAGACCTCCTGGAGCCAAGTACGTGTTTGGTGGTCTTCAGTGTGTTTTTGAGACCTTGGCGAGGATGCAGAAGTTGGTGTGGGAGATTCTCGATGATCTTTGAAAAGTCGAGACCCAGCCTCTCGGCAGGTCGCAAGGTAGACTGCAGCTGGGCGTAGTTGATTACGATTGTCAAGTTCGCTCGAGGAGAAAAGGGAGATCTTCCGTGATCTCCTCCCGCTCTGATCTCTGCGGAATCTCCTCGAAATAAGTTATGGAGTCTTTGCTGTGCTTCGCCAAGCGTGAAGACGTTCAAGATGTAGAGGTGGCTCGCAGACGGAAGGGACGTCCTGTCGAATGATACACCGCCTCGAAGACTCTCTGTAGACTCGTTGGCTTAGATCACGATTCGCATGCAGTAAGTCGGTTGGATCTGCAAATCAGGATCGAGGGTGTCTGTAGCATGTGGAATCTCGTCGTCTCTTGCGATGTTGAAGCTTGATCAATTGCTCGTCCTTGTTCAGACGTCTCTGTGATTTTGTGTATACGCTGTTGTCGATAATTGTATAGTTGATGAGTAAAATGAACGAGAAGGAAGAAGGCAGGTTAGAGAAGTTGCTGTTAACGTGTAAGTAAGAATGGCAGCTTGATGCCGCTTTCTTGTATCGTGGTGCGTGAAGGCTTGCTCCATTTGTTTGCCAACTCTCAGAAAGTGGAGACTGCATCGTGAGAACAGTCTATCTCCTTTCACAAGAACTCCAAAATCCTGTTTCATGACAATCATTTAGAGGTTCTAGCAAGCAGACGTTAGCTAACAAAGGCTGCGTACTTCCTTCATGATATTGCTTATGGGTGAATGAATTTAGTCCGTGCTCGGCCATAGAGCCATCTTCGACGCTCGTCGCCAACCTTTGATTCACTGCAATACGTGCTTCTTCGAATTGATCAGAGCGAAGGGTTGACCAGCATCAGACACAGCGCTCCACCAGTATTTCCATGCTCCGCAAGCCACTTCTCAGAGCTCTCAAGCATTTTCTTCGAGTTCTCCATCGATTTCTCGTTCTGTTCAATCGCAGCATCCACAAGCTTCCTAGCCTCCGGCACATTCTCAGGCAACTGAGTAGCCCAATCCTTGTGCTTCTCAACCTCCTTTCTGGCCCACTCCATCCAGTACTTGTGCGACTCGATCGATGCCTTGGTATCCTGCCTTTCGTATGTTGAATCCATTCCTGTAGCTTGTTGAAAAGTTCTCCCAGGACACAAACGTTCAGCATCCGCTTCCGCAGCTTTCAAGGCCTTGGTGTAGGTCTCCGCTTTCTCCTTGTCCGCGCGAAAGCGTGAGAGGTGGAACTTTTGCATAACCGGATCGTCGCTTGATTTCGACGCTTCTTCAGATCGTTGGACAGAATTTAGCTTCCATCCTGTTTCGACACGCAGTTGCTGCAGCTCCCAAAGCGGTAAGTCTTCCTTTTTCTGACACTTGCCTCCAGGACATCTCCTCTCAGCCTTCTCTTTTCTGTCCTTCAACTCTTTGCGGTTGCGTTGCCTTCTCTCCTCAACTTGCCAAAGCTTGAAGCGAGCTACCCACTCCTCGTCAGTCGTTTTTGCATCGGCGATATCCTTGGTGTATCTCTCCATATCGTGATGGTTATGTTCGAGCCAGCCGTTGTAGCACTCTACCTGCCGCAAGGGCTCTTCGGCAAAGTACTTCGCGCGCTGAGCACAGTAAGCTCGAACTTGACTGATTCTGAAAGCGTCACCGTCGAAGTTGTCCGGCCAGCCGTTCTGTCTGTATAGAGGTCGTAGTATGGATGGCTCCATCCACAGCTCGCCATGGTGCTCTCCCTGGCCGGGCAGTTCCTTGAGCTCGTAGTACCAGCGCTTGATATCACGAAGCACATCATCTGCAGGGCGACTCCGTATATGCTGAAAGCTATTCTCATTCTTGCTTCGTGCCTCATATTCAGCTTGTCGAACCTCATCCTCTTCCAGCACATCGAAGCCTTCATCGTACGTCATGTCTTCAGCCTGATCGTCTCGCAATCCAGCCAATTCCTCCGCTTCCATGGGATCTTCGTCTTCGTCGTACTCGCTGCTGCCATCTGAGTCGTTTGTACTATCTTCGTCCTCTTGGAAGCTGTCATCATCGGTATCTCCGCCCCAGTCGCTCTTCTCACTTTTTTCCGACTCTTCGTCATCGTCTCTTCGATAATTGCATAAAGCACGATCCGTAGTATCCCATCCCTCTTGATCAAGTATCCAGATCCGATGTTGCCGTGCATCGTACAAAATCACACTCTGGTGATTGCCCATGGCTGAAAGAGGAGTAGCCCAAGGTCTCATGTACTCGCCATCCACATCATCAAAGCCAACACCAGAAGGACTCATGTACATAGGGTCGCGGCCTCGCTCGACGTCTTCTTCTTTACGGAAATCGACAAAACTTCCGCCATGGAAGAAGTCTCTCTCGCTGGAAAGAGCATGGTCGATATATGGCAGAATGCTGTAGAGATAGATGATGGCAGGATCAAGTTTGTGTTTAGCATAAACGTCCCGAAGCTCCTCAATGTCATGAGGGCCTTTGATGATGCCTTCTCGGTTGATGTAGCGCAGATCTGCCAATGTCTCGTAGATTTGAAGCATGAGCTCGGCAACTTCGTCGAGCTGAGCCTTCTGCTCCTCAGGGATCCCGGCCGCTGTTGATACTGCCATCGTGTCTAGATCTAATGGAAGATTTCCGCACGTAGAAGTGTAGATCAAGCTGATTTATGAAGGTATGAATGGCCTCCAGGCACCATCAGGCAGGAGGCAGCATTGCAGGTGGCGGACGTCTTCCGAAGCACATAGCGCATCCTTCATCCAGGTTTCGACGCGTGTGCCTGTTTCAAGACGCGTCGAGACAGACATCATCATCGACCAGCTCTTCTCTGTCACATGAAAATGTTTATTTCCTTATTTCCAGAAGGTGAAGTCGATGATGCCGAGCAAGCACGACTTTCACATGAGATCTCAAGTTGTCAAAAGATGCCTTGGCTCTCGAAACCCGGCCGAAGTCGGGACGGAAAACCAAAACGGGAAAGGCCGGCGCATTCTCTCACAGTCAGCGAGATTGTCTCTGACTTCATGTGCTCGAAGTTTTCTCGGATGATCCACTTGGACTCAAACGCCATCCTTATCGAAGACATGGCCGCTATTTTGAGACTGCGATAGCGATGATGCCTTGTTGTCAGGCCTCGGCTCGGCCATTGCTGTCGGCTACGGATATGGCGAAGATGGCGATGGCAACGACTAGAAGCTGAGCATGGCCTCGAATATGTTTCATTGCCTTCATAATAGGTAGGGACACTGACTACCACCTTTTTTCTGTCTTATCATTGGCAAAAACTACACTCCACAGATTCCCCACGTCCTACTCTCACCACAATGTCTTCACTAGGAGACTACGACTCCGTCCGCAATGACATCATCGCCTTACTCAAACAACCCGAATACGACGACGGCAGCGCCGGTCCAGTCCTCGTCCGTCTCGCCTGGCACAGCGCAGGCACCTTCGACGCAGAAACCGACACAGGAGGAAGCAATGGTGCCGGCATGCGCTACGAAGCAGAGGGCGGAGATCCAGCCAACGCAGGCCTCCAACATGCCCGCGTATTCCTCGAAGAAGTGAAACAGAAACACAGCTGGATAACATACAGTGACCTATGGACACTCGCTGGCGTAACCGCGATCGAAGCTATGAACGGCCCGAGAATAAAATGGTTACCAGGAAGGACGGATTATGTTGATGATTCGAAACTGCCCCCAAGAGGGAGGTTACCGGATGCCGCGTTGGGGAGTGATCATTTGAGACATATCTTCTACCGGATGGGGTTCAGTGATCAGGAGATTGTGGCATTGTCAGGAGCACATAATCTTGGACGTTGTCATGCGGATAGGTCGGGTTTCGATGGGGCTTGGGTTAATGCTCCGACGAGGTTCAGCAATACGTACTTCAAGCTCATGATTTCGGAAGAGTGGCGGGAGAAGGTTCTCGATAATGGGGTGCGGCAATTCGTGCATTATGACGAGGACAGTGAAGAGGAACTCATGATGCTACCTACGGATCTGGCTCTTATTCATGACAAGAGTTTCAGGCCCTGGGTTGAGCTGTACGCCAAGGATAAGGAAAGGTTCTTCGATGACTTTGCCAAGGTGTTTGCTAAGCTGATGGAGCTGGGTATTACAAGAGATGAGAAGAACAACGTAATGAACACGGATAATGTGAGGGGAGGCTATCTCAGCGCGCCGAAGAAGAGTAGCAAGCCAGGAAAGGAAGATGCTGTGGATCGGTATGGAGAGGCTGAACCTCTCAAGGAAGAGAATAAGCAGCACCAGGAACGTCAGAAACTGTCTGAGGTACGAGCGAGGCTGTAATACGGATCGACGGCTTTTGATGATTTTCGGCGTTTTGGTTTATAATGGGGCGACGATGGTTCGATTTATCTAGACATGTTAGAGCAATATACCTAGAAACGACGACAAAGTTTTGGATAGACTAGATTCGTTAGATCAATATACCTAGAAGTTACGCGAAGCCAGTTATCTTCTCCTGACGTGTGATGGTTCCGCTTCTGTATGGTTACTCAATTATGAGGATGTCGTTCTGCAGTAGGAGAAGCAACGGTGGTCATGATTCTGCTTCAATAGAGTATCCCGATCTAAACTGTAACACCTCAGTAGTCCCTTATTCACGATACATTGATTACATCACTCTTCATATGCACCCGCAATGGCACCAGCATCAGCACTCGCCGCAAATTCCGCAAATTGCTCTCCAATAACCTTCTCTTTCCGCTCAGTCGCCACAAAATTCATATTCTCATGCACATAAAATCCCACCACCTAAAGAGAAGGGTAGAAGCGTTAGCAGGTCTCTCAAACGCAGCGAAAGGGTAGCCATTCACAGGTCTCTAGCCCGAAGACAAACTTTGCTGCTAGCTAAACAGATAGCAGCATTCTCTCTGAGACAGCTTATTTCGAGGCGAGACCTGTGGGCTTCCACCCTTCGATTTTACTCACCATCTCAGAAAAAGGTTTCGCCAAACTGCAAGGTTGTAGATTGAATCGCAATAACGTCTATCCCAGTCAGCATACCCACAGACAAAATTCATACAATGTCAAAAGAAAGACTTACCTCAATAATAGCCTTATTCAACTCCATAGTCGCCACCCCTCTCCCCAAACATCCAAACCGTCCATACCCAAAACACAAACTCACCGTATCCGTCATAGTTTGAATCCTCTCTTTCTCCCCCTCACTCTCATCCCTCGCCAACCATCTCTCCGGCCGATAAATCTCAACATCAGGCCCAAAAATCCTTTCATGGCGCATCATATGCCAAGAATTCCAGCCTATCTGTGTTCCTCCAGGAGCGAATTTCTCTACGCCGTCTACTTCGATCATGGCACCTCCATCAGGGACGCGTTTCGCAAGGAGGCCTGTTACGGGCGGATACATGCGTAGGCCTTCTTTGATACAGGCTTGTAAGTAGGGCCATTGACGTGCTTCGGAGTCTTTGATTATTGGTCTGCTGATTTTTCTGGATGAGATGCCGGATTTTGCTTCGGACAGGAGGCGGTCTAATATGGGAGGGGATGTTGAAATGAAGTGGAGAGTTAGGCGGAGGGAACTTGCTGTGGAGTCGGAACCGGCTGTGATTTGTGTGAGGGTTTCGGATTCAAGTTCTTCTTGTGTTAGACCTTTGTTGATGAAGGCTCCTAGCATGTCGCGCCGCACAATGGGTTTGCTGCCGAATCGTTCTCGAACTCGTTCGGCTGCGAATCCCATGACACGGCCTAAGCCTCTTTTGTCTGTGTTTTTGGGAAGTGCGGACTTTAGGAGTGGGAGTTTTAAGATGTTGGTTAGTTCGGTGTAGACGCCAAAGACGATGATTGCCGGGAGGAACTCGGATAGGTTCTTCAGGTAGCCGAATGGGTCTTCGTCCTGTTCGAGAAATCCGAATGGTTGGCCAAAAGCAATCTGTGAGATTACGTCCAGAGTGAAGAACGAAGTCACGCGCCCTAGGTCCAGAGTCTTGTAGATGTTCTCTTCTGGTCGAGTCAGGTATTTTTCGTTGATCAGACTATGCATCTTCGCCAGTCTCTCATCGACCTCTTCTTCCAAGTGATGATTCTCTCTGCCGGAGTAGCCAGGCGCCATGCGACTGCGGATATCGGCATGTTTACGCTCATCGATGTATGAGGTGATATTATCACGCTCTGGATGAAGCTTGAGGGCTGCATACCATGGGCCTCGCGTGAATGTCGATCGTACAGCGTTCATGCGTCGCATCAGGTCCGGATCCGATGTTATCAGCATACTCGGTCCGATGCGAGCCGTTGATCCTGCGCCATTGGTGAGTGTTCATTCACACAGGTGAGGTAGCCATCAGCAATCAATCATGTGCTCGTTGGGCATGATTGGGAGAGAATTAAATCCAAGATCGGCTGGGTGATGCATGGTCGTGGCACAAAACGAAGTAATGTGTGCGACGCGATCGGTAGATCGGATCTTGTCACACTTCCAACGCTATGCTGGCCCCAAACAGGAAGTTCCATCGGTAGAGTGCACATCTGAGCACTTACCATACTTTCTGTTCACTTCGGTGAAGATCTCATTCATTCTGCCACTGCTCTGGGTTTTGAGAAGCCATAGTCTAGACCATCCAGATGACCAATGGCCGCCGAAGCTTCTCAATGCATAATACTGGCGGACTTTTCGTGCAATCAAGAAAACCAGAATTGCAAATATTGGTATGAGAGTTGCGGGCACCATATTGTCGGGAATCTTGGGCGTCAAGGGCTTTGCGTGGAAGCAGGCGATTCGAGCGTTGTGCAGGACGGATGCTTAAGACCTGCTGTCACCGACCGCGTTGCTGGGACGGGAGAGTTTGCTGGAAGTCCGGCTTGTGTCGCTTCGTATGCTCTGTAGGACACCAATGCATGAGTGTTCACACTGCCATGGGCCAAAGCTTCGGTTTGCGTAAACACAGATAGAATCACGAGACTTCTTGCTTGGAGTGGTCTCCCGGCTAATTTAGGAAAATGCTCGCTCCCGCGGCGGTTGCATAGGCAAGTGAAGGACTGCAAATGTCCTGAGTAGAGTCAGATGGCGAATGAAAGACAGGCTGATAACAGATCCAGGTCTCAACAGACCTACCCTTGTGCACTTCAGGTGTCAAATACCCACGGCGCTTGCAACGCTGAACCAGAGATAGGACGGTTCACGGCTACTGCCCGCACCGGTACTGTACGCACAAAGTTAACGCAGTGATGGCGCACCCGAGCAGCTTTCTCGAATCTGTGTCGGACAGCCTCCCACCGCTACCAGACAGTCTCGAAACATGGATGAGGGATCGGGTGTTGATAGTGGGCGTCACTGAGCCTTGGAGGGCTGCTCATCCTCAAACTGTTGGCAAAGATGGCGAGCAATGCTGAACAATGCAGAACGTCCGCATGTTCCAAGACATGCTCGTGTGGCCGCTTAGCCTCGCTAAGCGGGACTCAGGCCCTTGCGCGCTCGCGTGTTAGGCCTGTCTGCATGGGTGAAGTTGCAGGCCACCCCAGCAAGCGATGCAGTGGTGGCAGTCGTTCACCACACACTGGTGGATGGAGGCGTGTAACGCGAGGCTTACGCGACTTGAGCTCCAGGTCGCAGGTCGCAGAGTTCGACGAAGTGAGCGGGGAGATGGTTCCGGCAAGCTGTGCATGAAGGTCTCAAAAGCCGTCCAAAGAGCGTCCAGCACAGGAGTGCTTTCTAGGTGGCAGCCTCTAGGGCAGCACGCATCGAACAACTCTCTTCGCTGTGCCAGAAACATTGTGTCGTGTCCATGATCGTCGCTGGTGGGAGCGCGCAGTAGTGTCTACCAAGCACAGCGCTCTTGGCCGCTTGCTGGGAAGCCACTGTTCCACGGTCTGAGCAGGTCTTGCAATTCTCCGAAGATAACAAACAGCCACTGCCACGTGTGAGGCAGCTCAGAAATCGGAGGCTCAGGGCGTGAAAGAGAGAAGAGTGGTGGAAGTACGCACCTCGGAAGAATCTCCTTTGTAGTGATCTAGCGGGTCGACAAGGTTCACGATGACAGCCAATGATGAAAGTCAAAATGGCCCGTACAAAGGCGACCTCCAAGCATCCCATCAGCAGCCATCACATACGCCAACACCTGCATCAGCTCGAGCACCAGCACCAGCAAGCGAGCTGCTCGACATCGAGCGCGCGTTGGCATCACGGCTGCAAGGCCATCGTGACTACTTGACCAGCATCTCTGCAGCAGACTCCGCTCGTTCACAGGGACAGGACACGAGAAGGCCCGCCCCCGATGAGTCTCCCGAAACTGCCACCGACAGCGGCGTAGCATCCGAATCTGCAGGCTCTGGTCCTTCGACAGCACGATCATTACCACAAAGCCATGACAGCACATCGATGGCACCGCCTGCTCAAGCAGCGGCGCCACGCGTGACTCTGGATGGCCAGAATGCGGAAGAGCAGCAGCTCGAGCCTGATGTAGGTCGTTTGAAATGCAACTACCTAGGCATTATGGTCTCAAAGATGCCAGCGCTAACATTGTGTTTTACCACAGGAGTTCGATAGCGATTCTGCCTTGGGAAGTGATGTGTCAGTCTTGAGCTTCTAATTTGAATGCTGACTTGCTAACACCGTGCAGTTCTAGTAGAACCACCAGTCTAAGCGAATCAATATACAATTATCGCAAAGAGCATGGTCGGACGTATCATGCATACAAGGACGGGAAGTACATCTTTCCGAATGATGAAGTGGGTATTGAGAATTTATGCATGCGGGTCACGGTCGTCTGACAACCAAGCAGCGTGAAGCCGACCGCCTCGATCTGCAGCATCATCTCCTCAGGATCACCTATGCCAACAAGCTCTTCTTCGCACCTATCCACAATCCGAGAAGATGTCTTGATGTTGGCACCGGAACCGGTAAGATGGCGTCAACCGAGAGACTTCCCTCTGTATTAGACATTTGCTAACTTTTCGCCTGTCTTCAGGAATATGGGCGATCGACTTTGCGGACGAGTTCCCCGACTGTCAAGTCATCGGAATAGATCTCAGCCCTGGTCAACCTACTCTGTCAGTGTCGTTTCATTCCCGCGCCTTGGGCCCAGTGCTGACCTTGGTAGGGTACCACCTAACATTAAATTTGTTGTTGATGACGCCGAGGATATATGGTTATACCACGAGCCCTTCGACTTGATCCATGCCCGTTTGATGTCTGGATGTTTCGCTGACTGGCCTGGCTTCGTACGACAATCATTCGAAAACCTTGAACCCGGCGGCTGGTTGGAGCTCCAAGACTATGGCTTACCCGTCAAGTCTGCGGATGGCACACATCTAGGTACTGAAATGTTTCGCTGGGGTGAGCTGCTTTGTGAAGCTGGCCGGAAGATTGGACGTCCGCTTGGATCTGATGTCTACGTCCATTTTGAAGAGTGGATGCGAGACGCTGGTTTCGTGGACATTCAGACTAAAATGTTCATGTGGCCTTCGAACAGCTGGCCCAAGGACCCATTTATGAAGGAGCTCGGCCGCTGGAATCAAGTCAATATCATTGACGGCTTAGAGGCTTTTTGCATGGCCTTGCTTACCAGAGCTCTAGGCTGGCAGAAGGAAGAAGTCGACATTTTCGTTGCAAAGATTGCCGCCGATTTTCGAAACAGGAAGATACACGCTTACTTTCCCATGCCAGTCGTTTTTGGCCGGAAGCCACACCCAGGAGAGATCCCATCACAATGAACCTATGGCCAACGAAAGTCACGACTCATGTTCAGACGGCCATCAATAGAGGTACTTACATGTGCATGTTTACACAGCGGCGGCCTCTGTCACACGACAAGGTAATAGCCGAAGTTGATCGATAGCAGATACCCTTCCGGCATATCAATTATTGCAGCAGACATTTCTCGCACCTACTTCACACCTCATGACAGAGCACTGCAAAGTGGCAAGAGATATCCTGAAGTTTGCACACCTAGTTGTCCGCGGCATTGACGGCACGATAGCACGAGACCTATTGCATGCTTGTACTAACCACAACGAGAAGTGCTTGAGACGCCAAGCTCAGCTTCGGCTCATGCTTGATCCTGCGCAATCCTGCTGCGACAATCTCTATGCAGATCGAGCATTCTCAACTGAGAAATACACATCTGTTTGGTCGGATCCTGTCCTTCAACCGGTTTTGGCAGGAGTATGCTATACTGGTATTGCCCCAAAGCAGTTGGCGTAACATAGGAGGAGCTCCAACTCGATTCCTGCTATTGAAGTTTGATTCGGCTTTCTACCCATACTGCCAACTGCGCCCGCTTGGCGAACTTCTACACCACCTCAGTCGAACAGACTTAAGAAGTTCTTAAGTCTGGCAGCTCTGGGCTCGTTCCCGAGCCGCGACTCTCATACTTGAGCCAAGTACAGCAAGACCCGCAACATGAACGATACGCCCAACGTGTACACAGTCGCCAATGTCGGCCCAGGCTGGGATACTCTCACAGTAACATGGACGAACCTAGGCCCAATGACCACGCCTTTCACACAGCCTTCACCATGTTCTCAACCGGTCCCGACCAACTTGAACGTCTTCGTCTCAGGTACCACCTACGCACCCTGCGACCGAGCTCAGGCTCTTGACTTCCCTGGCGAAGCCTGCTTTGCGACCAATCGCGAAAGCCTTTGGAACTCTCCCAAACCGACTGATTGGGTGGCCCAAGAGCACGCGATGTATTACGAACCAGGAGTCTACTGCCCAAAAGACTGGACCACTGCTATGGTAATGACGACCACAGCGCCCGACAGGATTTTCTGGCTAAATGCGGAAGAGCCTGGTTGGGGACCGCTTGGTTTGCCAAATTGGAGTAGTCAAACATTCTGCTGTCCAGAGTGAGTGCTCACATATCATCTTCTGTGCAATCATGGCTAACATATCTCCAGATCTTGGACTCTTGGAGGTGCACCTGGCTGTTATTCCCACATCACAACTTCAACCTCTGGTGCATTCTGTGCAGTTCCGTCTACCACAATCACCGGCGTCCATATGGTACCGACTCAAGCCCAACATGTCTTGACAAATGATGCTGCGGTTCAAGCGACCGCAGTCTATTATTCTACGACTTGGGTATATACGACGCCTGCCGTGGTTCTTGTCGGCGGAGTTGCTGCGACTGCACCTGCGGCTACCAGTTCGCCTGTCCAAGAAGCGCAGAGAAACCTGTCGGGACTGGAACGGTCAGTCAAGCTTTCTATTGGAATCATTGTGCCAATTGTTGCGATTGTAGCAATTCTTGCGGCATGGGTACTCCTGCTCGACCGTCGAAAGAAGCGGTTGAGTAGAATGGAGCAGGAGAAGGCGAAGCACGGTGCAGTCAGTGAAATAGAGCTAGAGGGGTTTGAAGCGCCTCCACCAGTGTATAGCAAATATTAGTGGCGAGTGTATCAATGCCACTGTTGCGACGCTGCAACGATGTCCGCTCACATGCTACATTCGGCCGTTGTCTTCGAGATTTCTGCAAAAACGCACTTGAACAGCTGAGCCATACTAGTGATCGTAAGTTTTCTGCACGACTTTGGTTTGGTCACAGGCACAGCAGCGCCGATCTCGCCACCTGCATGTAGCAAGCTGTATCGCACTTGGCCGGCCTGCAAAGCTGAGTAGAACATTATTGTTAAAGGCCGAGAATCGCAAGAATAGAATGAAATGACGCTGATAAGCCCATGACGTCAAAAACGTTCAACCACGAACGCCTGCAAGGTCAGGCCACGAAGTTGAAGAACACCCTGGTATATCGCATACAGTTGTCGAATAGAAAGGTACTGCGAGAAACAACCGCAGAGTTCCGCGTGAGCTCCTTCTGTTGCCGATTGTAGCTCCGCGTTGTAGCTGCTGCATGCCGATAAGCTGAGCAACTGCTTCCCGGGCGACCGCGCAAACACCTGCCGAGCCATCACAGTACGCAGCGTCGGCCACTGGACAGCAAGGTGAAAGGTTTGCTGTGAAGAACATGCATGTGGCGAATACCGGCCGCTTGATTCAGATGCCTGAGGGTGTTTCCGTTTGCCTGCAGAAACGTAGAAAGTGAAAGAAACGTGGTTGGTCAGTCATCAGAGTCATGGATGTGGCTAGGAGGTAGAAGGCGAGGCAGGCGCGCACGGACGTTTGGGGTAGGCGTCACTTGAGAGGCAGTGCCGCTCGACTTCATAAACGCCGCCTGCTGCACCTCAACCTGACTTCTTACACCACACTCTCGCGAACAACCAACACCACTGCTCTTTCAAGACATCCACTACTACCATCAACAACACATACCAGAACAACACACACATCAACCGCCAACATGCAGATCTTCGTCAAGACTCGTAAGTCCTACCCCGCGCCCATCCGCCACCTGGTTGAGCGGTGGAAACACCATTCGTGACTCAATACTAACATGTTTCGCAGTTACTGGCAAGACTATCACCCTCGAGGTGGAGTCCTCGGACACTATTGACAATGTCAAGAGCAAGATTCAGGACAAGGAGGGCATCCCACCCGACCAGCAGCGTCTGATCTTCGCCGGAAAGCAGCTCGAGGACGGCCGTACCCTGTCCGACTACAACATCCAGAAGGAGTCTACTCTCCATCTCGTCCTCCGTCTCCGTGGTGGTATGCAGATCTTCGTCAAGACTCTCACCGGAAAGACCATCACCCTTGAGGTTGAGTCCTCTGACACCATCGACAACGTCAAGTCGAAGATTCAGGACAAGGAGGGTATTCCACCGGACCAGCAGCGCTTGATCTTCGCAGGCAAGCAACTCGAGGACGGCCGCACACTCTCCGATTACAACATCCAGAAGGAATCCACACTCCACTTGGTGCTCCGTCTCCGTGGTGGTATGCAAATCTTCGTCAAGACACTCACCGGCAAGACAATCACGCTCGAAGTCGAATCATCAGATACCATCGACAACGTGAAGTCGAAGATCCAAGACAAGGAGGGTATTCCTCCGGACCAGCAGCGCCTCATCTTTGCTGGCAAGCAGTTGGAGGATGGCCGCACACTCAGCGACTACAACATCCAGAAGGAGAGCACCCTGCACTTGGTGCTTCGACTTCGTGGCGGCAACTAAGCTGGGTCTGAGGATTTGCGAATTGACATGAAATTATGCGACATATGAAATTTGGAGTTGGAGCGAGCAATAGGGCTGGCCGCCGGCGAGCGGTGCCCGCAACATGACAGTTGAACTAGCAATGACAATTGCAACAGCCGCTTCTGGCTTTGAAGCAGCAACATACTTGACGTTTCCATTCCAATTTCCATTATTGTATCACGTAACTAGTCGTGTTGAAATTGATAATTCGGCATTCCGTCCGTACGCCAGCGCCGAGTCGTCTGTTGTAGCTTCACGTCGGTCTCAAGAGAGCCTATGCCAGTTACTCTTACTCGCACTGAGTGTTCGCTACAAAGTCGGTGGATTTGAACGTTTGAAATAGCAATGAATTCGGTCCCGCATGAGGGATTGGGGTATCTACTTGCAAACACCACTGAACGAAGGAAGAGTCGGAAGGAAGAGTCGCCACAGACATCTACTTCTTCTTTCCCTTTCCTTTCTTCTTCTTCGCAGCTTCCGGAGCATACGCATGACCGTCTTCCACTTCCTCGCCCTGTGCCTGAAGCTCCTTCACCTTCTCCTGACTGCTGATAAACATAGTCAAATCATGATTCATATCTTCCAAGTCTTTCTTTTCCTCTCGCAACTTCTCAGTCTCGGTCTTCGCTTCTGCTGTAGCTTCTTCCGCAGCTTTGATGCGTTTGACGAGGCCGTCATTCATCGACTTTTCGGTTTGGAATTTGGAAGTCATGTCTCGAGCCATCTGCTCGAATCTTGCTCTCGCCGCTTCAGCTTTTGCAAGTGATTTCTCGATGCGGTCCAATTTCTCGCGTGCTTCCGAAGCTTGAGTGACTGCTTCCGCCAAATCGGCCTGTACTTTCGACGCCGATGCTGCTGCTTCCTCAGCTTTGTGGCTGGCTTTGGTAGCTTTGTCTACAGCACGTTCTATTTGCTCCTCGAAGTATTTGCGTTGTCCTTCGAGTTGAGAAGTGAGTAGGTAGGTGTATTCCGCCGCCATGTTTTCCATTTTCTCACGGGGAACGACATCGCCTCCTTCGGCGCGGTAGGCTTCATTTTCGTGGCGTTGTCGAAGAGGCATGTCCACGAATGGCGAATGTGAGCTCTCTTCGCGTGGAGCAGGGGTCGGTGGAGGCTTGCTTTGTATCAGACGATGAACATAGCCGTCACCAGCGTAGTCCCAGACGTGCTGTGTAGTGATATCCATGGCATAGCAATGGCTTGTCTTCTCGTAATGAGCAAAAGCATGAGCCTCATCGTAGCGACCACAACCGATGTTGCCACATATTAGGCATATCCATAGATTGTCAGTGCCTGCGCATGAAGCACACATTGGCTCGCTTTCTTCTTCCTGGTCTGTGCCGGGCCTTGGGTACGGAAAAGTATAGGATGGCGAATGGGTATATCGGCAGACTGGGCAGCCACTTCCTCGCCACTTTTCGAGGCAAGCACAGTGGAAGACATGTTGGCAGAGAATTGTGAGAAGACCAGTAGTCTCGTCCATTCGCTCTAGACAGACTGGACAGGTTGGCAACTCCAGCAAATTTGGCGGAGGCGGTGCTCTTGGACTGCTGAGAAGTGCCTTGGTCGCTGCGCTCGCTGTGAAAGGGTCGTGATTGTTTTGCTGGAAAGTGGGAAGATCTGCCTCATCTGGAATGATGAACTCGACACTTTTGATGAAGACCACGTGGCAGTTCTCGGGCTCTGCTGCACTGAACAGACGTCCGTTGTACACCTTCTGCCAATCTCGAGCCTTCTTGGGCGAGCGAAATTTCAGGAGCACCATGTATTTGTTGGCCCTGCCAGTTCTGATGAGCCGGAAATGTGAGACATCTTCGCGTGCTTGGTCGCCAACGAATCCAAGCAGATCAGATGGCATCATCCAACTCGGAACAGCTAGAATGCATAGCGTACTGCAGTCATCAATGTTGAACTTATCTTCGGCTCCAAGGCTAGAGGCTCGATCCAGGCTCTGATGTGGTAGAGTTGTACCATCATGAAGATGTTCTTCTGGGTCACGATAGAGATGGACGACACCCCAGCCGACCTCTGTAGTCTTTGGATCGCTTGGCACGTATAGCGCCTTGGTATGGCCGTTCAACTTCGTGCTCTTCTCCATATCGATGCTCTCAAACTCGACGTTGTCGTACCTCCAGTCTTCCGCTGCTGCCGTGTTTGACTGCTTGGTCGTGGGCACCACTCTTGGAGAAGTCGAGGTATCCTTCTGCTTTTTGAGATTCGAGTTGCGCTCTGGGAGCAAGAGTGCGTCACCATGCGACTCTTTGCGGTCGTTCTCTGGCGACAGATGATGTGGAGAGTCTGAACGATCAGTTCTCAGAGGCGTGTCGCTACCACCAGCCGACGATGGTCTTCTCTTGCTGAAGCTGTAGCCAGTCCACTTGCTCGTACGATGCGCCGGTAGATGCGCTTTGAATATGTCTGTGTCGTTCGAAGGCAGAAAGGGCGCTCGTGTAGTAGAGTCGCGCTCGCTTTCGGCGAAGTGATGTGTTTTGCGCCTCTTGAGTGAGCTCGCTGCTGGCGTTTGGTAGAGCTCGAACTTCAAGTGAAAGAAGTACGAAGACATTAGAAGAACAAGCGTGGAAGACCTACAATAGCAGCGCGACTCATATTGCTATCGTGGGGCTGCAAAGTGGAAGTGTCGTCTTTGTGACAGGTAAGAGCATAGAACTTCGGTCACTCCCGATTGCAGATAGCTCAAGAGCAAACGGACATCAACATCAGTCGGCACGTCTTGGGATCGTCAAGTCGGGGAGAGCAGGTGTGTTCTGATAGTATGCTATGGTATGTTCGACCATACGCAAAGTTCTGTCGAAGAGTGTTGTCGATAATCTTCCTGTCACGTGAGTGACGCCACCGATATCGGCTGACGCGACTATAAGCCTGGCAGAATGAACATAGCAAGATAGAAGAGAAATACGTGGGTTATCGATCTACAGCAATAGATTTCTGTAGCTACTCAAACGCATAGCTTGCGAACGGGCGACTTTTCAAGAGGTTTGAGCTTAGCGAGCAGTTGCCAGCCAGGAATCATTATTTCATTCAGCTGTATTCACTGCGCACAGATCGCACGCGGAAGAGACGTAGACGTGATAGCTGAGCCTCTTATCATTGAGCTGAGCCCAGGAAGGAGGCCAGCGAGTTGAAGAAACGTGGCACTCATCGCTCGGCTCGAGCCTCAGAGCTGCTTGATCTCAGAGGGCTGGTAGACCCAACGCTGGCAATATGGTACATCGTGAGCAGAGGGCTTGCTCTTCGAGCTCTGACCTCATGGATTCTTGTTTCTTGAAGCCATCTTGCTCCGCGTCACTGCACATGATCGCAGCTGCCCGGTGTACAGACGGAGTCTGGATAATGGCACTCCAGTAGACTAATACCAGAGCCAACACCTAGCTTTGAAGTTCTCCGATGTGTGGTGAGCTCAACGAGCATGGTAGGAATCTTTCTGAAGCATACAGGCGCGGATCTTTGAATGTATACTTCATACATCAGTGTGGTGGTGAAGCGTGAGCCCCATGTATCTCTTGTGTCCCATCTCTCTTCTACTTGTTATCCTACTCGTCCAGCATGTACATGGTCAACGGCGGTACGGCAACTTTCCCATCGTTGAACTTCTTCAATGCTGAATGTGCCTTACATTCAGCATCATAGTACTTCATATCTTCCAATGTCTTGAACTTCGTCATGGCTACGAGATTGTACCCTTGGTTCCGGGCATCCGAAATGGTCTGGCGAGCTTTGATCTCGAGTATGTATGGCTTTCCGTCCTACGCTGACGTTGAGCATGAAACAAGTATCTCGGAAGCGGCGTTATGACCTTCTCGTTCTCCGCAGCGAGGACCTTGTACTGGTCGAGAATGCCTTCGATGTCCTTCTCGTCATGCACCTTGAAGGAAGTGATGCGCTGGATAGGCATGTTCTCGCGTGCTTCCGAGTGTGATACGAGGGCTTGTTCCTGAGCTACTGCAGTTCGAACTGGGGTTTCAGATTAGGAGAGAAGAAGCAATTGCCTGTCTCATTGTAGTGTGCAAGGAGATGCCACTGATGCAATGAACAGCCTACCGCCTACCAGCTCAACGCTATCGTTGCTATAGTAAGCGAGCTTCCCGAGTTGGCCGCCGGAGTGAGAGGGGCAGACCAAACTAGCTTTGCCATTTCTCACTCACCGCTGCCATTGGTGATGAAACTCCTCGATAGGTGCATCTCGAGGTGGATGGATATTGTTTGCCATCCCGCGATTCAACCAGGGACATGAACTCTGCAGCATCGATAGCGTGGCGGTCGAAAAGCCGGTGTGCAAGAGAGCGTAATGGTGTTGTTACGCCGTCTTCGTGTGTTGAAACCAGGAAGTGAGGGTGAGGGCCATACACTCGGCTAAGTGCATGCCGTACGCGGCTAGGCTGGGCTAGACTTCTGGCGAAGTGTGTCAGTGCCGGTATTTTCTTGGCTGAGACTGCCAGTCAACACTCAATGGCAACAACGACACAATAATTTCGTTGCTGCTACAATCAACGTCTATCCCGAATATGCTGCAACGTCGAGATAGCGTGGGCCCATGACCGCTCTTTTCAGACTTTCAACATTCCACGCTTCCGCATCGAGGCACAACCATCTCCTGCTAAATATGGATAGCTACCCTCGAATGCGGGACTCACCGCTTCGGACTGCATAACACCAAGGATGGTCTCCGCAGCGCGAGGTGTCTAAGCGCGCGAGGCGACGGCATTCGTGGAGCCTCTGGAGTCAATTGCATGGGCGATGAAACGACGACCAGCTCACCAATAACTGCGAGACGGCGACGGCGAGGTAGCTATACCAAACGACGTAACTGAGACAAGCCAGGACAGCGCACACGTGAGATCTCCAAACGCAGACACAGCATTGTTCGAGAATCGAAGGCTCGCGCCGTGGAGAAAGTCGCTAGGGACAGCAATATCGGAGCTACTGCTGCGGTGCCTCCATTGCATCCAAGCAGGAATCCCGAAGGTTTGCATTTTGCCTCCGCACCAATCGAGCGCTTCAAGCGTTGACGCGCATGAGAGTCCACGAGCCTTGCAGCATGTCAATCCCGCTAGCCAATGAACGGATGCCACAAAGCCTCGAGTTCATGCATCAGCAATTCAATGCCAGAGAAAGCATGGGCCACGGATCCACTTCACCATGCCGATGAATTCATGGAGCATATGTTGCTTTGCAGATGTGCAGAATGGAGTTGGCGAAGGTCGGGAACCCAGGCATGACATCTCGTACTTTGCAGTTCTCGTCGTGGCGGTCTCGGTGCAACATGAAGTCCAAGGCGGCGGGACTTCGCCATGGTACTGCTCATCTTATGCTTCCGCAGTCCTGTGACGGGCGAACTCTATTCCACGGCAGATGGCTGCGATTTGGCAGAGGCACCGCTGTCTGACTTCGGGCATTTGGCTTCTGTCAACCTGGCGGGTCCACGTCAAGATGATGGACCCTTTGGCTCTGCTCTGACCATTGACGACGGCAGTGGCTGCAGCGGGCAAGAGAGCTTCGCTGTTGACAACACATCAACCGCCATGCTGCGGTCCCAGAATTCCCGCCAGGTAGCTGCTGCTGCTTCTCGGTTCCACTCAGCTTTTTCCGGCATTCGGTCTCCAGCTTGCGCGTGTCTGTGTTGCACAGGCTTATGGCGAACAGATGGCGCCCTGGCAACTCATCAATGTGAGGCCTCCCTCGCATGGGCTGTTCGCTGTAGAGGTGGTAGGACCCTCTCCGATCTGGCCACAACGGAATCCTGCTTCAGCTGCCATGCTGCCATGCTGCCGCGTGCCCATTGTCCACTGCATAAACGTCACGGCCTGGAGTGATGGTTGTTGGTGCTTCCCATTATCTCATCCCTTGATGCCAGCACCAGCCTGGAACGGGCACAGCGTGGACGTACATGGATCTGCGTCTTTGACGTGGTCAAGCTCTGCAGTAGTCTCCGTTGCTTGCGGTCCCTAGCGCTCGCGCGCTTTAGCTGGCACTACTCGACGAATGCGCGGGAACCAGTGCTGCTGCGCTCAACGCTTCACGGCCACTGAGGCATTCCATGTCTCCTTTGGGTCCCGACAAACTGCGTCAATTTCAGCATGGAGCGATGCACGACATATGGTTTTTCCCTCTCCGCCGCTTCTTCTTGCCACTGGAACGCCGGGCATTCCTGGCTTCTTCTGCACTCGTACCTGACGCATTGACAGGCACATGATCCTCGCTCTGACTTTGCGGCTTCTGCGCCATGGTGTGCTGTAGCCGGGGCATCTCGATCTGCGCCTAGATATTGTTGTTACCTGCGGAGCTCATGCTCTCCGCGTCTCGATCATCAACATCCTCTGGCCGAAACGCACGCCAGCACATCAAGTATGGGTCCTGGCTTCCGGGTAGCCTTTTGAACAGCATTGCAGCTGTTCATCTCGTCTCTGGCCATGTCCGTTCCCTTGGGTTCGCTGTCCCTCTTCACCGGTGCCGATTCCTGTCGGAGGGAGGGCTGCTTTCTATTCTTCTCCATGTTTCGTGTCGTCGTTGCATGATCAATATATATGCACACATGTTCTGATTATCGTGAATGAATGCTTTTGGCCACTCACATAAAGACTCCCTTCTCTAGCCTCAGCACACAGCGCCCTATCCACACCGCTCGTCACATTTCTCTACCGTGGCTCTTGCTGGCGTCGACAATCCTCGGAACAACGGTCTGTTGTGTAACCATCGCGGACAACAAGAAGACGCTTTAAGCACCCTGCCGACGCCGTCCGCTGGAAACAGTCGACACTAGTCCAATACCTACAGCCACGCGAAGACCCTGTTACCCTGATTGGAGCCAACATGTTCTACACTATGTACCTGTCGAGTAAGTCAACTCTGAGATCTATCACATTGGGACGAGACTGCAGATTGGGCTTCATGTCGAGCTCCCCAAAGATGGACTCGGAAAACAACGACTGACCCGCCTCACTATAGGTGTCTGCCAACGCCGTCAATGGCCCGACCCTCTATACGAGCCCTACCGCACTCGATCTGGCCACTACTGTAAAGTCCGTGTCAACAATCGAGAGTATTCTACAGAAGTACCATACGCCTCTGAAGCATTGGCTCGGGATGGCGCTGCTCAAAAGGCGTACATGATCTGCCGGAACTTCTCCGTCAACGATGGCATGTTTCCTGGACAAAGGCCTGGCCAAAGGTCCTCCGGTGGAGCCATACAAGGACTTCCCGTGGCCATAGGCACGGGTCGGAGGAGCAATCGCGGGTCAGGCGCCAGTTATGAGTCCTATAATCCCAGCACAGATGGGACCAGCAGCGGCGGCAATAGCCCAAGAAGCACTGAAAGTGGCTTTGAACAACAAATGCAACAGGTCACCCAGCAAGTCCCCAAGCCAAGTAGTCGACCAAAAGTTGACGATGTATACATGTGCTACTGTCGCCGTGGCCAAGTCCGTGCTTATGGGAGATGTGGCTATTGCCTGAGAGAGAATGGATGGGCATGATTGGAAGAATACGACCCGTCGACTTGGATTCATGTCGACTCCAACCAACATTTTGAATGCAGCATATCATAGCGTGGGAGATCTCGACATTGCTTGTGTTTGAGAGGGTGCCGCGAGGCAATCTAACGAAACTTACGACTTTAATGACCAAACAAGAACACAGCTTTTCTCATAATGGTCCTGGATTTCTTATGGTGATGGGGAGGGAAATGGGGTTGGCGTGCTCGGCACCTGATGTTGCCGCTGGACCACAGCACAGTGTGCCCCCGTTCGCTTTCAGCAAAAGCATCATTAACGGCTGGCAGACATTTTGTACAGATACTGTCGTTATTGACGAAACGAGAACCGGGAATGAAACTTGCTCCGAAAATTCTCCGTAGACTCTCATCCCTAGCGATCCAACTTCTGAGGCTGACAGGAAGAATCATACGGCGGACACGATCATCACAGAATGGTGAACTTTTGAGATAACGTCTGCTCGCTACGGATTCGTAAAACCATTAAATCGTCATCATACGCGATGATGGCTGCCCGAAATGCGAAGCCTCGATGCCCAAAATCTCCTCATGCGATAAAGTGCTGTTCAGATCGACCAATCATACCAACCAACCAATAAAGGCCCCTTGCCAATAAGGCGGCTATCTCGCTCTACCGACGTGGCCTATAGCCGGCGGCCGCGATGGGCGTGAAAGACGATGTGGCATGGATGTCGCGCGAGCTGAGACCAACCTCGACACCGATAGTGCCTGCCGGAATGGCCCATTGCTGTGCGGCCCTAATGCGTTGTCAGCGGAGTTCACATATTTGAGATGGAGGCAACAGAAAAACTTACACATTCCAGTAGGAAATATCTCGTCGTGTTAGATCAAATGTGACTTCTTTTGTCTCACCTGCTTCGAGAGTGATCTTGTCGAAGCCACGGAGTTGTCTGACTGGGTTGGCGTCTGTGTCTGTGATTTGTGGCATGCCTAGGTAGAGTTGTGGGACGGTGGCGCCGGATACGGAGCCGGTGTTGGTTACGCTGGTCTTGACGCTGTAGAGGACTTTCCATAGTGCTGTGTTGCCGCCTGGTGCGATCTTTCCTTCAGACGGGAGGGAAGCGATGCTGCCTTTGGCGGTCTTGCTCACGCTTGCGTTGCCGATGCTGAAGGTGGTGTATGAGAGACCGAAGCCGAACTCGTATTGCACGGACTGGTTGTAGAAGTCGAAATGTCTGTAGTCGATGAGGAGGCGCTCGTCGAAGTCGTCTTGCCAGGCATTTGGATCTTCGGTCTCGAGGAGCTCGGTTGAGTTGACGATTGGAACGAAGTCGTAGTCTGATTCGTTGACGGCAATGGTGTATGGAAGCTTTCCGGCTGGGTTGACATCGCCCCAGAGAATATCAACGACACTGTTGCCAACTTCCTGTCCACTCAGGTGAGCTGCGAGGATTGCAGTGACGTTAGGGTGATCGGCAAAAGGCAGTACATTGAGGCCTGCTGCGTGAGTAATGACGATTGTGTTGGAGCAGCTTGCAGCGACAGTCTCGACCACGGCTGTGCCGTTCCAGTCGACCAGGAGACTAGATCGGTCATAGCCCTCAGAAGCCCAAGTCTTCAGGAAGACGAGGCAGACGTCAGGTGGTGTTGGAAGGATGATCGAGCTAGGGCCATCGTTAGATAAATTCTCGAAGCCGTGTTGCCTTGCAAGTAAATGTGCTTAGCATGCACGCTTAGATAGCTGAGTGAGGGGAGACTTACAAGCCACTGTCCCCGCTAATTTGGGTGTTATTCAAAACGTACTGGACCAATGCATCCGGACCAGCCTTGGCCTTGATGGCCTCAAGGGGAGAAACCACGTAGGTCAAGCGACCTGTGCCAGAGCCTCCCGCTACTGGAAGCACACCATACTCAAAGCCCTCCTCGGAGACAAGGTTGGCAAAGTACAAACCATTCGTGAGATCACCGGCGTCGTTTCCAAAGACGCCAATGTTCTTTGGACTCTTCAATGGGAGGGCGTTGTTGACGTTCTTCAATAGCACAGTTCCAGCAGCTCCAATTTCCCGAATGAGCTCGGCATGATCATCTCGGACGTCGACTACCTCATCTCCGTAGGTGAAATTGTACCGGTATGTGCTCTCGGCCCAAGTCCTTTGAGTCGAAGGAGTAGATGGGTCCACGGCAGGGAAGTCATCCTGCCCAAGCGCGAAGTATGGAGTCATGATACGGTGGGCCATATCATCAAGACGAGAGATATCCAGACTGCCATTGTTGACACTTGTGGTCAGATTAGCACCCCACAGTGAAGGGACAGACTGCGAGAATTGAATGCCTCCAGGCATGTTCATGTCAAGACCGGCATCGGCAGCGTGGTACCCAGCGTGCGTTGCCATCCAATCAGAGACGACCCATCCCTGGAAACCAAGCTCTTCTTTAAGCACACCGTTCAATAGCTTGCTGTTTTGGCAACCGTAAGAGGCATTGATTCTGTTGTATGAGCACATGACTGAAGCAACGCCGGCCTTCACGGCATCTTGGAAAGGCCAGAGGTAGAGTTCGTGCAAAGTTCGGTCGTCAATATTAGCAGAGATTGCCTCGATGGTTTGGTTCTCGGCACTTGTGCTTGGGTTACGTTGTGTTTCTTGTTCATTGCCAATATAGTCTGGATGTATCAGTAAGTGTTCTAGACCTCTAGGACTGGTAGAAGACTTACGCTTAGCACAAGCTTGAACACCAACATCCTGATGGCCCTTGATTGTGTCTTCCATGAGTAGACCGGTCAAGTATGGATCCGGAGAGAAGCCCTTTGATCGAATGTTAGCTTTAAAAGTGCTGTGGTCGTGTAGACCTCTCATACCTCCCAATTGCGACCGCCCAAGCCCGATCTTCCCAGAGGACCAGAAACTGGACCCAAGATCACATGCGAGCCTTTGCCCTTGTATTCTTTGGCAATTGCCTTGCCTCTGAGATAAGCAAGAGATCTGTCCCATGCTGCTGCAACGGTCAAACCAGCAGGGAAGACTGATGCGAAGGTGGCTTGTCGAATTGCCAATGGCCCATCCTGCAAGCAAAGCCCTGTGAAGTTGAGGCGCGGGATAGGAGCGATATTGCTATGTGAAGACTCGCATGTCAGCAGATTGGTCAGATGCAATGTAGGCAATCTTACCCAACGCAAGGTCCTTCAGTTCCCGTTACGAGGATCGCTTTCTCTTCAGTCGTGAGCTGGGCAACCCAAGCTTTGGCCTTCTCCAATCCTGCCTCCCAGCCTATTCCACTCAGTTCTGGAGATGGATAGACTGGCGGACTGGAGGTGTAGTCTTCGTGGTTCCAGGCCGGCCCAGGCTGATCTGAATCGCTTTGGCCTTGAACGGCTGCGACTGAAGCGAGAACTGCTGCTGCGATGCGCAGCTTCTCCATTGAACGACCCATGCTGAATTCTACCCAGGCTTCCAAGTAGATTCAATCGACCACAGGAGAGCACACAACAAGTACAGGCAGGTCATCCTACAACTATGTAGACGATCGCGGGCCATTGTCGGCCACAACTTACTCCTCGGTGCCATTGTAACTAGCGACAATTCTCCACCTACATATCACACGATGCAACCATCGTCGCGATGCCACCTCCACCTGTTCCGCCTTTTCCATGCCAATGGTGACTATGTCGAACAATTTCTTGAAGCTGCGGGGAAGCTAATGAGGCCATGAAGCTCACCTGCATGGTACCTGTCGGTGGCCGTTCACTATGAGGCAAGCGGCGATGGCATAGTCCCTTGGCAATGCTTCTTGGCGATTGTTTACGAGAGGAGTAGAGGTACAAGCGATGGGGGCTAAGTAGTAGCAAGCACCTGGTTCGCCAAATTTTGACCAGGAGTGGGTAGTGCTTGGAGTTCGGCAAAAGTGGCCGAAATGCCCTCAGTGCTCTATGACAAAGAGGCTTGAGTCTACTCAGTGGTTGTACTATAACAACATGCTTCTCTCGACTTCACCTGCTCGTGTTCGTGTTCGCCTTCAGAACATTAGACTGGGTCCAGCGCTTTGGTGAACCCCGGGGTCAGTTCGCAGGCCGTCGTACCATCTGCCAGGCTAAGAGTATCGCTCGAGACCTTTTCTGCCCTCGTGGTAGCCCCACAGGTATCCTGGCCACTCCAGCAGTTCTCCATACTCCACAGGAGCATGGCCGGGGCCGAAGTTGTCCCAGTATCGGTGCAATGACTTCCGTTGCAGGATTTTTCACAACTCTTAGCCGAAAGTGAGGCAAATAGGGCTACCGCTCTACATTGCCGTGCCGTATGCATAATTTTCTCTCATTGATAGACGCCGGTCTTGGACCATTGACCATGTCTGCTAGTCATGAGGCCCGAAGCAATACATCTCATTCGCCGGCAGTTCCCGATAGTATGGCCGAAGAAGCAGAATCGCGGAATTCATCTTCATCGGAAGCCATCCGATCAAGACACGGACTTATTGAGAGTCCGTTCGGTGATTGCCTCGACTCGTGCCTCTCAGAATGCACCATTGATGCTCGTTTCCACAATGAAATGGGTTCATAGACGGATGGAAGGGCCGGAAGCTCCAAGCGGCATATGCATCGAGAGTGCTGATCTTGCTGCCAGCCTACGCTATGCGCCGTCACAATGGTGTGTCAATGTATCGGGAATCTGCCAACTTTGTAAGGCCGGAGTACGATAGCCGGGAGTGATGAGGTCCTGGGACGACAGAGCAAAGTGAGGTGACAGGTCAAAGGTTAAGTCTTGGTTGCTGCCTAAGAAGGTTCAACCCGACGGCCCGGCTTGCCTGAGGCTGTTCGTCGCGGCAGGGGGCAAAGAAGGCTTCTTGAACTGACGCTTCTTCGTTCTCTTATGCTTTCTCGTCAACGAAGCGTACATTGAATACTCTCGCCTGCCCTGCGACATCGACGCGTCGACGATGAGCGCCCGACACGACATGCAACATGCATCCTCAGACTTGAGGGGCGCGAGCTTCAAAAGCGCGTGTACTACACCATCGGAGGCCTATCTGTGCTGTGGCAGAGAATGATGTCCACCCTGTGTCGGTTTATTTCTGCCAGGAACCTCAGCTAGTGGTTCAAAGCTATATTGTAGCATTGTTGACCTACATCTGACTAGGCGCGGAAATGGCTGCCGAAATGAATCAGCCCAGTTCTGACATATTCGCATTTGTTCGCGACAATCCAGCAGCCGTGAGCTTAGGGCTTATGCTGTCGAGCAACAATAACACTCCACGGGTAGAAACAAGGCCGCGATCTCATACGCAGTGGTTGCTGCAGCTGACGAATCCTTTGGGTTGGACTGCCTTGCCCTTTGGAGTGCTGCGCCCGCCTTTCTGAGAGAAGAAAACGTGAGAGTATAGCACAGGCTTCACTGCCGGCCGTATCAGTCAGCTATTCTACGGCTCGACCTTTACCATTGTTTGGTATTCCATCAAAAGCTTGAATCAAAGTTGACCATTCAGCTGTAGAACCCTACTTCAACTAAATCCCGGGACGGGAGCTTGCATCGCGCTTCTGATCCGGCGCTCTCCACGAAGGATTGTGCATGTCTGGAATGGATTCGAGCTGAACCGGCCATATAAGTTCAACATCATCTGGCCTCAGCTAGGTCAGAAAACCGTTCCTAATCGCGACTTATATGTCCATTCCAACACTGTGTTCTAGGTCAGGACCTGCTCACTTCGGAGTGCCTTCCCAAAGATCAGTACCAAATCACACGAGCAGCAAGAGCGTATCCTAGCTCACTATGGACAAGTCTACCTTCATTACTGGGCCAGATCCAACTCTGGAACTCGTGTACAGCGATGTCTGGCTTCCTGGTCTTTATTCTCGGCGTGTTATGGTGTTCGAATTGCCACAGAGCTCAAGTCCGGAGAAAGCCATAGATGTGGTCTCGAGAGGCTTGAAGGCTCTCGTCCAGGGCACGCCTGAGCTGGGGGCGAATTCTGTGGTGTTACCCAACGCTTCGCCCTACGATCCTAAGATGCCGTGGAGAGCTCTCGCCAAAGGCAATGGCATTGAGCTTGTGACCAAGGATTTATCGAAGGAAATGCCGAGCTATAAGGAGCTCGAAGCTGCGAAATTCCCACTGTCAGCTTTCAGAGACGACCTCCTCATGCCAATACCAGGATCTATAATGCCAGAACCCCAGCCGGAAGCAAAGTTCCAGCTCAGCTTTATCGAGGGTGGTGTGCTGCTAAGCGTCTGCATGTATCACCACCTGACTGACGGGAATGGCATGAACACAACCTCGAAAGCCCTCGGTGAACTGTGCAAGCAAGCTGCGCAGCAATCTGGAGACCTTCCACCACGAGCTCTCGACGTCGACCGAAGTGTCTTTGCAACACTGAATGGCGGTCTTACCGACTTGAAAGACCACCCAGCGTATGACATCGACCCTCATGGTCTGTTCGTCCCTGGTGCCCATCATGATGAAGCACCACCAGAGACCAATGGCGAAGAGCCACCTCCTCCGCCAGAGTTCCGACCACATTACTACCATCTCAGTCACGAGAAAGCACAAGCACTCAAGGACTACGGAAGCAGGGACACTCCTGTCTCCACCCATGATGCGATCGCAGCAGGAATCTGGCGCAATCTGATTCAATCCCGTGTCCAGACCGGAGAGCTCAAAGACATGGACCAAATATCTACATACACGATCCCGCACGATGCAAGGAAGCATATCGGCCTCCCCAAGACATTCATTGGCAACTGCACCTATTTCATCATGGCACAAGAAAAGGTCTCTGAAATTATCAAAGAAGACAGCCTCCCACTGCTAGCTGGCAAGATCCGCGCAGCAATGAACGCCGTGAACCGCGAACGTGTCGAGGGCATGTTCACACTTCGACAAAAGAACGTCTACCATCTCAGCTGGTGGCCGATCTTCAAAGCCAATGATCCCGAAGTTCTCGGCTTCACATCCTTTTACCATAGCGATTTGATGGGTGACGACTGGGGCAGTGCTTTAGGCGAGGTCAAACATTTCACATCAACAGATCTTGGAGCTTTTGGGTCCATGTTTCAGCGAGCGCATTTCGTCGGACCGAAATTACCTGGTGGAAGAGGCTGTGATGTTCATATTGGGCTCACGAAACCCGAGGTGCAGTCTTTTAGAGCCGACCCCGTGTGGCAGAAATTTTTCACTCTGAGAGAGGTTACAGCGAATGGGGCTTAGATGGATCATTGGTGACAGAAGCCAGACAGGGAAATTCAGTCCGCATTATAGTGCATCTGTGGCTTGATGCTCTAGATTCTAGCGCTGCTTCAATGCAAGGCACCCAGTATCATCGACTCTTGTTCCCAGTTGTGCTTCGCAACACGCGATCAGTATTGATCATCGGTCTCCTCTTCTGCAACCTCTTCTCCTTCTTCCGTGCCCATTGCCCCCTCAGCTCCAAAAATGCTCTCCTTTGCTCTCCTTTGCTCTCCTTTGCTCTTCTGTAATCTGAAGAATCTCTTTACAATCTCCATACCACCATTCTCAAGCCGTATGGGTCATATAAACTCTTTTCCAAAACGCTTGTACGATAACAAGACATACATCGGCCACGTACCAGGAAAACCAAATACCTATTCCCAGAGATCATAAATTTCGGAATTATCAAAACTATGGAAACACGATCTCTCGGCCAAATAGGCGTCTTTCTGCGCTATAAGTAGAGGAACAATAGTATAGTACCATTAGCAATCTCTACATCGATTTTAAGGATGAGATCACAACATTATGTCGTTGCTGTCAATGAAATTTACCCTAACTAGGGTAAAATTCGATGCCAAGGATTTGTAGCTGCGACTTTGACTTCGCGCCTTTTCCTCTGTTGCTTTCTTTCATACTTCGAGCTGTTTTTGTGTAAGCTTTCCTATGCTCACTAATAGCTGTCTCAGCGTGGGATTCATAGATAAGAACTGCTTGAGACGTGTAAAGAGTCGCTTGTCTCTTCTCGCAAGAACGGCACGTCTCGCGAATCCATTCTTTATTAACGTGTACAAGGTCTGCGCGGATCATTAGCAGAGTCTGCATTTCATTCGTGATGGAGCGAGATATCTGAAAACAAGATGAAGAGTAAAGTAGCTGCCGTTTCATTCAATTTTGCATGCTTATTGCAAGGTCTGCGTTCCTCATGCGCATTTCCTCATATCCATGACGCCGTTCATCCTCATCAGTAGTAAGTAGTGTAGGATGCTCATGGTACATCCAATCCCCGATCCCATATGCCATGAGTAAGATATGCTCGCGTCGCAACATCTCTCGCTTGGCTATTTACAGCCAGTGTGTTTCTCCAAAAACACCTTCACACTATCATCAAGGGAAAAAAAATCAACAACAATAGCAAGATCAATCATCTGGCGTGATATGTTTCTCATGCTCGGTACGTCGTGAGACAGTCGTGGAGGAGAGGCTAAGCTCTCTTCGTTGAATCAGTAACACTCAATGGTATCATCGCAAGATTCCATCACGGCTAAAATGCGTATTGCAGACAAAAAGGTCGTAGCTCTGGTGGCAGTATGTGGACTGCGTCGAGAGCTCAAGAAGCGAAAGCTGACACAAGGAGACTGTATGCTTTTCGTTCCGTTCGTTTTGGTAGGTCGGCCGTAAGACTTGTCGGACTGTGTATGCAATGTCCAGACGAGTCAGTCGTCACAGTTGGTCGTTCTCGTCGATATCGTAATATGAGATTGCGGCTTATCATATACGCCACTCCTAGTTCGCGCGAATGACGAGCTTGCTCAGGAACTTGTTGCTAAGACTGTCGAAGTCGTCACGATTGAACTTCGCGTTTTGTCGTTCCTTGAGGTACTTCTCTGTGGTGGATATTAGTAAAGAGTGGTTTGCCATTGAGCTGGGAGTGAACTTACCATATTTGTTGACGTGGCCTCTGACTTCAGTCAGGGCGTCACAAACGGCTGGGTTTGAACCCAAAAGGTGGTGGTGCTTCTTCGTGTCCCACTCTTGGAGGCCAGGAAGCTTTGTGGAGATGGCCTGGAACAGGCCGACGATGACGCCGACCGGAGTGGTCTCCATATCGTCACAGAACTTCTGGACAGCGGCCTCATCGGGAACGCGGTAGTGGCAATCGAATTGCATCTCTTCCCAAATGGCTAGCAAGACAGTAGCAAGCATGAAGATGGTTGGCCAGTTCTTGAGCTTCTCACCAGAGTACACCGACTGGTAGAGCACCGACAACTCCTCGAGAATGTCCTTCTGCAACTCACGCCACATGTCTGCAAGAGCACACTTGATCTGGAAGTTGATCATGACCGGGGCCATGGTCTTGCCGAAGAACTTGGACTTGTCGTCGCCTATTCTGCCGGTCCACGCTTCCTCTTCTGAAAGACCTTCAATCATGGTCACGTGAAGGGTAAGGTTGTAGGCGAGGACAAGCTTCAATGCTTTCCGTATGCAAGGGGTCTGCTCCTTTTGGTAGTATCGGTAAACAGTCTTTAAGATCTCCGTGAGGAACTTGGTGCCCTCAAAGTACTCATCGACAAACATCTCGAAGCCCATATCAAGGTGGCGATCCAGATATTCGGACATCTTCGCAGTGCTGACACCTTCAAAGCCGACTGACAGCTTGGCGGTAGTGATTTCGAATTCTTCTGGATCCTCGCTTCTTGTTGTCTCGACCCAGTCCATACCGAAGCATTGGTCGTCGCGCACGAACACCTCGCGCGCTTCGATCGGTAGGTAGTGACCGTAGCCATGTGTGACGTAGAGAGTACGCTCGACAGCGCTGTAGCCTTTTACGTTGCCGACACTGAAGCCGAGCGAAACGTGTCGCTCGTAGTCAGCTTTCCAGTCCTTCATGAAGTAGCCGATGTCCTTGATGTCCATTCGCGTGCACGGAACTTGCCATAATCTGGCATGACTCGGTCTGCAGCCACCACAAGGCTCGCCCTTATCACAAGTCTTCTTCAAGAACTTGCATCGTAGACAGGCTCGCAGCTTCCGAATTTCGTGCGCCTGTTGACGCTGCTCAGGTCTGAGTGGGCCCTTTCTCCGGCCAACCTTCTTCTCGGCGACAGCATCCTTGCGATTCGAGACGGATGACTTCTTGATCACTGGCTTCGTAGTCTTGCCCTCAAGAGGTGACTTTCGACGACGAAGCGGTGGCGATACTGGTCCTGATGAGGTTGGCGATGTTGACGAAGAACTGCTACCGTGGTAAGCTGCACCTTGAGGGCTGACAGCTGATGACGAAGACGCCGGTGATGGGTGTTGATGACCTACACACGGAAGGCCGTGAGTATGTTGTTGGTAGGCCGCGTACTGAGCATGGAGATAGTCTTCGCCATGTAAGTCGTGTGGCGAATGGAGCGGCCAAGACGGGACCTCTTCCCAACTACTTGACAACTCGGCTGACGATGGGCCATCTGATGTTGACGAATCAGAATTCGTACGAATGTGCAGATTCTGGCTTGGGTTGGACACGGTGCCAAAAGAGTCAAGTGAAGCACGGTGCGGGTTGAAGTTGACCATTGACCACGAGCCTTCGTTGTCTGATAGCGACGCCACTTCGAGAATCGTGCCGGTCGGCGAACTGCCTGGAATGCTCGAGTGTATTGACTCGGCGTTGTGCTGTTGGAGTGCGGCCTGGTTCAGTGCGATAGAGAAATTCGACATGTCGTATTCGGCGGTGGGATAGAAGGCATTCATCGACTCCATCGGGCCTGCCATGGTCATGAAAGTGGTAGCGTCCATACCGGTGGACACGTTATACGTCTCGGCACTCGTTGAAGGCATGAAGTCAACAGGTGATGTCTGCAACTGAGTGCCGAATGACGAGGCATTGTACGCGTTCATATTGAAGGCATTTGCATCTGGTTGGTTGCTGAACTGCTGCTGCTGGGCAGTCTGCGGTATCTGGTATTGCCAGTTCGTCGGCAGCATATTCGAGTAGTCAAAGCCATCGAAGTTGGTGGTCTGTAGGTTGATCGACTGGTTGCTGTGGCCGCTGCTGGGCCGACTCGAGACGTGCGGCTTCGCGTTGTGCTGCTCCTGACTCGAAATATAGGTCTGGTGCGTGTGTTGCTGCGGTAGCTGCTGCTGGTATGTCTGCTGGTGCTGCTGTTGCGGCTGCTGCTGCCGACTCTGCTGCTGCATGGCACCTTCCTGGTCCATCGTTTCGAGCTGCCAGGCACTCGACTGTGCGTGCTGGTGCTGGTGCTGGGGGTTTGGGTAGAATGGCGGATAGGTGTTCGATCGTGGATCGCCGGGCGCTGGACCTCCGGATTCGAGGAAGAACTGCTGCGCGAAGTCGTCCATGGTGAGGCGACTACGGCGTGAAAGTAGAATGGCGGGCTTCGTAGGCGGAGTCAAACTCGTTCACACCGCTGGTCGAGTTTGGGGTAGGTTGAGTGCTGAAAGGCGACGGCGTCGAGAGCGGCGCACCAGGTGTGTGCCCGGCGCAGCAGCGAGTGCTCTGGCAGCCAGCGAGAGCGGGTTGGAAGAGTCGGTGAGAGCGCATGCAGTTGTACTGCAGCGACTAGGGCAAGCTGCCAATCAGTAGCGAGATATGCGCGAGCTAGCTATGCAGGCTGGGTTTTCGAGCCACCCAGTCAGCAGGCCTAACAAAAACCTACGATGCAGCGCTGCTCGTCATCATCCTGTGCTGCTCCGCAGAACGGTGCGCAATGCGACGGCGACCAGTATATACATGTTGTTATGTGTGTCGAAGCCCATTTCTCACACATACATATTCTACGATGTTTTGTCGTGGCTGGACGAGCTGACGTTCGGCTTTGCCTTCTTGGCACAGCCCCACTCTCCCCGCGATACACACAAATCGAGCCTGCCGGTCATGTGAGGCGGTGAGCATCTCTCACGGACATTCGAGCATGGTCCACATCCACTGTATGATTTCGATACGCGCGGGTTGTGGGCGACTGCGATTGTCCAGATGCACGCTGCAGGGTCCCTATAGTGATATGCCAATCTGCTGCTTCGAGCCTGGCACAACCCACAACCAGCCGCCGAGTCTACCCGGAGGATATTCAACACGTGCGACGACCGGCAACCAATGGTGTTGGCGCCGGCCACCATCGCCCACTGGTACACGCGGCATGGAAGAACGCACCTCCAGGTCTCAGTCTCACATGTACAGCACGGTACCAGATTTCGAGTCGACGAGAAGCTGCTTTCTTGCTGCTGTCTTTGAGTGCTCGCGCAAGGAGATCCACGGAACCATATGCAGCCATGGCCCCATAACCTGCAGCTGTATATGCATTCATTAAATCTACGTGACGGATAACGGGAAGCTGAAACACAATCGCTGGGACTGTCGTATTGTGCGAGGCGAGTCCGGTGAGGGAGCAAGCGCTCGGTGCCGTGTACTGGCGGTAAGATTCGCGATGCTCTCTTGTGCCTTGCTTCGGCGTGCCAAACGTATGTCAGAAACGCCATGCCGTACAACGCGGCGAGACCGAGTTGGGGCAACAAGACAGTCCGTTTCGAGATTCTCTCACGTTAACACTAAGCAGCACAGCAGAGTATGATTGCAGCGCAGCATTCCATTGGCATGCTGCCTCGTGCCGCTTGATTAGAACTACTCACCCAAGCGAGCTTTTTCTCAAGCAGCACATCCCACGGCTATGAGCAGCGTGATACGGCTACCCACAGAACACTGCCTCACCATCATGTTAGATCTCCACAGATGACGATAAGCAGCATCAAGATCATTTGCAAATCCGACCAAGTCTAGACCTTCATCCCAGCAACATCCAAGTTGCTGCTGCGTCTGTATGCATGTACTGGGTACTTCAGCTATGGAAAACCGAATCACTCCCCGGCGAAGATTGCTTCAGCCTGCGCGCGATCGAGCAGAAAAGATCTGCTTGCAGCGGCATACCGGTTCCGAGAGTCGTCCGTCCAGTAGCCGAATTGCGTGCATTTCACGAAGATCCATTGACGACTTTCATGCAAGGCGAGTCAGACAGCAGGATGGTCTTACTCCATGTGACCAGACGATGCGCTGTCGGAGATAAGGTTGTATGCCACATGGCAAGCCACCGTCGCTCAGAGGTGTGTTAGAGGAAGATGGGTATTGGTTTCTACAATGCTTAGGTCCATCCCTTACTGCCGCCGTCTACGGGACCTGCGTTGGCAACATGGCAGTCTATACCGACGACACAGGCTCAATACTTGAAGAGTTCTGTGACCAAGTACGGGACCTGCATCGTTACAACAACCACAGCGGGGATTCTCCGGTGCCTAAGTAGCAAGTAGAGCACGAACCTGAGGCCAAGAGGGAAATGATTTCTTCGCATCAGAAGATACGTTCCATGAGTATTGGAGTACATGTTTGTCAAAACTACCCAAGAGCAGTAGTAGACTTTGTTGTCTCTTCATTCTCAAATGTGACGCCTGGATTTCATACCATTGAAAGAATATCTGCGGTGGGACAAGGCAGAATTTCGTACTCATTACCTCGACCAACACCGCCACCTACTCTAGAAGCGTCCGCCTCGCCTCTGCTCGCCTCTGCCTTTTGTAGTCTCTCTATGACGCATCATCTAAAGTGCTCTCAACCGCTTCTTTTCGTTTCGAGTTCTGCGACACCTCAGCTGCTCCCCATATGAGGGCCTCCTCGACGTCGAACTCAGACGAACTGGACACGTGCATCGCTCTTGGCACGTCCGATGTAAAGTCGTCCAAGTCCTCATTCTTCTGTGGTTTCGACTGGTCTGACAGAATATAGTCGCCAGACTGCGAGGATGATGTGTGGCTGTGACTATCAATCCCGTGTGTGCCACACCCCGGCTTGCTGAAGGTCCGATTTTCAGTCCACGCTGGCGGCCCATCTCCTTTCCTCCGAACAGTTAGATCCAACTCATTACCCTCCGGCAGGGCCTCCAAGCTCTCTTTGTGTGTTGGCTTAGACGATCGCGCACGGTTGACCTCCAGATCCGTTGACGAATTGATGTGCACATATTTGCCTAGTCGACGATTCCAGCGCTTCGGCGGTTCATGGTGACGTTTTTTTATTTCTAGTTCTAGCGGGTCGAGCCTTCGAGCGTATCCTCGACAGTCTCCTGCTCGCTGTATCCATTTAGTATCCGGCGGAAGTTTGAAGGACAGTGTACGCACGTCAGTGTTGACTTTTTTGCCCACGAAGGCATCGTCGGCTGCCGGTTCATCATTTTGTGGAACGACCTGACTCCAGTCTAGAATAGGCGCTCCAAGTTGACGTCCTGTAATTAGGGTTGGAGATAGGCACTTTCGATAATCTGTGTCTGCCAATCGAACTCGAGTCTCATAATGTTCCTGTCCGTCGCGCCAGAATGGGCCAATGGTGATCAGTTCAGGACGCGCTTTGTCGTTGTTCCGATCTTGTTGGTCTTCAGCGGTATTTGGCGCAGCAGCATTGCTGATGTCTTCGATGTGCTGGACATCAGGTCCCGGCATTCTTGCGATGTTGCTCTCCGCTGGCGCGCTGGTGCGCCAAGGCAAACCCATACTCTGGATGAAAGCGATCGGTAGGCTCTACTTGTGCCAGGCAACAGGATGTTATATGAATGTCGTGTCGCACCTTTAGTGCGCTTGTGTTTGCGACATGTCTGAATCAAACGCGATCGAGGTGAGACCGATCAAGATGCAATTCACAGACCAACACGAGGACGATTGTCGAGTGAATGAGGCATCCGGCCGGTCATGTGACAAGAGAAAGTCTGGTCCTGGTCGAGTATAGGTGTTCTCCACAGAAGCCTACTCGAAATCGTGAGTTCAACGCAATCTTTAGAGCTCTTGACCGTTCCTTCCGTGGTTTTGCGATGTCTCGAGGAAGGATGCCTTGCGATTGTCCTTGCCGCAGACAACACACAGGTCTGGGTTTCGTCGAGAATATGGAGAGGAGATTCAAGCTGGAAGAAAGATAGTACCTGGCCCGCGAAGAGTTTCTCCTTCGCCTTGACGAAGAGGTGTCAAGTGAATCTCCATCTCACCCACCTTCAGGCCTGATCACTTTCACGGTGCTCGTGGCAGGACCCTCCGCCGTCATGAACCTCTTTCCTCCTCGGTCCAAACCCATGATTCTGGCTTCTCAACTGGTATCTCACTCCATGGCCAACAAGTGGATATGAGCAAGCCGGAATTTGATGAGAAAAGGCACCAGACTATCGTCACTGGTGAGCTGCTACTCTGATGGCGGCTGCGACTGCAAACGACTTCGGAACTAATTTGATCGAGGTTCATGTTTGAATCTAAAGTGACCTGACCAATTGCGATGTTTGCAGATGTTGAAAGGTGATGAAGATGAAGCAAGCAAGCGCGATGAAGCACAGATCTGATAAATGCCAAGACCCCACGCCGATGTCGCAGGAGGCCATCATCCAGAGAGATCGTCCACCTCCTGAATTGTCCCTCTACTCCAACCACCACAATTCAGATAAGACATCATTACAACCCCAGCGCTTGTCCACTTCGAGCGGCTTGCACTCTGATGCACAATGATTGAACTTCAAGATATCTTGCAAAAGCTTCAGTCCCGATGACAGATGGGTGCTCTTGGATGCACTCCTCCGCCACACACTGTCTCGCCTTCAAGAGTTCAAAATTGGTCAGGGAACGGTCCTGGGTCTGATGATTAGCCAGCAAAGTATCGACACCCGCCTCTCTTCCAGCAGCCGCCAGCTTAGAGAGCGACATGATCTGATCTCCTTTTGCAGAGGCGTTGGACGCGATGCCAGCTCCGCCATTCATGCCGGCTAGATGGCTCGTGCCGTGATCCGAGACTGGGAAAATGAGGCTCATACTTCCAGGCGTGTGTCCAGGCGTTGCAATGAAGCGTACGGAGAAGTTCCCAAACCTCAACTCTTGGCCATCGATGACGACTTGATCACGCCTCGGGCCGCCTTCAGCGACCTCCATGGCCTGCCATGCTAATTCGCTGGCATATGTGGAAGTATGATACGTGTCTTGCAACCAGAGAGCGCCGCCGTAATGATCAAAGTGCTCATGTGTGATGATCACAGCGGCAATGTCATCACCATCAAAGCCAAAGTGCTGGAGACCAGGTACCAAAATCTGCTCCGCCTCGTCGGCATTGTTGAGAGTGTCGATGACAACCAGCCCTTCCTCGGTGGCAATCGCCCAAGCCGAAACTGCGCTCTGGCCAACAAAGTATACACCATCAAAAACTTCGATTGGTGGGATGAAACCCAAGCAAGCGTCAGCCATGGATTGCGAAGGTGGGACGATTCTTGATTTACCTGGCATTTGAGCACTATCGGCAATGTCATCGTAGACCTGGGCCAGAATACAGCGACGCTGGAAATGATCGTCCAAGTCATCACCAGCCAAGCTTGATGCCTGGTTGAGATACTGAGACACGTTGGCCAGTTGCGCATGAGGGTACGTGGTGATGTTGAAGAGCTCCGAGAAGTTGGTTGGTCGAGAAGACTGGGCCATCGCTGGCAGTACCAAGGAGGCGAAGATGAAGAAGGTATCCAACATGTTGGCTTCGACGATTGTGCTACCTCCTTGCCATCTGCTTGTTGATTCTTATACGGCCTCACATTTCTCCTCTTCCCCGCACGATATCGCGAATTGTGTTACGGCAGACGAACTGCCTCTCTATGGAGCCGTCATTGGACCTTGTTTGAGGAGAGAGACGGCCGTCTTGGCAGCATGAACCGTCGACTGTATAGCCGAGACTGCTTTTCCGCTCTTTTCCGCTCCCAGGACCAATTCGGGCTTTTCTCTGGTACGTATTAGAACCCCAACGACGAAGCCGACCACCATAGTATGCCTACCGTGTGGCCAAGCATTTGATGATGACCTCGAACTTCAATCAAAATTGCCCAGCAATTCGGGCCCTGGCTCCACAAGAGCATGGACCATCTCAAGCGCGACTGTCCATTTGGTACAAACTGGATTACGTTCGCGTTTGCGATCGATTCTGTGTTCTCCTGGGAAAGACGCTTCATTGACGAGATCGACTCTCCGAACTCTGCGAGAAGCGCGAAGTTGGAACACTCTAGGTCGCTGCTGCGTCGGCTGGTGCTGTTGGCTTCCGGCCAAACACCGAGTATCTGCGATGCCCATCAGCAGTATTCGCAAGGCTCATGCTATCAACTTACACTGGCCAATACGAGTGTATCTTTGGATCCATAATGTCTTTCCGGACTTTAGCGAGAAACACTTGGACTTCCTGCGGCGATATGCCTAGAACGCCTGTCCACAATCTCATCGTAAATCCTTCAAGGCCGGCGAGAAAATTAGCTCTGGTCATCTTCCCAAGGAACTTGAAGCCTTTATCTCTCGGCCACGTCCCAACTGGCCACTTGAACTGCAGCTCGGTTACCTCTTCAAATCCTTGGTCTATCATCCACTGCTTGTACTTGGAAGGAGCTGTGGTATCAATGCCGAGCTTCGCGCAGCTTTCCACTTGTCTTTCTAGCCAAGTCTCTAGGCTTGTACCTTTCATAGTGTCATCATCGCATCTGAACGGCATCAAAACGTCTGACATCTCGAGCCAGCCGCCAGGCCTTAGTGCATCGAATGATTGCCGAATGATAGCGGGAAAGTCTTTGCCTGCCAAAAGCGTGAGGAAAACAACTTGGACGAAGGATCGGAGCGCTTACTGGATCCCACCATAGCTCTCGCGTGGATGAAATCAAATTCTAGCCGGAATGTCCAATCGCAATTATAATCGTCAATCTCGAATTTGCAATTAGGTGGTACAAACTGAGGCTGAATTGGGCTCAGATCAGTGCCTATAATCTCGCTTTCTGGATGCTCGTCTGCAAAATCAATGGCCTGGATCGCGTCAATAATTTCTAGCTCGTGAAGCTCGGAGTGTGCCAAATACTTGCCCATATACCAGTTCCAGTGCCCAAATCGAGCACATTTTGCACATGATCTCCGAGCGGCGAGTGATAGAGCTTGCGTCCGAATGTGTACAAGAACATCTCATGCTGCAGATCGAGTCGTTCTTGTTCTCGCTCATCTTCTGGGATGGGGTAAGAGTCGCCCAGAATGGACTTATAGCGATGATATCCTCTGCCATTCTCTTGTACAGACTCTAGAAGACTGGATCTCAGGGACTGCGTGAGAGATCCAACATCGTCGCCAATGGCTGAGTCTGGCTCGGACGTATCGTCAGGCGATATAGTGAACCCTTGCTGCTGATTAGCCATTTTTGTTAAATCGAGAGCACCAACATCCAGGTCGAAGGGTGTTTCATAGACCTGGTTTGGGATGATGTTCTGCGCCGCAAAGACGCATGGTCCGAGCTTCTGCAGCTACCCATGCACATGCACGCAGGGCACCCTTCACGGCAGTTGACTTTGAACCATGACGTGGTCGGGTCCTTCCCGTGGCATCGGAACCTAGACTGATGGAAGTCCCAGAGATGTGCCATACTCCCCCAAAGCTCTATCGCAGTGTACTTTCCGTGTTCGGTCATCGTCGCAACATCCAACCAAAGGCTATCCGGCAAGGATGTCTTTACCAGTTTCAAGAGACGTGTTGCTGACTACCTTTGTTTGCATCCTCATAGCAATCTATTTCACCTCGTGGATTCGATCATACCGACGCCTGTCACATATCCCTGGCCCATCAAAATGGGGCCTGACAGCGATACCATGGGTACTTGTGCACACAAAGCCAGATCTCATGGACCAGTACTATCAACTCAGCAAGAAATATGGTCCACTTGTTCGTGTGGGACCGAACACAGTGATCACTTCCGATGCGGACATCGTTCGCAAGATGTCGGCTGCTCAATCACCTTATCGCAGAAGCATGAACTATTATGCTATGCGTCTGAATCCTGGAAAGGATCATGTCTTCTCTACCAGAGATGAGCATACTCATAATGACCTCCGCAAGATCATGTCAGCTGGCTACTCAGGGAAAGAAAATCTGACCATTGTGGATGATGTCGATGCATCAATCTTGGAACTGTGCCAATTGATTGATGAGAAGTATCTCTCGGAAGCTGGCGATGTCAAGCCCATGGATCTAGCAAGAAAAGTCGGATACATGGTACTGGATATCGTGAGCAAAGTAGCATTCGACTCCAAATTCAACGACCTGCGCGATGACAACGACAATTACGAGTACATTGCAGAGATAGAAAAGCTATTGCCGAATGTTACTTGGACGGCTCCAATCCCTGGTTTCGTCAAGTTTATGACTGACATTGGCCTCCTTCAGCTTTCGGCAAAGTATGCTGATGGTAGTCTGGGCGTTGAGAAAGTCAAGCGTATTGCTCATGAGCAAGTTGAGAAGCGATTCAACTCGGATGGCAAACCGAAAGATGGTATGCGGCCAGATATGCTGGGAAGCTTCATTCGTCATGGGTTGAGTCTTGAGCGAGCAAAGGAAGAGGCTGTTTTGAACCTGACGGCGGGATCTGATACGACGGCTAGTACGATTCGTGCGACAATGCTTAACATCATTTCCTCGCCTCGACTATACAGACTATTGACAGCGGAGATTGATGAAGCAATCAAACGTGGTACCATACCTTCGGAGATATCAAGAAGAGTCGTGTCAGAAGAAGAAGCAAGACAGCTTCCTCTCCTGCAGGCCACCATCAAAGAAGGTCTTCGTTGGTTCCCAGCAGTGGCTGCTGAGCTTTCCAAGTTGACACCTCCTCAAGGAGATACGATATGCGGGTTCTTTGTCCCAGGAGGTACGAAGGTGGGAACATCGATGAAAGCCTTGCACAGAAATGAAGAGCTATATGGCCCTGATGCCGAAGCTTTCCGACCTGAACGATGGCTACTCTCCTCGCAGACGGTTCCAGACTACCTCATGCCATGGGCTTCTTCAGGACCCCTCACGCACCCACTCGGCCACGAAACAGATCCAAAGAAGCTTCATGCAATGCTACGAAATAACGACCTTGTCTTTGGAAGCGGTCGATTCCAATGTTTGGGAAAACCGGTCGCATGGCTAGAGCTGAACAAAATCTTCGTGGAACTGTTGAGAAGATATGAATTTGACTTGATGGACATCTTAAAGCCTTGGGATGCAAGATGCTGCGGCACACATTTGCAGAAAGATATGTGGGTTACAGTGAGAAGGCGGGTGCCAATACCAATACCACCGAAGCTGCCTGAAATTGGGATGCCAGATCCGGTCGTAGGTTTGCCATACCCACCGCCTCAGACCGTGCCAACCTGATTCACATCGACACCATTTACAGCAATCGCGCCATTAGCACCTCCACTACAAGTTATCACTGCCCAGAGATCGACGAAAAAGTCGCCTTTGACCTTGGTCACACCAGGTCCACCCTTTTCGACGTTGAAGGTGAATGGTCCATACTCCTTCAGTCGATTGTCTTTGACATCGAAGCTTTGCGACTTATACTGGCCAAAATCCGTGCCTGTTGGAGGTCCAAGGCCCCACTAACGTCGATGAATTGTAGTCAGCAAGGGTTTCAGACAAGAGAAGGGTGTGGGAGTACGTACAGTAATCTTGCAAGCAGCACCAGTGTTGAGCGGTACCCCATTTTGCTGGAAGTTCTTCAGATAGATCGCATTGAATTTGAGCTCATACTTGAACCCAGGACAGATCTTGACTTTCTTTTGAGTGATTGTTCCTGAGCAGCCGGAACCTGGCATGTTGACGTAGACAAAATCCGCGACGTCGTATTCTTTGCCTCCGGTCGTGAGAGTGGAATAGCCGATGTTTACGTTGGTGTCCAGTGTGCAGCCTGAAGTACTGACGCCTGCGTACGACCATTGTGCAAATGGACTGATGTCTGTGTCTCGGATAGGTGGGTCTGGAGCGCAACCTGCTGGATCAGGCTTGTAGCAGGATCCGGCAACGCAATAGCGTGGATCACATTTGGTGCCACACGTTCCGCAGTTGTCAGGATTGTTTCTGAGATCGAGGCATATGCCACCACATTGTTGTCCAATACAGCCGCAGTTACCATTGCCCTTGCTAGATATCACGACGTGTCAGCAACATCAACCATCATTACGTTACATAACAGCTTACCACTCGGACTTTGGTGCACACGATCTTCCACAAGTGCCGCAGTTGAAATCATCGGCAGCTTTGACATCAATACAGTTGAACTTGGACGCCATCGAATCATCGCCGCATTGGCTCAGGCCATCCTGACAGAAGCAGCTGCACATTGCTTCCTGAGACTTGTAGAAAACTTCACGGCCTTTGCTCGTAGCTGCAACGCCAGTGAAGTAGCCAGCTTGTGCAACACATCCGAGACCAGCCTGTGTGATGGCGTTAGCATCTTTCCCCAACACTTGAATCGTTGCTCACTCACGATTGCATCCCACCAGCTCTTGAAGAGCGGCGCACAAGATACAAACATGAGACCACTGAAGATGCCATTGCAGGTCTCCCAGCCGAACGTTTCGCAGAGGTCGTAACATAGTGACTGGGTGGCACAGCTAGCATCGAAACTGAACGGGCTAAGTCCCCAGTAATCTGATAAGTTGTCGCAAAGGTTTCCTTCGCCAAACTCGAAGCCTTGCTTGTAATGCGCCACCAGGTTAGGTGGGAAGCCATCCTTATTGGGACAGCGAGGTGCCTTTCCTTCCTGATCTCTACCACGAGCTTCAAGCTGCTTGGCCAGCTCAAGACTTCTCTTCCGGGCTTTCTTAGCCGCGACGATACCCGGATTATTATCTGGCAATATGTTGAAATTCTTGATCGGACTGCCCTTGACCATCTTAGTCGTCGCCCCATTTGTTGACCAGATCCAGCTCGAGCCACCCTGCGAGACAGTAAGCACACCGAAGCAGCTCATCTTGAAGATGGTTGTCGCAAAGCCTCCAACGAAATTTGAGCCAGTGGAGCCAGGCCTCAGAACAACATTCCCGTTGTCTTGGAGCGCGACATATTGTGATGTTGGGGCATAAATGAGGTCGTATGTACCTGCTGGCGCGCTTGCTGGAGCTTGAAAGTAAAATAAAGGAAACTTCATCCTCTCAGGGTGCTGCGAAAGAACATCTGATGCAGCCGGCTGCTTGGTTGGCTGAGCCACAGGACCGAGCTGATTGGATGCCTTGCTGACAAGTGGTATGTAGTCTTCATTCAGAATCGTGACTTGGGCTTGTGGCCCTGTAGAGACCAGGCATGGTGCAGACGGAGCCTCGCTCACTTGTATCAGGAAGCCAGTGGTAACTGGAGCCGAGCCCATGGCTGTCGGCGTAGGCAAAGGGTACTCCGTGTAAGTGTATGAGTCTGTAAAGTCGTTGTCATCCTCGAAGCCACCGAACTTGGGCTGAACCATGGAAGCTAAGGCAGGGCTGTTCGTGATGAATGGGGTGAATGCTGGCGGGGGCGTGAACGACGGCGGTACTGGATTCACGGACACCTCGCTTGCTTGAGAGACATCGTGGGCAGGTCCACTTGGAGGTGGTGCCTACATAAGAAGACGGATTAGCTCTGACAAGACTCATGAGTCAATGCTACTCACGAGAGTAGCTGCTGACAGTGGACAATTTACGTCCCAGAATGCTTGTGTGCTCTGGGAATCTGGTGGCAACGCCAAGTTTTTCGCAACGGTATTGCTGAACAGAGAGCAGGCCCCAGTCCCCAGTGTATAGCTCTTACAACCAGCAGTCTTCTTGCATAGATCAGAGCATCCAGTCCAGCTGTTGTCTCTGAAGTAGGTCGAAGTTTTCATGGCGGCTGTTCCAAACTTTGGCTTGCCATTGACCCAGCACAGATCTGTTCCTGTGGTGCAGCCAACATCGTAGTAGGTGAATGGACCTGCCGGGTCTTGCTTGATGTATTTGGTGACAGCGGCCAAGAACAAATAGCAAGTGGTCGAATCAACAGCATAGCTTTTGCACAAGATGTTGGATTTGCAAAGAGCACCACATTGTGCAGGAACAGCAAGGCTGGTTTGTGTCGTTCCAAAGATGGTTGGAAGTATTCGAATACCTTTCACTCCACATAGGTTTGACTGGCGTTCCTCTAGGCCACGTTCAGCGATGGTATCAGCCTCGAGGATAGATGCTGAGCAAGAAGAGAAGGCCGTAGCCAACAGAAGGTGAAAGCGCATGCTGTTTAGAAGCAAAGGAGTGACGGGCAGACAGTGGCTGACACTGTGCCGCACAAGACGCTGGCGGGCCTTTTCAATCTTTCATTATGAGAGACCCTGAGCAGTCCATATGGCAGAGGCCTCCCTGACCTGTGCACTGTCTTAGCCAAGGCGCAACGTGCTATTAAGCAGGTGCTACGGTAGATTTATGCTTGCAATGACTCCCTCTTGGCAGTCCTCTCCATGCCGGTTCTGAGAGCTTCGGAATGTCTCTCCAGAACAGCCGGACATGTCTCCTGTCCATCATAATGTAGTGACTTCATAGCAGGACAAGTTTTGTATTTGTGCAAGCAAGCCGATTCTAGATCTTGCCATCCGAGCGCGATGATTCGGGGTAGTACTTAGCGTCTGACTCCAGAGAGAACGAGTTCGTGAGGTTCCGTAGGTGCAGTTTGGAGAATATAGCGGAAGCGAGACCCTTGGCAGGGTGAAGTGCTGCAGCCACCGAAATAAGCTTTTAAGAACACCAAGATTCTCCATTCACGCAAGCGATATAGAATGGTCGACGCAAGCCACGAGCTGGAGGAATCTTTTCATAGATGAACCGATGTCTGATCACTGGTCACGAATCTGGTTGACGTTCGTAATAGCAGTAGTCGTTGTAACCGTTTCTGTCATGAGATCCAGACGTCCCGTTGACTGCGATCTGTGAATGGCGTGGCGTAAGAATGGAGACTGCCGCAGAGGTACCGATGCTCGCTACCAATGGCAGTCAATCTGTGGCAATCGGTGAATGGTCCGGCGTCGAATTGTATATTGTCTTCGGGATGATCGATTCATATGCCGAGATGATCGTGCCGGAATAGTCGGTTGCATGGCCAGGAGGGTCTCAAGTTGGCATCGCTACCATGCAAATGCAACCTTTGGGTGCGGTCGAACCACAGTGCTCTTGCAGCCTTGCACTCTCCTTGCACCAAAATACCTCTCCGCTCTCGCGACGAGGTCAAAATCAGCCATGCATCTTGTACATATCTGCATTAGCATCTCGTGCTTCATCCGGGCCGCTTCTCAGACCAATGGACCATATCTTGACCGATATGCCTCTCGATTTGTCTCGAGATCGAAGTCCATCGACCAGGGCTTATATTTCCGTACTCTCGGTGGCGCTTCGGTCAATATGATTTTATCCTCGCTCACGGTCCCTCGGGACTTGCTCATAGATGATATTGAGAATGGCTCCAGACTGATTGGCTCACTGAAGTTGCGAGGTCGTTCTGTTGATTGCTGAGGAGGCCTATCTTTGCTGATGATGCGCATGCTCATGCGATTTACGCCCCGGCCTATTGTCAGGAACACCGGCCTGACTGTGGCAATTGTCCCGAAGATGATTATGAACCACATTCCTGTGAGCACCCAAATCTCATAGTTGGCGTAGTCAGAATGCAGGTTTCCGACATCGGCCAGTTTGACCATTTTGACAATGCCAGCTACACCAGCGAGAACACCGCCTCCTAGGATGCAACAGACTCCGATACGAAGAGCAAGAGGAAGCTTCATAAGTGGTCCAATGATGAACACACTCGGGTAGATTGCGAGGGAGAAGTCCGCGGCGGCGCCAATGCTTCCAGAGACGTAGCCGAATTTCTGATTGAAGTCGATCAGGTCGCAACTTCCATACACCTCAATGTCCCAGAGTTTCCGAATCGGGGAGCATTCGTTGATGATGATGATAATTTGGGCGATTATGACCATTGCCTGAGCGGAGCCTATGACCCACAATGCCTTCTTCCAGTTGCGATAAAGGTGGCCTTGCAGTAATAGAAGAAGTGCGATCACTGCGAAGCGTCCAAAGATCATGCTGGACAAGGCGGAGATATTCGAGATACTGTAATTCATCGTAAGGAGCTTTTGACAGCCGACAAAGTAGGATGGGAGAACTTACACTGCTGTAAGAAGTACTGGTTTGAGGCCTTGGAAGATACCCTGGAGTTGCTGATGATTACTATCTGCCTTGAGATAGCTCACCGTGCTAGTGATCTGGGCCAACAAAGCAGCAATCTATTTCATGTAAGTGAATGAAGCAAAACCCCAGAGAACATGCGTACATATGCTATGGTGACCCAGAGGAAGTCCCATCGTATGCCGAAGAATGAAGCGCGTTCATGAGAGGGTTCCCGTGAGGCGTAGCAGGCTCGGAGGACATATAGTACTGAAGCAATACCGGCCCATGCCCAGGTGACTCCGAGTAACGTTTCGCCGCCATCGCCAAACAGTAGCGTTTCAATGGCCATTGTACCGGTGCAGCACAACTTCCCAGAGAGGTGCGTCGCAAATGATGCAGACGCATGATTAAGCTAAGCCAGCACGCCGGAAAAGAAGGGCCAGACAGAGCCCTCCCTTACACGACCTTGAAATGGTTTGCAGACCATGTTCATGATCGCCGGGACCGGGTATGCCTTGTCCATGATGGAGTTTGGAAATTTGCCAGCCTTGAGCTGTCGGCCTTGCTCTCGAGGGCAGTATGACGCGCCATGCCTAGCCGGCGCAATGAAGGTGAACAAGGTAACTCTCATCTCGAGCAAACTTGAGCACCAATGCCATGAATGCGTGTTCGACAACGCGACGCGTTGGCGTTGTGAAAATTCGTCTGGATCTTGCGAAGACTGAATCGGGACTGCCATCAAAACTCAAAGCAAAGTTCGATTGCGCTTGGCTAAAAGCGCATCGGCTCGCCGGCTATCAGCTAATGCCGACGCCGATCACGACTTCAGCTCAGCAGCTCAGTATCGCAGCTCCTTCCTATAGCATTCTCTACGTCCACCAAAAAATGAACAATACTCCTAGCAAATGCAGTCTCGTTGGCGAGGTCTGATCACTTATGAATCACATTTGTGTCCAAGTCAGTTATTGGAAGTATGATTATAAAAGATTGGCTTAGTTCCATCCAATGATCTACCCTCACGAAACCTATCGTTAAATTTCAATAAGCTGTGACGCCTGTATGCCTCACAATTGATCAATCCCCAGGAGTCTACTGACGAGTTGAGGCCTTCTTACCCACTCCAGATGTGCCGAGTTCTCTCCCAGGACGTCGACGTGAAAACAGCATTTTCCAGGCTCGGCTGGATTTGTATTCATTGTGCTACAATCAACCAACCAGACATGCCTTTCACTCGTCGGCCAATCGACACTCTTTGATGGTAGGATAATAACAGCATTTCCCGTGCTCTGCTCGAATATAAAAAGCCTTTTTCCCTCTTAACCGAGTAATATCGAAGTTGCCCGAGTGGTGGGAAATCCCCCGACTTGTGTCGAGCTCCTGAGCAGGTGTGACCCGGCTGAAATGTCCACAGGTCAAAGGTACGAGCTGGATAACGCAGCGCGCGCTCGCCGGAACTGCATTGGTTCCTGGCCATCCACATTGTAATGGGATGACGAGTTTTGAGCAATGCTTATTTTTTAGGAGATAGTAATGGTCGTCCTCCGATACTTTGAGAATTATAAGACCAGATTGCATGCTGAGTCTGGGCTTAGGAAATGTGCTGTAGCCAACTATTTCACTCATATCAGCAAACGCGCTTGGTGCCTTGGGAAGTAGGACGGTTTCTTGCGTGTTCCAGCACAAAATTGATTCATCCAGAAATGACTTCAAGACTTCTGCCTGAAGTCTAACGAATGCTTTCCGGCCTTCTCCATAGAGCAACGGCATATTAATATCCAGGAGGCCCATCAGGCAGTAGGCTTCATCCTCCGGCCGAGTGGTCTGCCGCTTACTAGCCCAGCTCATCCGCGCAGCTGCGCAGTACTCCCGTCGGGGCTGCGATTTATCCAGAATTGCTTCTGGAATGCCGGTTATGGCATTGATGATAGGGTTGAGAATAGGTAAGGAATTCTCTGTTGAAGAATGTATTCGATAGTGGTCTTTCTTGCAGCCAAATGCTTCCCAAGCCGAAGTGTGGAACTCTACAACACTAGGCGCCAATAGTTCTTGCAGCGTCCATCCGCGCAGAAACCACTTGCTGCTGCGGAAGTCCAGATGCAGGTCGGGGCAAAGCTGCTCTTCCAATGGCATGACGTCCGACAAGTAGACGATGCAGATCTGCGCAGATGCATACCAATCGTACATCGAATTGATAGCCTCCGATAATTCAGCGCTGGACTTCTTGTCAATACAACAAGTGTCGATCCAAAGCCAGGCGTAGCCGTGTCGGTGCTTAGCGACGTTGCAGGCATCGATGATTTTCTGCCATCCCGTTCCTTGTCTGTTGACTCCAAGTAGGAAATCGTGATAGGAGACCTCGTTGCTCTCCCAACAATGAGACAGTATAGCGTACTCTGGTATTTGCTGACCTTCAAACTCGTGAAGCTCGTGCCGATCTGTGCTGATCAAGCGCATTCTGGTAAGTAGGCCGAATAATGTCAGAAAGAGGGAGAGGAAAACAGTATAAGCATGATGAAGTGGAGAGGCCGCAGCTGTGCCGTAGTGGCTGTGCGTATTGGCCAGCCATCATGCCGCGGATAGGCTCAATCTAGTGGGAGAAGGTGAGATGGACTGGCATGTCCACTTCAATCATCAAGTTGCATCTCTGAGCATAGGCTCGAACGTGGAATTTTCAATGGCAGCCGTGAATGCAAATATGGAGTCGGAGGTGGCGTTCGTGAAGTTTGTCCCTTTCGCTTGTGGTCGTAGCCGTCTAGAGGTGAGGAGCCCGTGCTGCATAGCCGCACGTAATACACACTTCTAAGTTTTTAACATATCTCTTTAAACTACTATATCTTAACAACTACATAAGCTATAGGCTTTATATTAAAAATATATATAGTATAGATTATGCGCTTTTATTTAAGCTATATATTATAGTTATAGCTTATATTTCTATTATATAGTACGCTTAGGTTATAAATTACTTTAAATCTAGCTTATAGAGTCTTCTACCTTATTTTCTAATAGAAGAGCAACTAGCAGTACTATAATAAGAGACTATAGGCTCTTCCGCTTCTTAGTAACCTATTATAGAGATTCTTAGAGCTATTTATCTATCTATTTACTCTTTTTATTAGCCTATTTAGTAGTAATCTTAGTAGCCTTCTAGGCTTTTTTATTCTTCTTCCTCTAGAGCCTCTCTTTCTTCTATAATATAGCCTTTATTTAGTTTCTTTATATAAGAGCTTTTACTATATCTTTATTAACTTACTTTATAACTTCTATATTAATCTTTTTTTCTTCTTTCTAAGCCTATAGTACCTTAGCTTATTTAATCTTCTTTAGAGAGAAAAATATAGCTCTATTATTATCCTAGGCTCTTAACTCTTTAAAGAGACTCTTTCTATACTTTCTTTTCTTCTTCTTATTATCTAGAGCTATTCTATAGCTAATATTCTTAGCTTTAAGGATTATATTCTTAGTAGATATAGCTATAATAGTATTAGATAGCTTTATAACCTATCCTTATTTAACTTTACTTAATATAGCTTTAATAATCTTTTATAATAAAGCCTATATCTTTCTCTAGTTAGAAGCTAATAATATAGAAGTATTTAAGCTACTTATAGAAGGTCTAGATATCTCTTCTATCTCTAGAAATATTTAAAGAACCTATAGTAGATCGAATAGAAGAAGGCTTATTTTAAGCTATCTACTAGCTATATTCTTTAGAGTTATAGCCTTCTTCTATATAGGCTAGAAGAGTCTTAAAAAGTTATACTTTATAATACTAGATAAGCCTTAATACTACTAAATAAACTTATCTAGCTACTAGCTATAATATATAGCTAGAAGTAAAAAAATAGCTATATCTAGAGGCTATAATCTATATATTAAGTAAGAAAGGTATATAGCTATAAGAATCTTATTATTATTATACTAAGAAAGGAAGGCTATATTAATATAAAAGCTATATCTATTTATAAATAGAAGCCTCTAGTCTTTTTTAGCTTTATCTTTTATATTATAATAAAATATCTATTATAACTATATAAGGCTAAGGCTATTATTTATCTACTCCTTCTTAGAAGAAGCTAGAAAGTAGTTATAGATAAGAGAGTCTATATCCTATATTTAAGTATTTTAAATATTACTAGTCTTTACTTAATATATTACTTCTAGAGATATCTATAATCTATTACTATAAATATAGCCTATTATTATTACCTATTTATAGCTTCTATTTTATATATTGCCTATTAACCTCTTACTTTTAAATACTAACTTTATAATAATCCTTTTAGCCTTTATAAGGAACCTAATAAAGAACTCTTTTTTATCTATATTATATATATTTTCTAGCTTAATCTTATACTCCTTTATCTTCTTTTTAATTAGCTAAAAGTAGCGCTTATACTAGGTCCTACTATCTGCTTTTTTATAGTTCTTATCTAGTAGTTTAAAATATATAGATATAATTTTATTAGAGTATCTTCTATAGAACTTAGGAACCTAGTATCTTAATAGGTATTTCTTAATAATATTATAAATAAAGTTATAAAGTAGTATAGGTATAGGAAGTAGTCTACGCTTAGAAAGAGTATTAAGATACTATATAAGAGAGCGCTCTTACTAGTTACTAAATAGGCTTTAATTTTTAGCTTTTTATTAAGCTATTTTAGCTATACTATTAAACCTCCTACTTAGAGTAGATCTATCTATATTATAAGCTCTAGCTACTTTCGAAATATTAGCCTTATTATATAGATTTAAATAAGCTACTACTTATATAATTTAGTCTATAATTAAGTATAGAATAAAGGTTAGAAGTAGGATATTAAAATTAGAAAGTATATATTACGTAAGGCTATATAGTATAGGCTCCTTACCTCTAGAAGATTTCTCTACCTAGCGTATAGCTCTACGTAATATATACCTTATTTTAAATTCTTAGCTATTCTACTTACTATCTTATATTAACTATAACTATAGATATACTAAGCTAATATACGTTAGTAGTAGCTTATTTAAAAGCGTAGAAGAAGCCGAATATTTCTACTACTACTAGGTAATTTTCTCTTAAAAGATTAAAGCTTAGTAAGCTATTTAATAGTAAGTAAGAAACTAAAATAGAATAGTATACTAAATAGTAGTTATTAACCTTCTAATAAAAAAGGACTTTTATTAATTATATTAATAACCTAACTACCTAAAGCCTACTCTCTATAGTAGTAATACTATATAACTTTACTTATAAGATTAGTAGTATAATACCTAGAAAGAACTAGCCTATATAGTTTAAAAATAGATAGAAGAATAAGTTAGACTCTAGCTTTATTAGAGCTTTTAATAGTATAAAAAAGAGAGCTAATAACTATATATCTATTTAAAAATACTTTAATATACTATAGTAGAAGATCTAGTAGTTAAATATTAAGCTATATAATATTAGTAATATAGATAAAAAGAGCTTTATAATTAGAGTTATTAATAAAGGCTATAGATACTTTATAAAAAGAGCTTTAAAAAATAGAAAGCTAAAAGAATATTTTTAAAATAGTAATAGAGAGTAGATAACTTATATTATAGCTATCTCTATAGATAATACTTAGCTACCTCTAGCTCTAATATATAAGGCTATATCTAGCAACTTCTAGGATACTTAAGTAGATAATATAGACTCTAATAAGTATTTAGCTTTTTTTATATTAAGCTTTTCTAGCTAGATAAATAATTACCTTAGCTTTATATAGCTTACTTAAGTCTATAATAGGTTTATAAAAAAGAAGGTAAGATAAAAGCATAACTAGAAGCTATTATTAATAGATAGATATAGCTTTTATTTAATAATAAAAGTCCTTAACTAGGCTCTAGAATACTATATATTAATAGAGACTTATCTACCTTATTTAACTTATAAGCTATAGCTTCTAGATATATTAGTATTTATACTTCTTTCTAGCTAATATTCTATAGCTTTTAATAACTAGCTTTATAGATTCTTTAGTATCTAGAGTATAATAAAGAAAGCTTTCTTTTAGCTCTTTTAGATAGCTTAGATAAAGGCCTTATTAACTTATAATATCTAGTTAGCTTTTATAAAGATAAGAATATACTTATATAATCTAGAAGCTATCTTATTAAAGCTTCTATCTCTAAAGGCTTTAAATAGATCTATAGAGTCTTCTAGACCTACTTCTAAGTTATTAAAGTTCTTAGCTAATTTATAGCTAAACTATAAAGAAATATAGAATATTAAAAGAATTATTAGAGATATAGTAGATAAAAAGGTCTCTAAAAGAGTAGTTAAACTCTTTAAAAAGATATCTACTTTTTAGGCTAAAAATATACTATTATAAAGCTAAGTTATTAGATTAAAGAGTACTTTATATAATAAAAAGAAATATAGAAAAAGAAGTAAAAAGCTATTTAAAGAGATAAGAGCTAATAATAGGTTAGAGGCTATTTTTTATAGTCTAATAAAGGTTTAAGAAGCTAAAAACTTTATTATAAAAAAAGAATATAATATAAAAGTAGTAAAAGCTTAAAAAGCTAATAAAAAGTTATAGAAGTAACTTAAAAAGTAATACGCTTTATCTATCTAGTAATTAAAAGCTATTTAAAAGTAGTTAGAGGCTAAAGAGAAGAAGGCTAGGCTTACTAAAAAAGCTTATAAAAAAGTAATAAAAAAAGAGGCTATCTAGATAGAAAGATAGCTTACTATAGCTTTATAAAAAAGTATTAAGAAGGTAAAGAACCTATTTAGAAAAGTTATATTTAATTAGCCTACCTAATCTAATATTATAATTACTTTAGTAAAGAAAGCTAAAAGTTTAGCTTCTAGTAGGTTAGAGCGTAGTTTTTAACTACTACTATAATATAGAATATAATTAATAGCTTAAATAAAAGCCCTTATTGCATACTATAATAGCTTTTAATATAGAGTTAATCCGATCGATATTAGTTAAATACGACCGTAGTAAAGTTAGGTAGTAGAATTTAAGGATCTTGTGCATTACGTAGGGCTATGCGCCAGGCAGGGAAATCTTCTACAGTACCACAACTCCCTGACAGCGGGTGTCGAAGACGGATATCTGCCAACTTCAGGTCGGCGGACTGCGGGAAGGAGGATGAAATGAGGACGCGATGTCGATGTTGAGATTCATGTTGAGTTCACCAGGCCACACGAGACTTCGCGTCGCGGTCGCGCTTGCCGCCAAGCAAATTGAACAGGCAACCGCGCCTCGGCCAATCCTTCAACGTCACTCAAGCTGCACATCAGCTCGCAACTCAATTCCATGCTCCATTGTCCAATCTCCTGTAGAAGTGTACTGACAACAACTTGTCTCTCGAATACGCTGGCGACGTTTCCGGTATCACTCACTTCTGCATCTGCTTCTGTGCTCACCATTGCCCCGTCCAGGACATCACGCCTTGCCCGCTTTGTAATCTACCGTAACATCTTCACCATGTCTTTGAGACGGTCATCTCGAGTACAAACGAAGCCGACGCCTGACCATACTGTACCAGTTGAAAATGAGACCACAAAAGTTGCGCCGGCGAAGAAGCGCGGCCGCAAGAGCACTACCAAAGTCCCCGACGCAGCTACAGCAAATGGAGACCTATCGAAAGCCGACCAGGACTCCCAGACTATGCCTCCGCCTTCTACACCTGCTAACAAGCGACGCAAGAAAGCGAGCGATGCCAATACCAAGCCAGTGCCGTTCACACCGACACCATCTGCCATTGGATTGATGACCAGCACCAGTAACCTCCAGCAAAATTACAGCACGGGAGACATTGACGATGCTTCACCTCCACCCACCAGACCAGCACAGCCTCATCATACGAATGCGACGCTACTTACACCTGGTGGGACTCAAGTTCCACCATCGTACTCCAATTTCGAAGATTCGCCCTCGAAGAAACCAACGACGACAACGAAAACAATCTTAGACGAGGCCTGTAAACATCTCGTCTCGGTTGATGACAAGCTGAAACCAGTGGTCGAGAAGCACTACTGTCGTATTTTCAGTCCCGATGGTTTAGCAGAACAGATCGACCCTTTCCGAAGTCTGACAAGCGGCATCATGGCACAGCAAGTATCTGGAGCCGCAGCGAAAAGTATCAAGAACAAGTTCATCGGATTATTCCCGCCAGAGAGCTGTCCCACAGGATTTCCACCACCTAGTCTGGTAGCCAATACCGACATCACGACATTGAGAACGGCTGGTCTCAGTCAGCGCAAAGCCGAGTACATCCAAGGCCTTGCACAGAAGTTCGACTCGGGTGAGCTTTCGGCGAAGATGTTGATGGAAGGCTCTGACGAGGAAGTTATGGAAAAGCTCGTGGCTGTTCGTGGTCTTGGCGCATGGAGTGTGGAGATGTTCATGTGCTTTGGGTTGAAGCGCATGGATATCTTCAGCACTGGCGATCTTGGTGTGCAGAGAGGCATGGCGGCATATGTTGGTCGCGATGTGGCTAAGCTGAAGGCGAAGGGTGGTGGGAAGTGGAAGTATATGAGTGAGAAGGATATGCTGGAGTTCAGCGAGCCGTTCAGGCCGTATAGGTGCGTGGGCTTTTGCTTTCGAGGAGAATGTACATTGCTGATGGTTTGCAGGAGTTTGTTCATGTGGTATATGTGGCGAATTGAGGTGTGTTTGATGAGTCCAATTCATCCGTGGAAATCGATACTCACAATTTTCTAGGATGTCGATGTTGATGCCGTGCAAGACAATGCTGAGCGGCCCGTCGACGCGTAGATCACTTCAAGCTAGCATTCCAAAGGTCGATACTTGACCATTACCGGATGAATGCGGCGTTTGATGCATGGTCGATTCACTCCTCTCGAGAGCGACTTCGTGGCTGCATGTGAAACCCTACTCTTGTGTTCTCTCACCTGACACATGTTTGCGAGTGTTCTGTTGCCAGATCATTGCGTGACACGAGCAGAAGCCCAGAGATCGCATACAACAAAGCTCTATTGCGACTGGCTTCGTTGGCCGAGTGTCAAGCAAACAGACTCCAGGATGTTCTCATGGCTTAACAGATCTAGCTAGCTCAATGCATTGCGCTCTCTCGAGGGACGATCAAATGCACTTCGACAAGTTTTCGCCCCCAATCTAAAGCCTCGATAGACTAGGTTCAACCGAGTCAACATCCACCGGTTCGCGATGCTGACCACGGACAACAGTCTGGGAGACGGCCTTCCTTTCCAGTGGCCTTGTTGCTGGTGGAGGTTCTCTTGATGGTGGACCCTCTCCCAACGGCTTTAGCTGGAGTAATGGCTGTTGAGACGGTGCCGGGCGTTGCTTGTTCTCACTGATGCCTCGGACTCGCAAAATAAGCACGAACCGCCAGAGCCCAAGACGGCAGGTTCTCACCCGGACGGGGGACAGGACCCTTGCCTTCAAGCCGATAAATGATAGCAACAACCCGCTTTGCGAGTGGGTACATATTGGCGTCTTTCAGCGAAGCTTTGTCCAAGTAGGGCTGCAATCTTGAAGGCAGCGTAGCTTTCGTGTGGAGCAAGGGGGCGTTGAGGTTACGAGATAATGCAGCCCAGATGTTGATCGCGAGCTTCAGGTCTTCCTAGAGCTCTGGATTCAGAGAAGGATCGGCGTCTTCTGGAATTGGGAAGCGTAAGGATATACAATGGTTGAAGCGGATACTAGCTATTCTAGCAGTTTGGTCTATGCTGAAGATCTTTCTTACCGCTTTCCGGCGGGCTCCTGCACGGCTGCGCGTAGCGTATGTCCGGAGTCTGATCTGGTCTATGATGCGACCTGCGAGGAGAGGAAGGGTGTTTATAAGCCAGTTAGAGGCTTGGACAATAGCAAATTCTAACGACAGGGAGGACATAAAGAACCATTGTGGGTGCTGAAACACCATGGCTACTCTCGGAAGACTAGCTCCTATGCTCGAGAACAGCATGCGCTAGTAGGTGTTCCATTTGCAGTTCAGCCAATTAATGGCTTTTGCGTCCAAACCAATCGTCTCGGATTCTACTAGAGCAAGCTTGTGCGTAAGCGTGACTGAAGTAAGCTCGCAGTATACCTGGTGTGCAGGCTTTGCGCCGATGTTGACAAACTGTGCTTGGCTTGAGTCGATGATGAACTTGAAGAACTTCTTAAACACACGAGTAACTTGTAGGTAAAACTCTTGGTAGAGATGGTCCTTACGGTTGCGGCTTTGCAAATCCTTGTGGCTTAGACGGTACGGTAGCACGTTGACGAGGAGGACATTGTCGGAATCGCCGCGCAGCTTGCGAGCCTCCAGGTCAATGGACCTCGCGGATCTATCGAGCACCTCTCCAAATGGCCGATAGTTAGGAAGCAGTGATGGGTAGTGGAGTTCAGAGAGAAACGTGGCATCCAGTCTTCTAGACGGATGTTGGAGTCTGTCCTCTTCAAAATCAGGAAATACTCCTTGGTCGCAGAGTGTCCGCAGCGCTTCTACCGTCTCCATCCAAGCAGGGTAGATGCTGGGATGGACATTGAGCCATCGATTATGGTATGGATGCACTGGCGTTGCTGGACGAGGCTGGCTCTCAACGGCGGGACCTGGCATAGCGGCGAGCACATTGGCTGGGAGAAGGTCCAAGAGATTGGTGTTGATATACTCCTGGACAGGAAGAGGGAATGCCTCACTCGCCTCGTCATCCTCAACATCTGCAACAGCCTCCCCGGTCATATCATCCTGTCCCTCATCCTGTCCCTCTTCTTCGGCATCAAGAGGATCGTCTGGTTCAGGTTCAGCAACGATCGGCCAAAGGGAGTGGTTCTGGATAGATTCCAGGTCGAGCTCGTCGGCTTCCTCGTCGTCTACCTCGGACTCGTTGTCTCTCGATACTGCCTTCTTGCCAGCGGATTTAGAATTGCCAGCGTTCTGAGAGACGACCTTCTTGCCAGCGGATTTAGAATTGCCAGCGGTCTGAGAGGCTGCCTTCTTGCCAGTGGATTGAGAGACTGCCTTCTTGCCAGCGGCCTCGTTGTTGGCAGAGGTTCTTTTGATCGTGAAAGCGTCTCCCAGTTTCTTTTGCTGGAATACTGGCTGCAGCTCTTGGGACGGGGTCTCCTCTTCTTCTTGTTGGCTCCAGCATTATCGATGCGCGGCGTGAAAGCCGGTGGCAATGCCGGTTGAGTAAGGAATGGTTGTGGTAGCTGTGGAGGCAAAGTCGCGCGTGGTGGAGCTGGAGTTGACGAGACAACGCGTGAAGAACCTGTTTCAACGTTAGTATATACTAAGGCGTATACCGACTTCGAGCTTTCACGGAACCGAAGAAGACGCTTAATCTCACTCCGAAATTACACACTCAGCACATGGGGAACTTGCCTCAACGCAACATCTACTACTCAAATCGCTTAGTGTTCCTTAAGCTACTCGAGGCGAACGAGGACTTTTACCTGGCTGTATTTCAAGTGAGCATTCGATAGGCCTGGAGGCACACACATTACCTCACTAATAATTTAATCCAAAATTACACACTCGGCACAAGGGAGCTTCTCCGAATATACCATCTACGACTCGAACTACTTAAGGTTCCTTACCCTACTTGAGGCGAGCGAGAACTTTGGCGTGATTGCACTTCAAGTGAGCATTCGACAGACCTGCAGGCACACATTACCTCACCGTAACTTGTGCACTAAAGGGCAACGCTCAGCACAGACAACCCGTTTCAAATTCACTTCCTACATTACAACTCGCTCAGTCCCACCCAAATCCACTAGAAGAAAACTTTACAACCCAATCCGAAGTGACTCTGCCTTCCTCACACCTTCCCAAACCGGAACCGCCTCCTTTCTCAAAAGTCTCGAGACCCTCGTAATAGGAGGTTGTGGAACCACACCGCCGAATTTCTGCAACCCTCCTTTCAAACCCTCCATATACAACTCATAAGTCTGTACCCTCAATTCCGGCGGCAGCTCAGAGAATCCCTCAAATGTGGCAGCCTCGTCCGCAAATTCCAAAGTCTCGATCAAGTCGTTCTTGGTCATGTAAGGCTGCAGTCTGATTCTTCGGGTCGAAGCGAATTGGCGCAATTCATCGACACTGCAGGTTTCGTAGATGACTAGGCCAAGATCGCGGCGCGTGTGCAGCTGGGCTAGACGGACATCTACCTCCCCAAGGCTTGGCTTCCCGAAGTATGATGATGCGGAGAGGTGTGACCAGACGAGATTCCATGGGTCGTCGATACCGGCTTCTTTCAGGGCGTGGATATGTGTAGCGGGATGTCGGGGGTCGCGGTGGTCGAGTTTCCAGAAGTCTTGACGGAGGCGGATTGGGGTGCGGTTGTTGTGTTTTGGTCTTCTGCGTTGTGTTAGCTTTCTAGATCGGGCCATGGTGTGATGTGCGAGGTGGTGTGGCTGTTGGCTTTGGTGAGTGGCAGTGAGGTGCTAAGTCGGAGGAAGTGAGGCAGAACTAACTTGTCGTCTGTTTTGCTTGAACACGCTAGCGCGCGAAACCCCTGCTAGCTCTATCCTAGCGTAACGTCCTCTTGTCTGCTGGCTCTTACGAGTACATGCAAAGTCGCTCGATGGGAATGCCCCGCAATGGTACGGATGCAGGCTGTAATATGGGTCATACTGTCTGGCGGTCGCTACAACTCTCATGAGGCACAGAGCACTTTGGCTTCCATAGCAGAGACAGATGAAGGCCTCTGAAACGCAAATCGGTCATATGAACAAATACTTGTTATGTTTGAGCCCGAGGAAGGCAGCCGTCTTCCAGATCCAGAGTCGCAAGATGATCTCTGGACAATGATCGAATCCCGTGGCAACTTCTCTATGCTTTCGATCGATAGGTGTTTGCTATCAAAGAGCTTGTTGTCTCTAAGATCCGTCTTTAGTGGTATAAGACTTCAACTTCCAGTCCAGTAGAATGTCTACTTACCAGCTCAGCCATGCCATACACCGCGACAAATCAGGTTGACAGCCACCGTGTAAGGCAAGGCACGATTCTCTGGTTACCTCCTCATGACGAAGCAGAAGCTCATCTCAAGGCACGCAGAAGAAGCCTATACGCAATCTTTGGTGTCAAACACCAACCAGTCGAACCTAGCCCGCGTGCCACTGACAGTCCAGAGTTCACCAGAACAATGTACGAACATCCAATCCTGGTACTTTCTCGAACAAAAGAGCGCCCAGAAGAAATCGATTTCCTTCTCGTACGTCAATTCAAGTATGTTCGTTCGCAAGTGCTTACAGGATTCTTAGATGACCACTTTGAGCGATACCACGCTGGAAAAATATGTAGCCGGGCTGGCAGCCCATCGGAAAGAGTCGGCAATGGCCAGATACGTACCGATTGAGCCATCCCCAAGACATCCAGAATCCGGAATATTGCTCAAGTACAAATATCGAACGATGCCGACAAGGTGTGGCAACGTCGTTCTGGATGGCGTTTATACCATGAATTGGCGGGAGACGCAGCTGTGGTGGAATGGTCACTCGGAATGGAAGAATCGACTTTGGCAGCTGGATGAAGACTCCGTTAGGCAAGTGTTGGAACTTGCTGAAGACAGATGCCAGTACAGCCTGCCATCACAATATGTCCTCGATTGCGTAGAGGCAGAGACGGCCTGGAGATTGGCAAATCCGCTGACGGCCTGGTTCAGCGACAAACTGGAGAAGCCGATCGACTGGATGGAACGAAGTGTCGAGTACCTCTCTGATCATCTACAGTCTTGGCGTCGAGAGATGGGAGTTTTCTTTTGGTTCGCGATGGCGTTTGTCGCGCCCAATGTGCTAGCCTTGTTGCCACTTTTAGTGTACTTGCTATCGAGGGTGGGCAAGCTTCTGCTGATACCGACTCTTCCTGTGATTGATCACAGCACGGCAATGGCGTGGGCATTTTTTGCATGGGAGATAGACATTGTGATGGGCTTTGTAATAAGCACATGGGTGCTCTTCATAGAGTCACGGCATTTTCATCGCTTGTACGATGCATTACTAGCACGGCGCATCAGAGAGTGACTGATTGGTGATCAATGCCACTGTCAATACTTATCTGTCTGGATCAGAGGCTCTCTGTACAATGTTTTGGGTATCTCACCGAACCAATAAGACTCTTCTCCCACCCACGTCTATCACGCGTTCTGCACGACATTACGCTGCCTGTATTGCTCTGCCTCCTTCTCTAGCTGCTCGCGACGTCGATGTGCTTCTTCGCCGACGGCTTTGACACCTTTCTTCCGTTGTCGCTCTTCGTAGTCTGCACGTCTAGCCATGATTCGCTTCACAATGTGCTCTGCGTTGACATCCTGGAAGTCGTGCTTCGCTGTTTCATGGAAGATGCCAAGTGCTTTGGCGTCTTTGTACGGGTCGCCTTCTAATGTGCTTGGCGGCATGAAAGCTGTAGGTCCGTGGTAAACCACATCGGGTGCCTTGCCGGACAGACTCTCCAGGTAGGACTTTGTAGGTGTATATGGCGCGCCGAAAATGACAGCATGGATGTAGGCACACTGTATGACGCACAGTCCTCGTTCAAAGACATTCATGATCGGGTAGTTGACGCCGCGATGTGCATTTACGACTTCATCATCGTGAATACCAGCAATCACATATGCAGGTGGGTAGTCGTCGCCGGTCTCGGAAATACGCTTTTGCTTGGCAGCTTCCGTGTACCAACCGCTGTCGCGACCATGGTCTTCTTCCATCTTTGAGACTGTTTCCAGAAATGCGATGTGTCCGGATGAGAAGAGGTCAAAGCCGCCATCGACGTAGACTATCCGTTGTCCAGCTCGAGGTGGTGTACCAGATACAATCTTGTTATATGCAGCCTTACTTGGTGGCTGACCATTCGCACTGCCGTTCTGCATCTGCTCCGGCTTATAGCTGTAGACTTCGACGAAAGGATCTCTACCGTTCGGTGCCGCAGCGTATTCTCGTATTCTCTTTGCCATCTCCTCTGCCTGCTCCAATCGTTCCGCTTCATCACCTGGTCCTTCCTGACCATTGATGCAATCAAGCAGACTCTTAATGAAGTGATCCTTGGTGCACTCCAGCATGCGACCAACCAAGTCCGTCGTACTGATGCCTGGCGTACGCGGCACAATCTTCATCCTGCCTGCTTTCTTCACAAATCGGTAGCAATCGTTGCCGCTCGCGTCGCTGGTGATGTCGTCGCCGTGTGTCACGTATTTGCAGCCATAGTGACTGATCCACGGTATCGAGGTTACGTAGGGCGCATGAGGCACGCACTTGGTCGAAAATCTACACGCGTTGACCGCAGCCACTCGTTCTGCAAGATTCATTACGGTGGGTCCCTTATTCGTGGCTATTTCCTCATCGTTATGAAGGCCAACCCATAGCTCGTCTCCCAGGCGGCGAGACTGGAGCATGACTCCAGCATGGCCTACAGGACATGGATACTCAGCGATCGCATTTCCCAAAGGTTTCTGTCAAACAATGGGAGCTCTACCGTGGTGGAAGAAGTCGAAGCAACCATCAATCCACAGTCGATCTTCCTTTATGGACACGTCGTCTTGAGGATCAATTGGCCACTGACCCGGCTCTGGAATAACACAGCCAACGTCGGGATCAATCTTGGGAGCCATCGTGCAAGTACATCGAGAGGCAAATGCTGCGTATCGCAAAGGAGGGAGAAGAACATTGAACTACTAAATAATTGAGGTTCAGGAGCTCCTTAGAAGCCGTGGGGCGGGGCGGCTTGCAGTAGAACTAGTTCTATATAGAACTAACACATAAGGGGTGCAGAAAGCGACGTCACATGCAGATCGACGCGAGTCAAGAATTCACCTTCAACCTAACAACAACCACAAATGACTCGTTAGTCTGCGACTTGACGACTTCAGGCAAGAGAAGAGAACAACACCGACGCGGGGCGGGCCAACACACACGCCAAACCACCGATCCCAGCCGTGCACGCGACCTCACGATGCCCTCGGTGATCCTGCTCATATTCTTGGTGCAGCTGTCGCTGAACATCATCAGCTCAGTCGGCGCGCAAACAGTCAACGATATCGTGAGGCATCCACTAATGTACAAGAAACACAGTCCAGACTAATAGCGCAAAAGGCATGGTGGTTCTTCACACTCCTCCCAAGCAAACAAGCGAAACAAGACAAGGAAAATGCAAAGCTCCGAAGAGAAGTGGTCAAGCTACAGAGGGAGATGAACGCGGTATCGGCGCAAGACAACTTCGCGAAATGGGCAAGACTGCGACGAGATCACGATAAGGCGAAAGAGAAGTATGAGAAAGAAGGTATGGGAGAGATAATGGAGAGGATGCTGCTCTCAGAGCTATGAAACTGACCGATCCCAGCCCGCGACCAGCAATCCTTCCGCTCCACCTTCGACAGCATCGTCTCGAAACTCCGCTGGCTCGGTACACAAGGTGTCAACTTCTTCCTCAATAGCTGGTATGCGAAGCAGCCCATGTTCTGGCTTCCGCTCGGTTGGATACCATACCATGCTGAATGGTTGCTCTCATTCCCGCGAGCACCACTAGGCAGCATCAGCGTCAACGTCTGGGCTATTGCGTGCGGAAGCGTGATCGCGATGGTCAGCGAAGGAATCGTCGCGCTGTGGGCACTGCAGAATGGCAAAGTGCCGGAAGGTGCGAACAAGGGCGAGAAGATTGCGATGCCTGCTTCTGGTGCCGCGCCGAGCAAGAAAGAGCTATGAGGAGTGACCACTGCAGAGAGCCAGCCTCCCCAGGAGCATAGATACTCCGCTATGAGAATGATTTGCACCTGCGAGCACCGCGGCCGCCTCCGCCTGGAAGCCGAAGAGTTCCGTTCCAGATGAAGAACACGCTATCGAGATCCTGGACCTGTGATCTGGAGCATGAACGACCATTTCACTTGCTCAGGTCATGAACCTGATTCCTCAGCCGCACCGCACAATTGCCGCAAGTTCTAGAACGCTGCGTAAGGATCAGGTTGTTTGCTGAACTCTATCTCGCAGATCTTACTTTCAATCAAGATCAGGCTGACTGGTGCCTGACCTGTGGTAGCCCTGTGACGGAAGCATTTCTGGCAGTCTGGCAGCACAACGTGACGTATTGCCTTGAGATGTCGAAAGCCCTGCCTCGTAATCGAGAAGTCGAGCAGCCGTCGCGGCAGCGGCCATGATGCGTCAACCGAACCCATGTAACTCCGGAGCCTCAAGCTTTCGTATTCTCTGCGCTAACTGCCTCAGATAACTTTGAGCCAACGCCACTAGATCGAACCTCACAGGATCGACTCGTTCAACACGTGGGCAAGACAGACGGTCTTTGAAATCATCGTCGGAAATAGAGCACCATGGGGAGTTTGCCTGTGATGTCCAAACATGGCATAAGGCAATGACAGACACAAGGACATGCGACACCGGAATTCCACCGCAGACTCTCTATTTGGCACATCAGGTTTTCTAAGTCGTATCTCCGCGCAGCTCGATGAGAACCTGTACTCCTAAGCAGCGCGACGGTTGAGCAATCCAAAGTCATCTAGACTCTCGAGAATGCAGGATACCATGAGGCCCCTATTCCATCTCCAGGATCGTGAACGTACATCACTCTTGCACATTGGAAGACCAGTGCCTACCAAATGGGTCAAGGATGCCAGGGCCAACTGTAAACTGAATTGGCGAGAACCAGTACTAGCAAGCTCTCCCGGCAACCTTTTGGATAGACGCTAGGCCTCTGATGTGCGACATGCGAAGCGGCTGGAGACTGATGAAAATGGCATGGCGTCAGGACGTACGAGAACATCTGCAGCGGACCAGCGACCAGCATCGAGTGCCTGGATGAAAGCAAACTGACTCCCTTGGACTGCAGAGGATGTAATCCTCCACCAGTGGTATCCGCACGTGTGGGTGAGGCGACGATAGTCGAGGCATTTGACGTCAAGATATAAACTGCTGCATCGACCCTATTTGCTCAAGACATCAAGTCGGAGCACCCAGACAACCACCTCAAGCACGAACGCTTCGCCATCGACCAAAATGAAATCCACGCTCCGATTGCTCTGCGCGGTGTTAGCAGCAAGTACTCTGGCTGCAATACCACGTTCTCTTCCTCGCGCCAGAACAAATGCCATTCTGGAAATTGGGCCTGCTATGAGGGACCTTTCCACAATTGAGCCATTGCCGCAAGACTCGGCTCACATCCTTGCAAGGGAGGAGCTCAAGCACAAGAAGTCAAAATCTGGTGACACTCAACATGCCGAGGAAGTCAAAGTAGACGCGCATCAGTCGACAACTGACAACACCAAGATTGGAAATGGAAAGACCGCCAAACCAGATGGCAACATCAAAGTCATCCACGTCGACATCAAAAGACTAGCCGAAGGAGGCAAAGTCATCGATAGCTACACACCAGCCTTCGCCTACAAGATCCCCGATAACATCCCAGAGCATGGCGTGAAAATGCCCGAAGGCTTCTGGAAAGAGCAGGGTATGGCTGATGAGTTTAAGAATAGTGATCCACCTAGGTATGGCCGTATTTTTTGAGCCAACTCATTGATACTGATGGTGAGAAAGCCAAACCGATCGAATGCAGCCATGCTGGGCTACGAAAGCCAAATTGATCCTAGAGCAAGGAACGAAGATGTTCCTTATTGATGGTAATACTCACCAGATCTCAGCGAGCGAATGTGCTCCTGGTTCGATTACGAAGACTTATGGAGTCAGCTATTCTTGGTCTGTTTCTGGTCAATTGGGTCCGGACTTGGCAAGTAGTTCACCTTGGAGTGAGCACTTCATGTACTGATGATGGAACAGAAAGGCGCAGTGTTCAAGAACAAGGCTATTACCGACATTCTCGACAAATTTGGAGCCAGAGCACAGATTGCTTACACTTGGGGGTATGCAAGCCCGCCTCGAGTGTGGTCCAGTACTGACTACTCTGCAGTTCAGTCACCACAACAGGCTATGCGAAAACATGGGCTATGCCTCAACAACATCCTTTCGTTTTGACTTTCAAACCAAACATCCTGTTGTTCAACGCACGGGGAAGAGTAAGTCAGCTCAAAACAAGCTTATAGCTCTCATCTCATTACGTCTTCATCCAGATCGCCCAAGTCAACGGCCTCGGCGCCATATGCAGTACATCCGACGTCCACTGGCTCACAGTCCACCTACCAATGAAAGATCTTTCTGATTGCCATAAAGAAGATGCATGTGGACCTGCTGGTGAGTCCGCCTCCAAAGTATCCTGCCCAATACTTATGTGCCCAGGAAATTACGACAGTTGCTTCTTCATAGGAGCATTCGCAAGGCATAAGTGCCCGGGTCGTGGTCTTGGTCCAACTCCGGAGAAAGGTCTGCAGTGTCCGACGCATTTGTATGATAGGCGGTTCTTGACGAGGGATGGGAAGATTATTGGGTGATGCCTGGAACGTGGTGGTGGTGAAGTAAGGGATGATCGCTGTAGCTAAACTGAAATCCTATCGGCCTAAACTGAAATCTGCCCCATAATAACAGCACTTGGCACTACACCTCCATCCCCGAGTCTATTGTTTTCAAGCGCACTCGAGCCTCGACGAAGGGGAGGGGGGGCCCTCATGAGGGAGGGGTAGGGGCCCCCCCGATATGCCCTCCCCGAGGAGGTAGGCGACGTGCAAGATGCACCTCTACCTCGCTGTCGCTACGAAGTTGTAGAAAGCACATGATTATGTCAGGATTTATATGTGGAGAGAGATTTCAGTTTAGGCCGATAAGATTTCAGTTTAGCTAGAGCGCTAAGCTTGTGTGACCTGAGAACTGATACTTATTTAGGGAGGCGGGATCTGCGGCTGACTTCATGTATTCCCCACGAAAGGACTGCCTATCTCCAGCAGACCCTTGCTGATTGAGCGCAAGTTCTCGACGGGTATGCATTTTCCAGCCAGCTCCGCGCTTTCCGTGATTGACACCTGCACCTGCACCTTTACGAGGCATCTTCTTTACCTGGCGCCAAAGACAGCTACCATATATGGTATTTCCATGATCTGAGAAGCCGTTGAAGCAAGTCACAAACGCAGACGGAACTCACAACGAAAAGTCTGAGAAGGAGACAGAAGACTTCCACCAAGCGACATAGCACTTGTTTATCCTCCAAATTCATCAAGCTCGTGCCACCACTTTCTTGCTCTTCAACACACGAAATGGCTACCCTCATCCAGCAAACGATACCGCTACTGGACAGCATGAGCAACCTGGAACTTCAATGCATCGCTGAGCTTGCTAAAGCGAAAATCAAGCCAGCTCCCTCCAACACCGGGGTTTTCTCGATCCCTCGGGAACTGCGTGACGAGATTTATTATCACATTGGCGTCGATCATCTCCAGCGTCTCCAAGATGAAGGTAGACTCCGGCAGTTCCGCGACGAAGGTCGCTTATCCGGGAGACAAAATCCATTCCACCCACTTCTTTTGGCCAACAAACAGACCCACCAAGAATTCAAGAAGTTCTTCTACAGTCGTCACATGATGTTCGCCGTATATTTTGATGACACGGACAAGGACTGCGAACGAATGCGTCGAGTCCCAACCTGGCTTTTGCAGGAATTGTTTAGATCAAGGGAGCCATATGATGACTGCCAGCTTGAATGGCAGTCTGATGGGTGGGGTAGGGGATACGCAGAGATGTTGATCGAGTCAAGCCAAAGAAGGGATCGAATCAAAGACCCAGACATACCTTGGGCCCCTAGTCTAACTGGAAGCCGCGTGCCGCCGCGTGGAGAGAAGGAGAGGGAGCGATACCGCCTAGCAAGGCAGAATGCGGAAACTTCCCGATTCTACGGCTTTCTGGAGATTGTGGGCCAGGAGTACAATACAAGTGCCCTAATCAAATTTGAGAAGTTTCTGCTTTCGGAAGATCGATGGTTCAAAGTAGATGGATATGACGAAGAAGATGGTGTATTTGCGAGAAATTCTCGTCACAGGAAGAACAGCGTTACTGTTGAGCAGCGCTTGAAAGCTGCGAAGAAGCAGACTGGGCCGATCAAACGGGCGAAGACTGCCAGTTTTCCACTCGCAGCAACTGACGCGAAAGTAGAAAGGGAAGATGCTGTACTTGATTGAGCCAAGACTCGTACTTTTGTCAGAGAGGTGAAGGATGTCTTGCGGTGAATGCCATTTCGCGGCTCAGGAACGAAATCGATGTACAATCATCCCAAATATGCATGATATATGAATGTGCTGACAACTATTGGGTAGATGGATGTTGATGCCTGGGGAGTAGTGGTCGTAAAGCAAGGGACGGTTTCAACGAGCCTATGCTGCCTGATCTTGTGTAATCTGAAGACTGACCTTTCCCGGAGATATAACCTGGATCAGACTACATCAAGAACCTATTCCAGACCAACTTCTTTGATTGCTACCCTCCCGAGAATTTCACAACATTTCGAAAGTCATGACCTCTCTCATTCAGCAAAATGTCCTTCTGTTGGATCGTATGAGCAGTCTAGAACTTCAGTGCATTGAAGAACTCATCCGATCTCGACTCAATTCAAGCAGATCAACAGCTGAATCTTTACCTTCGGCAACACACCTCCGCAGCCTCCCCCAAGAGATCCGCGACTCGATCTACTACTTCGTCGGCCAAGACCATCTTCTCCAGCTTCGAAAGGTGAAAGACAACCATCGTCGCCCTACGCAAAGTCCATTTCATCCGCTTCTCCTCGTCAACAAACAAATCCGCCACGAATTCAAGAACTTTTTCTACAGCCGCCACATGATAAAAGCGGTGTATTTCGATGACGATACCAAGACCAGTAAACATTGGTTTCGCGTCCCTCCTTGGCTACTAGAAGAACTATTCCGATCAAAGAACCGTCACGAGTGCTATCTCGAATGGCCTTATCTAAGTCCGCACAAAGTTGGGAAGGTTGTAAGGCAAGACGTTGCGTCAGATCGTGCGAGAGATCGAGTGGAAGATAGAGATGTAGAGATAGGAACTGTTTTTCCGGGTGAAAAAGAAGATTTGGAGAATTATCGTTCTAAGGTACACCGTGCGGAAGCTGCGAAATTTCATGGGTTTCTGGACATTGCGGGACATGAATGGGATCCGAGCAGGATGATTCTTGCTACGTTGCATTTCGAAAAGTATTTGCTTTCGGAGGACTTGTGGTTCAAGGTCAAGGATTATGATAAGGAGGGCACTCTGTGGGCTAGAACTGCGCGTTACAGGAAGGAGAGCGTCACTACTGAGCAACGTCTCAGAGCTATCGCGAAAGCACAGAACGGAGATCGACGACGACGAGTACCTGAGAGGGCGAAGACTCGTCATTTTCCACGGGAGGTGAAAAGGGGAGAAGCAGATGAGGAGTTTCGTGGACTTACTCCAGCTGAGAAGCGGGAGTCCCTCGAGAAAGGGAGTGCCGGAAAAGCATGTGGCGAAGACCGTGTAGGTGTTCAGGCCAAGGCTCAAAGACCTGGAAAGAAGATGGTAATGGTTCGATCCCCAAAATCCTCAATGTAATGTCTCAACGAGCAGTGTTTCGAAATTTTGAAGAAAGCGTCTATGAGTACTTTTGAACATAAACTTCAGAGCAACGTTAAGGCGCAATAGCAGATCAACGTGCACTTTTGTCGACTAAGACTCATCAATTTCCTCGGGAGGGGAAAGACGAGGGGCTATTTCTGCTGCCTAGTCTTGTGTAACCCGAAAATGGGGTTCCATTGATCTGTGCTGACTCTTAGCGAAGATCTAGTGGATTGAGTGTTTGTCTCTTCAAAGCCTTCCGAATCGGCCATACTAATATCCTCTCTTTCCAACAGATACCATGGTCACCTCGATCCAACAGACAATCCCGCTGCTTCAAAGCATGGGCAGTTTGGAACTACAATGCATTGAACAACTCATCAGGTCGAAATTAGATTCCATTCAACAGCAAGTAGCTGGGAATCTTGAGTGCAAGCTGTTGCAGATCCCCAAGGAGCTCCGCGACCAGATTTATTTCTTCGTTGGCATCCATAATCTCCAATATCTCTCCGCAGAACAGAAAAACGATCGATGGATCTCTACGACCCATCCGCTCCTCCACGTCAACCGACAGCTTCGTCAAGAATTCGGAGAATTCTTCTGCAGCTCTCATATGGTCAGAGCAACGTATCTCGATGATACTGAAAGAGATCGTGAACACTGGCGTCCAGTTCCCATGTGGTTATTTCATGCTCTTCTCGCAGCGCCAAGTTCGGAGGATGGTTCTTTGAAGTGGGACAATGACAAGTTGAACCTTTCCTCACTGGATAGAGAGACTGTGAAGGACGAGTTCAGACGAGCTTTATTCAAAGATCGAAAGCAAGATCCAGACATTCTACGAGCAGCACGAGCACAGAAGCTGGCCAATCCTGGCAAAGTACGAATGTTAGAAATCGTGAACAATTCCGATGCGCACCGGTTTCACGGCTTCCTAGAGATTGTGGACGAAGAGCACAGATCGCCAATACTTGCAACACTGAGTTTCGAAAAGTTTCTGCTCTCGGAGGATCAATGGTTCAAGGTACCTGTACGTGCAGGTTTTGGGAGGGTGAGCCTTTTCGTCCGAAGCCAGCGCTACAGGAAACACGGTGCTACAATGGAGCAGCGCTATAGGGCAAGGGACAGTTCAAATTCTACGAGACCAAGCAATAGTCCCCTTAAACGAGCCAAGACTCGTCATTGGCCAAGACTCGTGACCGATGGTAAATCAGCTGAAGGAGGCAGTGGACTCGATTCGAACGAAGTTTCGACAAACTCAGCATCTTGATGTCGAAGATCAAGTCGTTTGGCACTTTCCAGTTGGCGTACAGTCGTCTTCGAATGCCAAGTAGCGTTGAAGATTGTATCAAGGCCTTAGGAGACAGGGCTGGATGAACCTCAGAAAAGCGAAAGTCGGCAAAGCAGAAGATCCAGGTTGACGTTATTGTAATGATCGGAAAAATGCCAAGGCTGGGTCGGCATGCCGAAGCAAGGGTATGTTTCAGCAATATCATCTTGTGTAACCCGAGAAGTGGGCGAGAGGCATCCTGTAACACAGACTTATCTCCCAGTCAACAAACAAATCCGACGCATCTCTTAGAAACGGTTTCTCTTTCCCTTCTCTCTGCAAATTATGTTGAATATGCCAGATCAGTCTGTCTCCGTACAGACGACTCCCGCTGCGGAGGCGCCAGTTCTTCACGATGTACCAGTCTCCTTACTATTCAACAATGACAACCCGAAGCCACACCCAGAGCCGCACCCGGAGCCATATATGGGAGTGCTCAAAAAGACCCTCCTCCAACGGGGTCCTACCGCCAGTGAGCGTGTGGATGAGCGGAGGGCACGAAGGACACCAAGCCACCTTTCGTACCGATGGTGGAAGCAGCACAAGTCAAGCATGACGACCCCGAATCCATACCCGGACTCTTCAATAACGACCAGCCCGAAGCCATACAAGGGATACGTCAAAAAGGACTTCTCAAATCTCCCATTGGACGATTCACAAGAGGAGTCTAATACACCGCTGCCCTCATCTTCCCACAGCAAGCTGCTAGACCTTCCTCCAGAACTCCGCGATCGAATCTACCACTTCGTCAGCATCAACGAACTCCTCCATCTCAAGGATTCCAAGCTCCCAGCAATGTTCCTCGTGAACAAACAAGTCCGCCAGGAGTTCAAAAAAGTTTTCTGGAATCCTAAAATACCCATGATGAAGGCATATTATATCGACGACAGAGTCAGAAGCTATTTGCGTCCGGTCCCAGGTTGGTTATTGGTTTCATTGATGTTCTGCAACTGGCGATGGAGCTCCTTTCATGATGGTATGATGGAACCAGAAGATCCGAGCTCGAGGAGGACAAAAGCCGAAGCATTGCAGGAGATTGGCCGGGCGAGACAGAAACAACTGGAGCAGGACGCTCAGGAAATCCTAGCACGAGATCCGCGAACGGATGAAGTTTTGCTACACTTCGCAAAATGGTTAAGAGGTGAAGGTCAGCCACTGCTCCGACGTCAAAACCCGATCCCTCTGCCAGAACCAACCACAAGACGTTTCTGCGGGTACCTGGAACTCGCCGGTGACGGGAGCATGCTCGCGTTGTTTTCGTTCGAAAAGTTCCTACTATCGGAGGATGTGTGGATGAAGGTAGACATCAATAGAAAAGCGGATGCTTTATGGTTTTTGAGCGATCCTTACAGGACGGATAAGGCTACTAAGGAGCTCCAGATCTACCAGCGGCCACAACTCAAACTTCAAACTTCAAACTAGGAGACCTATTGTTTTCAACACTACTCTACACCTCGACATATTAGTCTGACACAATACTTTGTATGATCAAAGTTGCTTAGAATTACCTTGCGAATCTAATGGTATTAATTTTGCACCGAGAAAGTAGTGTTTGATAGGCTACGTAATCTTGGCTTGCCAAGGCTCCAGCGGAGCGGCTAATTAGAGACTGAACAGCTTGCCTACAACCTAATATAACAAATAACTCGCGAACAAGCCAGCGAATTTGCTGCAAACAAGCGAAAAGAGCTACCTTTCGATATAAGGAAAGACGTTATAGAGGCGTTTAAGGGCAAGGTTAGCAAAGTAGATAGCAATTTAAAGAAGTTGAAAGTAGCTTCTAAGGCCCTCAAAGGTAGATTCCAGCGCTAGATGGGTTCAAAGTAGTCTGATAATACTTCTGCTTCAAAAAGATACTTCTAATTCATAAGTTATAGAGTGTTCGCAAGCTGTTTGTAGTGTTGTTAGCTCGATAATTAACAAATTCAGTGTTGTTGGCATCAGAAGTTGAGTTTTGGCCGCTGGTAGATCCGGAGCTCCGTCGCTACCGAGGGTCAGCGCGAAAAGGCAAAGTTGGACGCAGCGGCGGAGACGTGTGTACGAGCCAGAGTTTGTTACTTTCCTCCCGATTCGGAGAGGGTGAAGCGACTAAAGATTCTGCTGGCCAACAATGATGGAAATTAGCGGTATTTCATGGCTGAAAATGTAGAGCCGGAAGATGTAGTTTGATTCATGCTGTAGCGATGACCTGATTGCCCGACATTTAATCCATGCGTGATGTGGAAATAATCCAGAAATACGCGCATGTACGATTAGTGTATTGGAACGATCCAGGAATGTGTATCGTACTTGAAAGTGCCAGCTGTAAATGCCATACCCCCCCTTTCGAGGGCTTGAATATGATCCGTTATGGCTGGGACCCTCTGGTTCGACTGTTGTTCTACAATGGGTATAAAATGAGACGATTTCCACCAAGAGTCTATTGCAGAGTATCATCCCAAGTATAAAAGCTTGCGATTCTGTGGAACTGCATTCCATGCCAATTTCAAGATCTTGCCAATGCCTAGTCTGCGAGAGATGCCTGTGATATTATCTCTCTCAACCAGCATGACTAGGTAAGTACTGTAGTCACCTCCAGTATGGGTCAAATCAACAGCGAAGGCTTGGGTCTCCGAAATGAGCACAAATTCGTGAACTTCAGGAAGAATCTCAGTTGGCAATCTCCCTGAGTCTGGCTTCAGACTACCGACCGCTTGATTCGACGGCTGTGAAGTCGTGGACACATTGAGCTGATCGATCAGCCATAGAGCATCTACGGTACAGGTCCAGAAGATCAAAAGTCGATCGCTCAGCTCCGGTATGACTCTTGGGTCCAGATCGAAGAGCTCAGGTGGTTTCGAAACTCTCCACTCTTCACTGCTCGCCTCCCATTCAGAGGGAGTAATGCCGTCAGCGAGCGGCAATCCGTGACCTGTACCATTTATAGGCTGCAATGCACCGGTATGTTGGTCAAAGCGGAAGTATGTGAGGAGTGGGCGAACACCCTCCGTCTCCATTACTTCGCCTGAATCGTCTCGTTTGATTTTCACCTGCTTCTCGTAGGCAATCCTTCCTCTCCATGCCGCCCAAGACCAAGACGGGAAGCCAAATTTCAGATCACGTCTGTACAGCGCTTCCTTGGGACTCCATAGCAGAGCGATATCCAGGTGCGATGTAGGCAATCCATAGACACACTCAGCCTCGAAGCACATCGTGAAGATGCGCAGCAGCCCAGCCAAAGCGTTGATCGCATCACTCTCGTAGGACATTCGGCGCTCTGAGTACTGCTCAATCATTCTCGCATATTCGGCGAAAGTCCCTGATCTGACGACATGAGTGTATCCATGACGAGTGGTCTCGAAACTTCCATCTCTCCAATGGCTGTCGACACCAATGCCAAGATATTGTGGTTTGAGCGCAAGCCAATCTAATGGCTCATGAATATACCCTGAGTGCTCCACTGGCATTTCCTCCTTCATGATGCTCCGCCGGCAATGCCACACCATCTCGTTGTCTGCAAATATCAGGAGGCGACGTGACAGCTTGCGTTCTTGGAAGGTCCAAGCTCTGGTGTTCCATTCTTTTGTCGAAAGTAGCTGCTGTACGGGAGTGGCAGCAACGACACTAATGTTTCCCTTCGTCACATTCAGAGCGACATCTTGTGGAGCTCTGTTAAATGGTGTTTGCGACTCTTCGTGGCCAAAGTTTTGTCTCTTGACACCGCGGAGTCCAGCTTGAGCATTCTTGCCATCTGCGGCGACGATTGTAAGCAGCGCATTCCCGTATACTGCGTCCATACTATCAATCTGCGCTTGAGCTTCGTGCGTTCGTTCTTGGAGAATGCATAATGAGTCTATCCACAAGTATCGCTCCCCGAGACTTTGCGTAACCTCCATAGCATCAAGAATTGTCCTCGGTAAGTCAGATAATAGAGGCGCGAGTCCGTCCGGGCTGGAAAGAAAGTCGAGGTTTGTTCGTTTCAGTTTCAACATGTCCACCCCACCCCACACATATGATAGAGCAACGTAACGACATGATGCCGGATCTTTCGCTTCAATTAGACTGAGGGTTTTGAGATCGATCAGCCGAAGAAAGGCAGGCTTAGGCATGGCTGCTGACCAGCCGTGCTCGGAGCATAGTGTGCCATGTTGAGAGTCGCAGTTCGTAAGCCAAAGCTTAGCAATGGAAGTCTCGATATGCTCATTGTGAAGAATGGATGCGTAAGAAAGTCCATGGTCTTGAGTGACATGGACCGATAGCTGGTCTTTGACGGCACGAAGCATAAAGGTGCTGAGCACTCGTTCTTGCGCACCGACCATGTTGCTGCGGCCGAGCAGTTCCACCTTTAGAAGACCAGGAGATTGTGCGTTGCTCTTGGAGATAGAAACGGCCAGTGTGCAGGCCGATCGGAATCGCGTAGCTCTCGCTTTGCCAGCCTTGACACCGTCTTCAAAGGCCCTACGACGATCCCTGGCTGTCTCATACCTGGAGTCTTGGCGTGGCCGGACTCTGGAGGGCTGAGATCCATTCGCTATTCGGCTGAGTGATACCAAAGCGGCGCCGGCAGCCTGGGTAGATGACCTAGCAGATTGTTGTTCTTTCGCTCTTTGGCTCAGTGCCTTCCAAGTGGTGCCGATGACCTGTGTAGACTCTTCATGGATTTCCTCGCCTCGCCCGAAAGGCCAATTTTCATCTTTGTGTATGTAGCCCTGGGAGACAAATCTGTCGAAAGAAAGGCCGTTGACCTCTCGCTTCATATGATTATGCACCCCTGCGTCACGCAGCGGATCATGTTGCCATCGACAGAGCATAGTCAAGAGAAGTCCACACATGCGACACCATGGGGCGTGAAGGATGACTCTGAGTAAAGGCATTTCCACAGTCGAGTAGGCTGAAGCATCTGAATCTGGCTCGAAACATGACGCCAGTGGTAGTGTAGCACATCGAGTACAGATTCCTGACTTCCCGAGCTTCAAGTGATAGAGATCGCAGAAGTCATCACCTGTCTGTGCAAAGACTTCAGGCACAGGTATGCCACGGATGATGTTCTGTGCACCAGCCTGCGAGTTTCTTGCGAGTGCGAGGGCGCCTTCCTGAGCAGTAGTGAGCGCCTTTTGAGCTCCGGTCGAAACTTCCTGAAAAGTTTTAGGTACTTCTCTTTGGATGTGCTTCACAGCATTCTGGGTGCCCTGGGAGATAGTCTTGAACACAGGAGGAGCTTTGAGCTTGCCGAAGAAATCTGTAGGTTTGGGCTTCTGGTTCCCATGTGGCGGCTCTGAGTCTTGTGAATTCGTACTCCTCACGTTGGCAAGCTGGAAGTTCTCTTTGCTGAGTGACTGATCAGGTGCGTGGTCAATTTTGTCCGCTTCAAGGTCGAGAAGTTCAATTCTGTGCGAGACGGATTCGATAGGAGATTCATGTTGACTTAGATCTGCGGCCATGTTGCGCGTTTGGAGAAACTGGAGGAGCCTCTTTTGTGGGCCTTTTGAGAAGGCGCCGAGGTATTGGAGCAGTCTGGCAGCCAGACATCCGATCTCGATGTAGTATCATTACTTAATCCCCAAACGCATTTGTTTATGTGTTTGAGGGGCTTGACCATTCCAAGGTGTGATGTTGCACACTGAAATACAATGTAGTGAGGACCGGTCAAGAAGGATCACGTCGGGACCCGGCACGGTGCTTCAGCTCGGTGTGATACCGGCAGGCCAGCAGCCGTGCTTTGTAGCCGAGAACGATCCATATTCAGCTTCTCATGTATTACACGAGAAGCGAAGAATGTATGCAGTGGACCTGGAATTCATCTCATCAGCTGCATGAGAGTTGTCAATACAAGAGCAGATCTCCGGCCACGTTCAAGGGCGTTGACGGCTATGCTAGGTGCCGGGAAACTAGCTAAGGTCAGTATGTAGCAGAAGCAGTCGGAATTCAGCATAATTCGAACAATGCCGGCCGAAATAGTTGATGAAAGAGCGAGATCTGGTCGAAGGTGTTGTTATAGAGAGACGTGCAGAAGCAACAACAAGCTTTCTTGTCGAGAAGGGGCGCCCTGCTCTCTCGGCTGCGACTTCCTCTTTGGAGTGAAGTTCCGAACCCCGAATCCGATGTTATTGGCTTCAACTTCACCTTCACCATCAACCAACTCCTGGCGAGTACGAGCACGCATCGCGCGGAAGCCGGGCAGCTGTCTCTCTGATAAGGGCTGTATACATAGTTCAGCAAGAGTCCATTCACCAGCGTTGAGGACCTTCCAGGAATGCAAAGATGACTTCAGTCCAAGCAGAACAGATCCCGCCGTCTGTCATAGCACAGTTGATTAGCGATGCTCAGAAAGATCCTTCATTACCACGGCCGAATCCCACAGAAGCCTTCTGGCAGATACCTCAATCTCCAATAGCACGAAATCAGTCCTCACAGCTACCATCCAAGACAACTTATGCAATCATCGGGTCGGGTGTAACTGGGTGCAGCGTGGCAAAGATTTTACTCGAGAATCTCTCAGCCGACTCAGAAGCAACCGTGACGATCTTGGAAGCTCGTGCGTTGACCAGTGGTGCTACGTAAGTGAGGCGAGAAGCATGCTGTAGCTGTTTCCAAACTGGTCCCAAATTTCTTCGTCATACGCTGAATCACGAACGCTTCGAGACAACTGCTGACTCTTGAGTTCTTGCATTCAGTGGCAGGAATGGCGGCCACCTATTATCTCCACTACCGGAAGAGTTCTTACAGGTCGAGAAGTACCTCGGACGTGAAGAAACTGCCAAGATCGGTCGCTTTGCAATCAGGACGCTTGAGTCGATGCAATCCTTGGCAAACGAAGACGAAAGTTATCAAGCTGGTGAGGTGCGAAGGGTGACCTCAGTATGCGGCTACTACGACCAAGAAGTCTTCAACATGGCCAAGGAGAGCCACAAGATGTACGAGGAGAGCCTACCACAATTCAAGGGCGATCATAGGGTATGGAGTGCTGAAGATGCATTAAAGGTACGTTGCTCACCTTCTAGGTCAAGTCTCCACTAATATGCGATGTGCCAGGAATTCAATATGAAAGATGCAGTCGGAGTGATCACCAACAGCGCTGGCGCATTCTGGCCATACCGCCTCGTAACAGGAATCTATGCTCGACTACTCCAACAGTATCCCAGCCGCTTCTCAATCGAGACCGAGACTCCCGTCGCTCAAATCTCACACGACCCGAAATCTGATTCCTCATATCCATACCTCCTCCAAACCCCTCGCGGCCCAATTCGTGCGTCAAAAGTAATCCACTGCACGAACGGCTGGACCGGACACCTTCTCCCCAATCTGCGTGGAAAGATCTTTCCCCTCAGAGGCACAATGTCCACACAAGAACGCGGTCCCGAATTTCCACTCTCAGGCGACAAACTCTCCTGGTCCACAGTAGGTAAACCAACCTACGATGCAGCCGACAACACATTCTCCTATGGCCTCTACTACATAACCCAAAACGCTACCACAGGCGACATCTTCATAGGCGGAGAAAAGCAAAAGGCCAACGAACTTCTCACAAGCGACGACACAACCATAAGTCCCACCTCCAAAGAAAAGCTCTCAAAAGTCCTACCCGAAATATTCGCCGCAGGCTGGGGGCACTCCTCACCAAAAGTAAAGAAACTCTGGTCTGGGATAATGGGTTTCACACCCGATCACCTCCCTTGGGTTGGTCCTATCCCGTCCAGCATCTCAACCCGGCGCGGCGGAGGTGAATACATAGCAGCAGGATTCAACGGTTACGGAATGCCACTTTGCTGGGGATGTGGAGAAGCCGTAGCGAAGATGGTCTTAGAGAAAGATGTAAAAGAAGTCCGAGAGTGGCTACCGCAAAGTTTCGAGATGACAGACAAGAGACTTAACAGTCCTTACTCCACACCCGAAGCAGGAATATATGGACTACTCGGACAGGATCCGGGATGGATAATGACGGCGAGGATGAGTGTGAAATGGGTTTCTGGGATGGTGTACAGGATAGTGTTTGGTTGGGCGAGCGGGTAGATATAGATACATTCAACCCAAAGCCTCATCCCAACCCTCACACTGCTTCGCACCCTTCACCTCTTGATTCCACTCGACTCTCAAAGTCGTCCACAATTCCGACTGCGGCGGTATCCTGATCATTTCTCCTCCATCGTCGACCGTTCCTGTAAACACAATTGCTACGCCTTGGAATGGTGGAGCTTCTTTGAAGAGGGAGGTTCCGCAGCTGCCTGGGAGGCGAACATAGTGAGCCAAGATCCGAAATTCATCAAGCGAATCGATGAGGGTACGACATACCGCAGAAACTCAACGTGATCGGAAACCCTCCAGAATGGTGATTGAACGTCTTTGTCTTGAGGACAGATCCTTCCTGGACGGAGAGTTGAGGACGTGGGATTAGGAAACAGGTACTGTGGGTTCCACCGCTGAGTTTACGGCAGTCGAGGCAGTGGCAGCGGGCCTAATTGGGAACAAAGTATTAGCAGAGAAGTCAAGAATTAGTGGTGATGGTGGTGGTAACATACCGTGTATACTGGTTGACCTTCGAAAGAATATTTTGTTTCGCCGCAAATGCAGCTTCCGTTTGTTACTGTGGTTGATGGCATAATGAAAGAAGGATACCACGGAACCATCACAGCAGTGCTACTCACGAGTCTTATGTATTCTCCATCGCCTGAGCAGGAACCAAGAAAGGACCTACCGAAAGCAGTAATCAGAATCCTGCGGAATTATCCGTGAGGGCTGGTATAAGCGATGGAGGCATCTGGCCTATTTCATCTCACGCCAGTATAGTAGTGACCTGATATCGAAGTCAGGGAATCTTGGGTCAAGACCCTTTCATGTTGGCGCTGTGGCTTGGAGCTTGTGCCAATGAAGCTCTAGATGTTGTATTTCATCACACCACTATCTGCTCGGGTCAGCTGATCAAAAGACTCCTCGGTTCCAGTTTGACCGGTATGTATTGAGGTAGTGGTTGTTTGCTGAACACGAGGACGTGTTCATCTGGGTATCAATCTCAGCTCCAAAATGTCACATTCCCTCAATCTCCGACTTCTTCACTCAACCATCAAGAAACCCAGCCCCCGCTCCCCTAAATGCGTTTCTCGCAGGAGGGAGCACTTTCGAGCACTCCGTAAGCTGATTAATATTATTCACACCAAGTAAACTCAATCGCGTATACGCAGTCGCATAGTCCTGATCATCCAAGTCAGCATTCACTTCCGCACCCTCGATCCTCAGATCATTCAACTCACCTCATTCCAATGTTTCTGTCCAACCCCATTCCCCATCCGAAATTTCGTCCACTCATCACTAACCTTCGGATGCGCAGCCAAAACAATATCACTAGGAAACCTCACGATACCCTTTGGCGCAGGATCCTGAATCGTCTCATTATAAAACTTGACATCCCAAACCCCAGGCGTAGTATCCTGCGGCGCACCTCTTCGCGAGGGATCGAAATTGAATTGCTGAGAAGTCGTATGCGCTCCAACAAGTGCCGTCAACTCATGCGGAGCAATCGTCTTATCCTCGAAGAGATTAATAAGACTATCCGCATCATCCGTCGCAAGAGGAAGTAAACCCGTCACAGAAGCCTTAGAACTATCCTTCCTGCCTGCGAAGAATCGTACGCGTGGACCGAGCGGACACGTAACGACCGCATGGACTGCTGCGAACTGGATAAGATCCGCGGCTCCAACGCCGAACATTCTTTGCCAAATCTTGACTTTCGCGACGATTTCTTCAAGACCTTTGTTGTCAGTCCTCTTCATTTCTTCTGGTGCCAAAACGATACTGCCATCCGCGCCGCCGAAATCTTGTCCAGAGGCTGCGAGGGATGAGGACCAGGTACCTGCATCGTGGAAACCGAGACGGATGGCTGCTCGGGCGTATTTGTTGCAGCGAGAAGTACCGCCGGAGAATTCTAGAGTGAGGAGTTTGGAGATGTAGGACCAGACGCAGCCTACTCTAGTCAGTCTTGACTTCGGCCAAAAGGGGAAGTGTTTCGTATACATGTATCAGCCTTACAAGCCCTCGTCCCAAGAAACGGAGGTTTATATCCACCATCAGTACTCTCAGCAGATTCTTTGCGCAAAAGAATATTCTGGATCGATCTCCCAACGTCTGTCGTCGCGCCGACGGTGGACAGATCCCCAATCATTCGATCATTAGTATCTTCGTCCTGTTGAGCTGCTTGGACATCATCGTTATCTGCAGCTGCAGTCTGCACAACACCGTCCGCGACGCCTGCATCTATTTGTGGGGATGCATTGGTTTGTGGTGACCGAATCTGTAAATGTGGTGAAGGAGTGTTCAGAATAGAAGAATCGGAGTAAGACTCTAAATATGGACAAGCTTGGATTGAGATGCTCCAAGTAGCAATGAGAGTAAGAAGGTAAGTAAACAACATTATGAAATAGAAAAAAATAGTGGTGAATGGTGATAACGACACAAAGGACTTGTTGCTTCTTCGTACCTCGTCAAAGTCATATATGGTCGTACATACTGAGCACATTCCTCAGCCCAGTCGTATGGCCAGACCATGATCAATTTCCTCAATTGAAGCCCACGATTATACTCTTTCCCAAAGTAGTTACGTAGCCAAGACTGAGCACAGATGTATGGCTCACGAATCGCCGTGTTTCGCTGACTTTAGTAACCGTGCTAAGGACGATACCACGTGCTTGTATAACATAAGAAGCCGAGAGTGGTTGTGCTCAGCCCATGAAATCCCGAATTCAGCTCAGCCGGGTACTCGTTTGGGAAGTTGTCGGGAGATTTCCATAGGGGCGATAGGATTCGAAGAAACCGTTATACCACAGGAGCTGCCGTAGACCGAGCGCTTGGCGTCCCAAGTAATGCCTGAAAGCTGAGTGGATAACACTGGTACTCCCGAACGCCACAGTTTCGGAGTGGCGCTGTTGACTCGGCAGTAGCCATGCCAAGAAGTGCTATAAGTTGACTATGAGAGTCAAGATAGCTCGAGCGCAAGAAAGTTCAGTATGTGGCGGTGTTGATGAGCCTGTAACAGGAGACGAGGCGTCAAAGCAAAGTCTGGAGCGCGAAAGACTTTCGGATGTGTACCGAGCATCGTGAGAAAGGCTTCGTGAAGCGATATCCAAAGCGGACCTCGAAATCGCATGTTGCCTTCGTCGCTGTCGAGCATCTGCAATTCTCAGCTGATCATGAGCACTTCGATGAACTTATCGAAGTTGATGAGGCGCCGCAGCCTGGGCTTCCAGGGGACTTTCTACAGGTCTCAGTCTCTGACAACAACCCAAATATCGATAGACTCGGAAATCCTTCTTCCACAGTCACAACAGCCATAAGTCATCAATAGTACCACACTTTTCCACCAACGCCTCGCTAAAGTTCAATACCGGGTATCAAGAAGGTATTTTCCTGCTCATTGCCCCATTTCCGCTTGCCTCACCCTCAACTCTTGTTCCTCCTTATCCGCAATCTTCCTCATCTCGAGGAGCGCATGCACTTTACCCATGATTTCGTCAAATTGTTCAACGACTCTCGGCGTGGGCAGGACGATCAGCTCAGGAACTCCAATATGACTCAGTATAGCCGCGATCTTTTCGGTTGTGATATTGCTCTTCGCAGTTCGAGGCTTGATCACACGGTCACTAGCGAACGATATGCCAGAGGACGGTTTCGTGTTGTCCGCGCCAGCTTCAACAATACCGTAGCGCAATTTGTCGGCTTTGGTAAAGTTGTCGGAAATGGCAGACTGAGGTGTTGCGGAGGGGAGGGAGTCGCGAGTCTGACGTCGTGAAGACATGATTCCACCTGCATCAGAGAGGCCTGCAGTTGATGCTCGTGGGCCATGGGAAGAGCCTGTCTGGATCGGAGGTACAATTCCACCCGCACCAGGTCCGTCGTAAGTTGGATTGCCTGTTGGCCGCAAGCGAGGATTCTTCTTCATGCGGTCTTGAGCCAGCAATTGCTGCCATAGCTGCGTCAGAGCTTGACTGGTGGTGTATTGGTAGCCACTGGTGCCAGTATGTGGGTAATCTAGTCTACGGCGCAGTTCCTCGCGCTGGCTGTCGAGGGTGGCTTGATTGAGCATGATCCGTTGCAGTTCGCTGAGCAAGACCGTCTCCTCGTCGACTTCGTTCGCCTTCCGGTACAAGTGCAGCTCCGCCAGTTTCTTCCGCGACTTCTCTTGCTCAGGGTTGAAGTTGGTTAGGGTCTCGTATAGCTGGTAGTCCGAGGTGCCCATGGACGCTATCGGAGTGCGCATTTGCAGCAGCTGGGCCGAGATATGATAGAAGCGCTTCTTCAATTCTTCCATATTGCGCTCCTTCCCTCCAGCGAAATCGTAGTGATCTGCGATGACGGGCCATTTGGCGTTGCATTCTCGGTAGACATCAATCAGGTAATCTGTCTCCTCTTTCGACCAATTCTCGTCTGTCAGGTGCTTTTCGTATGATTCGTCGTCGTATTCGGGCACATCGACTTTGACGTTGTACTTCTCGAAGCGGTCGCCGTTTGCCGTGGTGTCGTTGTTCTGGGGTGTCGCGCGTCGCCAGCGGTTCACGTTCAGATCTGGGCGCGACGAAGACGCCGGTGTCGCATCATTTGTCCATTTCGCCGCCTTGCGAGGCTGCACCAGCCGCGGTCTCCGGTCAGCGAGCATTTTCGCGTGTTGTTGGCGATACATGTAGTCTCTTGATGCCGCAGTTGCGATGGAAGAAGGTGGGAGAGAAGTGTGACTAAGCAACGCTAAATCGCTGGTGGAAGCCAGCTGGAGGATCGAGGAAGGACGTCTGGAAGTCGCGAAATCATCTTCACTCTGCATTCCCTTGTACTCGTGCCTTCCATTATTACAACTATCATTCATCACGTTTCTCTGGTCGTCTTACATTACTTGGAGTTCTGAGATCGCAAGGAAGGGACGCCCGACGTTCCTGCCTATTTTGACAACCATACAACAATGTATTGATCTTGATTTGTACGTTGACTGACCTGACGCGGTAACAACCTCCTTGGTTGGCACACATCAAGGCGAGCTTTTCGTATAGCTACAGAACGAGTGTACGACACAACTTTCAAGAGTGAGATGTCGAGTCTGGCCATCGAATCTATGTGCCAAGAGAGTTCCGCTCAACAACAAAAGTCATTCATCGATCACGAGTTCCATCAACGAAACCCCTTCGCACTCGCCGCCCTCGTCGCTTGAAACTGACTCCCCGCAAACGAAGTCTTTGCTCTACATCAAAACAATCACCAACCATTCGTATTCGGAAAAGCTCTACTCACTGACCTCATATACCGCCTCGACTTCTCCAACAAGCCCAATAAAACCATCAGAGCCTGCATCTCCGCAACCTCACTCAATTTCTCTTTCCACTGAATCACCCCCTTCTGCCTTCCCTCTCCCAACCTCAACTCAACATACACAGCCAAAACCCTCTTATCATCCCCCACACTCACCAATTTATGATCCCTAGGCGAAAATCTCGAAGCACCTAATTTCTTTTCCGAAGTCTTCTTCCAGTACATTTTCTGTTTGCCTTGGGCTTCAAAGCGATAATGTGGGTCTTTTAAGAATCCATTTTCTGCGCAGCGGACTGTATTCCAATCGTCTCCCTTTGGTGATTTTTGGCCTCCGATGTAGATTTTGAAGTTTTTGGTGAAGGGTTGGAATTGGGCTTGGGCGAGTTGTGGGCCGTGGGAGTCGTAGCCCGCGTAGAGGATTAGGTCGGGAGCGTTTTGGGATTGGTAGGGGCAGATGTAGTAGAGGACGTTTGAGTCATGGACGATTTGGAGGCCTGCGCTGTGGTGGCTTTCGAGGTGCTGGAGGTGGTATTCGTGGGTTCCTGTTCGTTCGGGGAGAGTGCTTGGTGCTGGTGGTGTGGGTTGGGTAGGAGGAGCTGTGAGGGATGAGTAGCTGGGAGGTGGGTCAAGAGTGTGGTCAGTCATTTTGGTGCAATATCTTGGGTGAAGGAGAGTCCATCTACGCTATGCTCGAGGCAGAGCGGCTATATAGGAGCGTCTGCAGTATACTTAGGTTAGAGATGTGATGTGGCTTGGAAAGCTACTGGCTCAGGTGATGGCGGCTGGCAAATGCTACTGTGACATGCAGTCGGTACTGTAGAGCCGTGTGCTGTGCTCTGCTGCGCTGTGCTGTGCTGCGCATGTTCATCGCACCAGATGAAGTATCATGCTTGAGGTGAAGGATTGCCTGCGCCTCGGAAGGAAGGTGCACGGGACAAGTGCAATCGATAAGCTTTCATCACGTAAATCTTATTTTCACTGCGTCAACCTCCTTCAACGATGCGTCCTTCTTGCTCTGACTTCACTTCATCAGTACAGGCAACTATGGCTCCAAATCGCCAGAGGAATGTTGATGAAGGCGGTCTACCCAGGGTCTCGGTATCTCGCGGCTTTTGATTTGGCCAAGTGGACTGCAAAAATGATGCGTGGGTCCAGAGGTAGGATGGGTGGGCCTTTCTGCCTGATTGTCGCCTGCTTTGTGTAACATTCGAAATGCATATCAAAAGTCGCGACAAGCAGCAAAGCGGAGGTATTCACATGTCACCAGTCTCTACATCTTCCATCGCCACTACGCCCGACCGCCATGGGTCAACGACACCAGCTCTTCGTCATTGCCAAAGTCGGGGCCCGATGGCGCGTGCTGGCTGCAGTCCATGTCCAGTGGCTTTACGGTGCCTTTGCAGTCGATGTCTGCGGCCGCATGTGTAAGATACTCCAAGCAAACGCGCCTGCTATTCGGCAAGAGCTACAGTGGGCTGCCGACTTCGACTGGTCAAAGCTGGCTAGACTGGAGAAAGCAAACTATCGAGAAAGAGAAGTATGCAGTACCCGCATCATGGTTCTGTGCAAACGAGGCTAACACATTGCATCGATAGGAATATACGTGGGTATTTCCATTCATTAGCACTGCTCTCCTCGTCGGTGCTGGGATTAAACGTGGTGGCGGTTCTCAGAATGCCCACCTACTGCCAATTGATACTACCCTCGGGAACTGCGACAACAACGATGGCTTTACTGTATTTGACGTCACCGACCCAGCAAGTCTTCGATATTGCTTCCTGTTGCAAAAATCAAGTCCGCAGCTCGAGCCAGAGTATGATGACAACGACGAGGAAATCCCTCCTCCTACTGGAGTAGAAGCGGATACTCCGCTCGAGGCAGCGCTATATCTTGCGGCATACCACGAAGGACCCAAAGATGTTCAGCCTGGTGTCTTATCAGATTTGGAAAGATTATCCCTGGTTTCAGCTCAGGCTTTGCACAGCACGTGGCCAAACGAGAATCTTGACTACTCCAAATCCCAGGATGACGAGGAGGCTGCCACGAGCATCTCACAATCGAACCAGATGTCCTTGAAAGACATTGCGTTCGCGAAAGTGCTCAACAGGGCATTGAGCAGTGACCCAGAAGACCTTTCATGGCTCACTGAGGCAGAATCACTGCCAAATTTTGCCGATCACGTCATGCTTGCGCTTCAAAACAACCCCTCTCTCGTTCACAGTCGATCTGGTCTTTCTTTACTCGCGCGATGCTTGCGTGACAGGAAACGAATCGACCTAAGCTACTTTCCTGGTCTTACAAACGATCGACTTGTCGAATTGCTAGGTCAAATCAAAAATTGCGAAGGACGGCTCGCGGTTACTTTGCCTTCCATGAACGACCTCACCTTGGACACCATCCGCGAGATTGCACAGAAGCACGCGATCGATGAACTTCACCTCGGACATACGAAGCAAATCTCAGAAGACATCTTTGCGTCTCTGGCTGCAGAACATGACTTCAACGTCCGGGTTCTGACTCATCCTAGCTTCTATGAGGAAGCATTTACCGCGGAGCTGGAATTGAGGAGATCGAAGGGTATCTTCAAAGTCTCTTCCCATTCCAGAGCACAGCTGACACCATCCAGACCTTTACCCGAAACCTCAGGTCCAGCATCGAAGCCCAATAATACAAGTTCTGTATGCGAGGGCGTGCAGTGGAGAGAAACAACCAACTGCACTTGAGGGCGGAGGCGTGAAATGGTCGGTTGACATACCTAAAGGTTTCTCGGCAGAAGGATTCAGGGAATATTTCTCTGGTGAAGGACATATCATCCCACTCTCAGTGGAAGATGCTTCATGTTCACTGGGTGACCTTCTTACGAATCTGCCTCGTGTCCTGACCGAGCTTCTCAATGCTAAGACCTTCGACCTTGAGATGTTCACTTCATCGTCGGCCATTCTCTATGGTGTTGCGAAGGCTCTTGCTCTTGGGGTGAGTTGATCCACTTCGCCATCTCTCGATCATCAGCTGACCTTTCACAGCCAGATTATCGCATCTCACCTATCCCCGCTTCTTTGTACGCATCCTGGAAGCTAGTGGGCCGCTCAAACTGGGAGATACTTCCGCAGGCAAAAGACGTGCGGCATGACTCTTGGACTATACTAATCTGCAGTGAGAATGCACCCGACTGGTCTAGCCCTGCTAGTACGAATTCGAAGAAGTCGTCAGTTTCAGAATGGAGCCGAACGCAACTTGGGAATCAGCTCCGTTACGCCTTCGTTACTAGGGACAATTATGGCCAAATCGAATCTGTTGATGTTGCCGAATTCGTTCGCCGCACTAGGATCGAGACTGCTGCGGCGGCAGACGAAGACCTCGCGAATATCTTCTTGGAAGGCTTGTCTACTTCGAAGCCCGATGGGCCACCGGTTGGCATCTGCAGCCAAGCCGAAGTAGAGGAAGCCATCGAAGCATCCAAGTTGTACAATCAAATCATCGACGCATTTGTAATACGACGCGCAGGACCGTTAGCGGCGTACCGGGAACATCATGCTGAGTAGCCAGAGCGCAGGGTGGTAAGCGAATGCCCGATTGTTATTTTCGTCACACCACGAGACTGCAGGCAGCGTTGTCATCTGATAAATAACGACTTGCTATTGACACGTCAATGAGAGAAGCTCCGCATGCGGGCAATGATTATTTCAGTTTGAACTCATCCAACCTGACTTGCTCCTTGCGCCGTCTCATGGCCTGGAAAGCGAAAAGCATCTACGGTGGCATGCTTGAATGCCCTAGTAGGAGTTCCTCGCTCGAAGAGAAGATCAAGCTCCATCGGAGTCCGCCAGGCAGTCTCTGGTAAGCGAAAGAATGCCCAAGTCAAAGCCAGAACACAGACAGAAGCCCACACAAGACCAGCCTTTCCTCTCAGATCCCAAGCCGTTGGGTTGAGCATTGGCGGGTTCAAGAAATTCGCCCCAATTGCCAACACAAGATACGCAGAACGTGCGACCACGACTGTTCTCTGCCGTAAGCGTGCTGATGGAACTTCCGGAACGATCGTGAAACAGACTGGGCCAACAGTCAGGGAATAGATGAAGCTGTGCAGGATCAGAAGCACTCCTGAGGTCCAACCAATCCCCGCCGACAGTCTCGGTATCCCCATAAACCCCACGATCAGCTCAATCGTAAGCATGCCAGATAGACCCAGAAGATAAAGCGTTCTCCGGCCATACCGCCCACTAAGGAACCAAGAAGAAATCGTCCCAATGCAGGAAAGTCCAGTCATCCCGAGCCCAAAATTAAAAGCATTACCCGAATCAAACCCAGCCTGCTCCATAAAATAAGTAATATTCCCAGACAACCAAATCCCACTCGCAACCTGACAAACCCAAGTCATAGCCGCAATTTCCGTTCTCCTCCGATTACTCCCCTTAAAAAGATCAGAATACGTCGTCCCCTCTGCCACATACCTTTCATGCTCATTCGTATAATCAATCAACTGCACAAGATTCTCCACCTGCTCATCATCCATCCTCGCCAACCTCCTCACCGCCCTTATCGTCTCACTCCTCCTCCCTTTCCTCATCAACCACCAAGGACTCTCCGGCGCCGCCAGTACAATGAATGCAATCGGAATGGGCCAAAACCACTGCGTCGCAAAAGGAATCCGGAAACTCCATTGATCCGTCCTCGTCAAAGCAGCTTTCATTGCCCCTGTAGCTAAGAACTGTCCAATATTCCAGCACAAGTTTATATAACTCGTCATCACAGCCCTCAGCGCCAAAGGCGCAATATCCGCCGCGTAGCTGGACGCCATCCCTTGGAACATACCGAATGGGATTCCGCAGATTAGTTGTCCAACGAATAGGACGGTGATGGAGTGGGCGAAGAATGTGATGAAGATTCCACCGATGATGAAGGATAGGGCGAAGAGCATTGAATGTCTGTATCCGAGTTTCTCGACCATCCAGCCTGCGAGGAGGAGGCCGAAAATTCCTCCTACGGAGCCTATTGCGTTTGTGGCGGATTGCCATCCGGCGCTGACTTGATAATCTCCTGTGCCGGGAACCGGGTTCCCGAAGTACTTTCGGAACTGCGGTAGGCTGAAGATGTTGCCGAGCAATGAGTAGTCGTACCCTTCCATGATGATTGCGAGACTGATTCCTAGCGAGAAGAGAATTGCTTTTGGGAAGAGGGAGGCGGCGGTTTTGAAAGTCATGGTGTGTTCGGACTCGTTGGCTGTGCGGGCTGCGGCGAGGGAGCCCAGAGGGTCCTTTTGTGTGGACATGGTTCCAAGGAGTATTGATTCATCAGTGGTTATGACAGTGGGTGATTTTGCGTCGGTGGGACTTGCTGGGTCTGTGGTGATTGTGCGCTCGATTTGTTCGGAGGCGACATCTTTTTGGGCCATGGTGATTTGATTGTTCTTGGAGGATGCCGATGGACTGGCAATGACTTCGATAACTCAGTGTCGAGGGTGGAGCTGCGACGTTCCAGGTTTCGATGAATGACAGTTGTCTTTGTTTGGCATGTGGTACCGCTGTCTGGTAGCTCTGTAGGAAGTGAAGCACAAATGCGGGGAGAGTTTTGAGCGACCTACTTTTATGGCATGTGTTCTAATCGATTGATGAGAGTTTGACAGGGGTATGTATAAAGAGGCCGGGCTACGTTCAGGCTGAACTAGTGACGATTAGTCCGGAATATACTTGACCAAAGCTACCTAGCCGCGAGTAGATCGTAGCCTGAGTCAATGCATTCTCAAGGCTGTACATCGGCAACTGCAACACCGAGAGTACTGTCTGCTTGCCCGAAGTAGAGAAACCATTTGCCTTTGAACTGCACCAGTCCCTCTGCAAACGTCACTCTATTCACCTGACCTTCTGTCTCTTCTGGAGTGCTGGGAAACACCATCGGCTTTTCGATTCTTGCTATTGGTCCATCTGCGATTGCAGGCTGATATGTTCCTCCCACGGCCGGGTTTGGAATACTTGCATTGACAGTAGGTCTAAAGGCTCCAGATGGATCGATCAACATCTGTCCGACGCCATACTGACCAGGTGGATATCCCACTCTCCCGGTCGTGTCACCATTGTACACAAGAATCCACCTTCCGTCACGAGTCTTGATTGGCGCAGGACCTGGTTCGATAAGGCGATTCTCCCACGGATACACAGGAGCCGCGAAATACTGTGAGGCAGGCAGCGTAGTCCAGTTGAGCATGTCTGGAGATGTGGCATGGTAGAAGAATGAATCGCCCCAGTACATATGATAAAGCCCGTCTGTACTCTTCTCGTTGGTGATGGCGGCTGACTTTGAGTGATTGTATCTCGGCTCTGGTACATCAATGTCTGAATATGCGACGTCCTGCCAATTTGGGAACAAAGGAGGATATTTCTTCCAGGTCATCAAGTCTGTGGAAGTTGCGAGGCAGAGTTGTGGAGACGTCAAATTATATCCGGTGTATGTGAGGTAGAAGGTGCCGTTCACACGAACTATGCGAGGATCTTCGGTCCCTCCACCTGCCTCCCAGGGCTCCGTGGCATAGAGGATCGGCTTGTTGAGGCGCGTGAAGGTGTAGCCATCTGTACTCCAGGCTAGTCCAACACTGCTTGTCTTTGACGCATTCTGGGCTCGGTAGAGCAGGAAAATGGTTTCATTGAGAACGATTGCTGTTGGGTTGTAGAGATAGGCAGACTCAAAGTTGTTCGCCGGGTTTGGGGAAAGAATAGGCTTGCCTGAATATTGATTGAAGGGGAGTATTGGAAAGATCGGAGCCTTGTAGTCTGGATCGCCCTCAACAGTGTCGGAGTTGATTGGGAATGGGAAAGTGTCAGATGAAGAGCCGTTCTGCTGAGCACGAGAACGGACAGCCAAGCCTATGGCCAAAATGCCTCTGAGAAGCATTTTTAGGAATGTAAGTATGCTGAGCGCACTAACAATGGATGATGCGAAATATACCTGCCTTTGTAGACCTACATATGATGCATATGATGCATGTAATGCATAAACCTTGGCTGATGTCGAAGGATGGCCACGAGAGGGGAAGAGGCTGGCAAACTATCCTAATCGAGATCAGCGGCACCCTTCAATGCTGTAGGTTGATGATGGTCCGATGGATCGTTAATTGAGCATTTTGGCGGTGGCGATGAGATCGATAAATTGATAGAATTGGATGTCCTTATGTCAAATCCGAGACTCAAGTCTTAAGAAGGATGGTTGAAAGGATGTCTGAAGCAAGAGCGAGATACGAGCCGTGCTGTCAAATAAAGTTTCAAGCAATTTTGACAGCGTTACTAAGCAATTCTTGGTAGGCATCGCCACTTCTAACTTTCCGACCTTTTTTCCGTCAAATCTCTGCGTGTGTCCTTGTTCCATTTATCCACCAACATCAGGTTTGCCTTCCGATACCACGACATCGCAAGGCTGCTTTCGCGTCTATCCTTTGGCAGTTGTGCCTGGATGACGACAATGTCTAAGAGATTGAGACGCGTGATCTTGCCGACGCGCTCTCTCATTGCAAGGACCAGGGTAAGATGATACTCTTATTAGAGCCGCACTCTATTACACAGCCTGGTCGCCGGGTCCAGGAGGCGATAACAGGCATGTGCGAAGAATGCCACGCGTTGGCAACCACAACGCTGATGGAAGATCATCACGACTATGCCGCCAGATTCTGCCCTGAGAGAAATCGACCTGTCTCAGGCCAACCTCTCAGCACTATGGCGACGCTTCAGCCGTAACCTTTGCAGCGGCATTGGCAGCCAAGAGAAAAAGGAGAAGCAACTATGGCGCGCTGGGCCTTCCGCAGCTTTTGAATATGAGCCACTTGGCGATTCCAACGAGATCAGACTTGTGTTCATAAAGAAGTCCACGTTCACTGGCGAACTGCAGGTGGCGTATCATATTGTCCATGCTCGGATTGATTCGGACTACACAGCTGTCAGCTATACCTGGGGTGATAGCAAGCGAAGTCACTGGATCCAGTGCAATCAGAAGTTGATCAGGGTGTCTTTCAACTGCGAAGAACTTCTAAAGGCTCTGGCGGATGCCGATATACCGGGTCCCTTCTGGATTGATGCGCTGTCCATTGACATGGATAGTATCGAAGAACGAAGCGAGCAAGTTGGGCGCATAGCCGACATCTTCATCAAGGCCAGCCGCACTGTGGTCTATCTTGGCCCGCACGACACGCATTCTGCAAGAGTTGTGCAGATGATGCCGGAAAATAGCAATGACGACAATTTCATCACTTCCGACCTGGCGTCTGAGGACGAAGATCACGCTCGCAGATTTCTAGAGCGCCCTTGGTTCTCGCGTATGTGGGCCATGCAAGAGGTTCTTTTCTCCCGAAATTCGCGAGTGCTGCTTGGTCGAGCTGAAATTGGCGATGTTGTTCTGGATCCTTCGACTATTGATTTGCAGGAGCTTCCGCTCTTAGCCGCCAGTGTGCAGATGACCTCGCCAAATGCACTCACCACGTTGACGAATTTGGGTCTGCAGCCACTGTCTAGCCGCCAATGGAGAAGCTTCGACGAGTGGCATCTCGGCGCTGGCAGGGGTCCACTGTACAGTGCGAGCTATCAGTCAGTCTTTCAGAGTCAGAAAAGCGGTCGGCCGATGTTGCCTTTCTATCGTCTTTACGAGCTAATGGAGAAGACGCGCGGGCTGCGTTGCTTTGATCCAAGAGACCGGCTTTTCGCCAACATCTCGCTCTTTCAGAAGCCAATACCAAAGTTCATTCAACCCGATTACGCCAAGACAATACCACAAGTGTATACCGATCTCATGTGGTTCTTCATTCGCCTCGACATTTATGATGCTCTCAACTCCGCAGGCCCGGTGCGTGGCGACAGTGTTCTGCCATCCTGGGTCATCGATTGGAGGCATCCATTGAGAGAGCGCCCGATGAAACGAGATAGCTGGCACGCGGGATGGACGCCTGGCTACAAGCAAATGGTCTCTGCGCGTTATGGTAACGTTTTGGCGCTGCGAGGCGTTCAGATCGGAAAGATAGCGGCTGTTGGCTCACAATCGAAGCTTCCAGCGCCCGGGGAGCGCTGCTCTATCCAAGATGCCTCCACACAGATAGAAACCTGGAAGAGCGAATGGCACTACATATCGCGGAGCGTGCGAGGTGTCCGCTATACCCTACAGCAGACGGACCGAAGAAAGTTCACACTGCGCCAGAACAAGGACTTGGAAGGAGACGGCCGCACTGACTCTGTTATTGCTCCTTCTGGCAAATCACGTCAATCATCAGAGTCACTTACCGGCAGAACTATCGAGAACTACCTCAACGGTTTCGAGACCAGATTCTACGGCACCGACCAACTAGCACATCCTTGTATCAATCGACGCCCCATTATTCTGAATGACGGATCCCCAGGACTCGGGCCGGCAGGAACGGTTGCTAGCGACGAGGTCTGTGTCTTCTTAGGTGTGCCGACACCGTTCGTTCTACGACCACTCGGAGACAAGTGGTACATTGTCGGCCAGTGCTTGGTCGAGGGAATTATGAATGGCGAGGCCGTGAAAGACGTGGATTGGGGAAGCGTCAACTTACCAGTGCCGAAAGCTCCGCTGCACGACTTCTTCATTCACTGACGCTGGCGATCACTCCACAAACACACAAGGATATTTCTTACGTCGACATTCGATCTTGTCCATCAAGCTGGTCTTGTTATCTACTTACATGGTTTAGTCATTGTACAATTTACTTCTGACAAATGCATCCTGCCCAGACTCATCTCACAAAGATGTCGAAAGTCGATACCTTGCAAACGGCCTCGTAGTATACGGAACGGCATATGTTATTACCTAAACCTTTTCAGTCCGGGCCGAGATCACATCTCGATCTCATCATGAGCACCATTCACCTCGCCAATATTCTACAGCCTCGCCTTTCACAAGCTTGAAGAAACCATCCAGCGACTCATGCCGGTCAATATGCAAGTGCTCGAAAGGGTTTTCGGGAGTGCTCCGAACGTGCTCCGAACCACGTTGGTCAAGGTCAAGGATACCGGAAGAAAGGATTATACTTCCGGTTGTTCCAGTGTCAGGGAAGCTTTACCGCTTGCAGCTGCATGTGCATGAATATCCTGTAAGGTGATCGATCGATACTCTCACATCATGTCAATACTAATGACGCCGGATAATGATATACGATGTCGTATCCAACAAGCCGACCCACTGTCGTCTTCATAAGCCGAAGATTGTTTGGCTCACATTGCTCGACTGCTGCGTCTTCAGTAGCCTCACTGACTTCTGATGTTCTTGGCGTGAACCCTCAGTCTTCACTCATACATGAATGCCAGCCACGTTGACTGGCCCTGTGCGTTCGGCGTGAAGCGTCAGCCCAATGAATTTCGATGCATCTTCATCCTTAACTATCTTTGCACAATGGACAAACCATGATGCAAGCACACTTGGTCAACATCAAAAATGCCTGGCTAGATTATATCGTTGAACATATCGAATACAAGGGTTGTTCTGCGGTGATCGTACCCATCACCGTCGATCGACGCTTGGCATGCCATTAGCTGAGCACGTTAACAACTCGCCTGGCAAGCATGTGCGAGCGAGATTGTGTCAAAGTAAGGAAGTCTATGTACCGGTGCCGATCCTGCGGAGACATGTGTTCCAGACTTTGCTGATCCATAGAAGAGTGCGTCTGGATTGATAGTGCATGATCTTGGTTGTGTGATGTAGTCAACCGCAGAGCTGGGAATCGCTCTGATCTGGAACGACAAAATCTTTTGATAGACTTCTAAGGGTGCCTCTGGCGGCTTTGTATGGTGCGCTGCTTTGATGGTACAGTCGTGGTTGAAAGAGCTGGAATTGTACCGTAATGAGCGCTAGCTAAGCTGCAAATTCATTCTCTCAGAGATTGTACACAAAGTCAATTTATCAAACAATCTGACCCAAAAGGAAACGACCGCCTGAAAAGAGAGAATACCCTCCCACATTCATCGCTGATTTCAAGTCAACTCGTTTACAGAGTTGACTTTGAAAAGATTGAATCGCATAGCATTCGCAGCCTTGTGTTTCATATCCGAAAGATGACCACCAACCGACGTCGCAGCGACTAAAAGACGACCAGGCCTTTCAGTTTTCTCCTCTTGAATTTTCTGGATTTTATTCTGTTGGTGCTTCGGCTCCTCTTCCTCCCGACAAGTCCCAAGGTCAAGAGGCCTGCTCGAGTTGTTGACAGTTTCTGAAAATCGTGCACCACCACCACCAATTCGATCGATAGTCCCATTGTGGGCTCTGTACCAAGAGAAGAGATCTTCGAGATCACCGCATGCCGCGTGAATTAGCTGCCACGTGGATCTCACGCTGCGTTTGCGGATCTTTGCTGTTGTCATTTGTCGGTAGTCGAAGTCTGTATCGAGAGGATTCCATCTTGTGCTGTAGAATTTCCATAAGTGGTGCGCGTAGGATGTTGTTGGTGCGAGAAGTTCGTCCGGCTCGTCTTGAAATTTCGTTCGAAGGATATTTTCAGCTGCCCAGAGGCAATTTAGAGACTGTGCGTTTACACCTGAGTCGCCGACTCGTGAGAGGTTGACATATGTTCCGCTCAGGATGGCAATATCTGTTGGTGAAGTCGTTTAGCGTGCATTCCTGATCGTACGGGTGGTCTGCTCACCTCTCCAACTCGGTGGTCCGAGCGTGACAATGCCACTCCCTTGCTCGATAGTATCGACGAAGCGTCGTACACAGTACTCCAAAGGACTGTCGGCGACGTCTCCATAGAGATCAGGTGTCAGTCGTTTCTGTTCATATCTAGCCTGATTGTCGGCCTTGGCGGAGCTCTTTATCTTTTGTCTAAGTCGAATGACCGTGATGCAGGCTAGAGATAGCAGAATGCAGATATACTCCGCTGACAACTCGAAGAGGTGTTCATCAAGCATCAATGGTCCAGCAAGCTGCTGCCAGAAGCTGGTGACTCTGCTCGCGGATGGCACCTTTTTTGCGAGATCCGTGACTTCTCGGATGGCTTTGGAAAGAGCGATTCCCAGTTCGTCTTTGGTTTTGTCGAGCACGAAGAACTCGAACCAGCTCGGGACGCAGAATGTTTTGCCTGTCGCTTTTGCTTGGTGAATAGAGCGAAGAAAGAGCATACGAGGCTCATTTTGAGGCTCGTTTGCTGGAAGCTCCATACGTTTGCTCATGTGGAGAACGCCCAACCTGTGAAGGCGAGAAGTCTGCGACGTCTCGAGTCAAGAGTGTTTCCATCTTGATATATCTAACTTCGATACTATCCTGGTGATAGTTTGGATGGTTTTGCAGAAATGTTACAAGTACAGAATCCGAATTCCGGAGCAAGGTGCGATTGAACTAAGCGTATTATGGACGTACCTGCAGCTCATCAACTTTGTTTCAAGGCACTCGACCTATGATGCATCGTTAGCTCTTGTGATCTCTAGCATTTGATTTGCTGCCTCAGTTGTGAACGTTTAGAGGCTTGTGTGAGAGGTGCTGGGGGTCATCGAATTGACGTGGGGATGAGAACCGAGAGACGTGTAGCGTGGACCTGGTCACAGCACATCCTGGTCTGGTCCGCTACGTTGGGATTAATGACAGCAGCAGATCGTCTCAATTTGAAGATCTGCATCACACGCCTCGGCATGGCTTCACGTATTAACAGGGGAGTTGATCCCACTTTCTAACTGAAAGCAGGAAGAATGGCGGCTTGAATGACGGGCAATATCAGGACGTTGTTGTTGCCACACATCAGAGCTGCATTAGAAGCAACAATTGATGCTTGCAAGCAAATAATACAGTGATGTCAATTGCCGTCCCGGCTTTGACGCGATGCCATGCTGGAAACGAATCTCTCACGTCGTCAACATCTCGGAAGTCTTTTCGATCGATGCTCCAGGTCCGGGCGTCCATGCAGCAGCTGTCAAGCCTGAGTATTACTTCCACATGGCGTGATTGCAGCACGTGGACGCCGAAAGTCATGGTCAGTTGCCAGACACTGGGTGCTTGGACCTCGCAGCAGCCTCTCTACGCAGACTAAGATATGTAGCGGCCGACCAAGTATGCGACAAGTCTCGCAGACCTTCTCCGGTTATGGCATCATAATTCTCCGCAAAGCCAGATTTTGTGCAAAGCGAGATGAATCGCTCGCTGATTTTGTTGGCGAGGTCATGGTAACCAGCCTCACGCAAGCCCGATTCGATCAGTTGCGTTGACGGAGCCCAGACTGGCCCCCGCCAGTAACCATCACTTTCGTAAAAAGGTGAGTCTAGCTGTTCCGTAGCCAAACCCCAGTCAGTCATATGTTTTGAGAGATCTGACACCATCTTCGCTACGATCTTCTCCGGTAAAAACTTTGCTGCTGTGAGGGGCATGAGCGTGAACAACGATGTCGACTTCTTGGTCCCGCCGGTCAAAGCATTCTTGATCAGGAATACGTCCCCATCCCATAGTTCTTCAACCAAAGCTGTAGTCAGCCTATCTTTGAGCAGCAACCATCGTTTACATTCTTTCTCAGGCAGGCCCAGTCGTTCGGCCACCTGGGCCAGTACACTGGCCTGTATGATGAGGAAAGCGGCACAATCCGGGCCGACAATGACGGATTGATGATCAAAGACAGTCGAATTGTCCCAGCCCGCATCATTGCCGTGAGGATACCAAGGGAGACGAGACAGATCTCCACAACGGTGCTGCATCCAGAAGTCTGTGAAGCGCGCCGTAGATTGATAGAGCTCAAGCAATACCGCGGCATCGATTGCAGGACCTCGCTCAGCGAGCAGCTTTGTAATAGCCCAACCTTGGATGGGAGGCTTAGTATGACCCCACTCCACGAGCAGCCAATCTATAGAGTCAGGCAGCCTGCCATCTGGTGCCTGCAAATCACCGAAAAGCTGAATCTGGCCGAGCGCGAGCTTGAGATCTCCGCTGGCGACACCCAATGCATTCAGGCAATTGTCCCAACTCCACACTCTGTTCATCCAGAGCTTAGACATCAATATGCTCTCCCGAGTCAGCCGCCCGCTCGCGCGCACTGTAGATGCCCAGATGACATAGCTAGCAAGTCGGTCAGTGTCGGTCAACGCTGGTGAAGACCACGGACACAGGCTCCTTGCGAATTGATCGAAGCTGGCGTGATTGTTCCTCACCGTGGTGTTGAAGTGCGTCTTCTTGGCTCTTTGAATGAACACGGCGCAAGTATCCACCGCAGGTGCAGAGGATTTCTTCACTTCCAGTTCGCAAACCAAAAGCTCCCAGTAGTCATCTCCTTCAGACTTTGATATCTCGATCCTCTTGTTTAGGACCTCTGGCTGGTTGCCATTCGTCTGCGTCAGTTGACCTTTGATGGCAATGAAGCGAAAGCCAGGCATATTTGAGAAGACATAGTCAATCGTGGTAGGCTGGCCCTGGACAGGCGGTCTAGAGAACATATACGCGCTACACGCCTCTTTCTCGAGTGTCGCCTGGGTGTCGAAGGCGAAGGGCACAGTGCCTCCGAATCGCAGACATCGGTCGTGTAGAAAGGTGACTTGGGCTGCTAATAAATCCTCGTACACCCAGGACAAGACGCATGATGTTGCTTTCACGGTAGTAGGCGGCTTCGTGGTATGAAAGCCAGATGGAGGCGGGAGTGGGTGGCCTGGAGGGATGGCGCGAAGGGCGAAGAGAGGGAAGCCAAACTGCCTACAATGCGTGATGAGATAGACATCACAGCCAGGTGTGAGGCAGCCTTGACTTCCGGCTTTGGTCGAAAGGCTGAAGAAGGAGCCTCGCTGGCTGAATGGGATAGCCGAGACATCAACGTCGACGGGTGTTCCCTCTCCCTCCAGCTGTATCTCCTTCTCCTCAGGTTCGAAGTCGTTCGCTTCCGCCGCTAGCAGGGCCATACTATAGCAGACCACGTCGACCGCTGCCAAGGCCATAGAGACTAGAAGGGCTAGCGGCCAAGAATCAGTACCCGGTACCTTCCCGAACCCTAACACGCTCCAAATCTCTTGTCTTGCTACATGTATGGAACACAAAACATCAGAACAACCAATTCCTGCCAACGAACATACATAACCCGCAAAGCAGACTCTAGAGTATATTCCGACAAATTTTGATTTTGGGCTTCTTTCCGTCGTTGTAGAGACTGCAAGCTTTTGTTCTCCGAATTTCGACGGGGTTATTACCAAAGAGTGTGTAATGACCTCAGGCTGTCCGTGCTCGCTCCAATGTCCGTCCACGGGTATTTACTATGTGCTTCCTCCCTGGATACTTATCCGATCATCGTCCATCACGACTCGGAATTCGAAGATACGCGTCAGCACCACACAGCATTGAGCTTGTACTTCTGTGGGATCTTTAGATTTGGACCAATATCCACCGCGTTGGGAATTCTCATCTAGAGAACTTTGCGTGTTATCTTCGTCTTGCAGAAATACGAAAGTCCACAGCAGCATCGGTGGAGCGGGAGTGTAGATATCGTACAAATCCGAGGCACTCACGCCGCTTTAAGCATGGCACTTTCCCGGCGAGGTGAAGAGCTTTCAAGGCCAGACCCAGCGTTCCTTCTCTGGAAAATACTGGACGACTTATGGGACCAGGAAACCAATCCAGCCGGGTATGTGAGTCTGGGCGTCGCAGAGAATGCTCTCATGCACAGTGTCTTGTCGAAGCACATACAGCAGAATCTCGCAATACCGGATCACGCTTTCACTTACGGCGACGGACCGACTGGCAGCAAGCGCTTAAAGAAGGCCATGTCCAGGTTCTTGACAAGACATCTGAAGCCGATAATACCAATAGAGCCGTCACATGTGACCATCACCAATGGTTGTACGACCGTGATTGAACATCTCTCCTGGGCACTGGCCAATCCTGGTGATGTCTTCCTGCTCGGCCAACCGCATTACGGAGCTTTTACTCACGACCTGAGCTGCCGATTCGGCGCTAATGTCGCCAAGGTGTCATTTGGAGATAGCGACCCCATGGGTCTCGATGCTGTACGAGTATACGAGGATCAATTATTGGCTTGCCGCCAAGAAGGCAGAGCTGTGGCAGGTATCATGCTCTGCCATCCGCATAATCCACTGGGGCGTTGTTATCCTGTGGAGACTCTCAAAGCTTTCATGAGCTTGTGTCAAAAGTACAGCATACATCTAATTTCTGATGAGATCTATGCTCTCTCAGTCTTCGAGACTGATGCAGGACAACAACAAGATTCCCCTGCGGTGGCGTTTCAATCAGTGCTGTCTATAGACACAGACAACCTGATCGATCCAAAGCTCGTACACAGTATGTGGGGAATGTCGAAAGACTTTGGAGCCAATGGGATACGTATCGGAGCTCTGATTTCGCGCAATCTGGAACTCCATGCGTCTCTTGTGCCTGTGGGACTTTTCAGCTCAGCCTCTTCCATCTCAGATCACGTCACCTGTAACATTCTGGAAGACGATGCATGGACTGATGCATACATCAAAGAGAATCGCCACAGGCTGGCTGAACACCACAGATTGACTGTGGAATGGGCCGAACGGAACGAGATCTCATATACTCCTGGAGTGAACGCAGCCTTCTTCCTTTGGGTGAATCTGGGCGACGCATATCAGAAACGAAATCCTGGTACGTCGTTTGACGCCAATGATGACCCTGTGATGAACTCACTACTTCGAAACAAGATTTTCCTGGCGTCTGGAAAGCAGTTCGGCGCTGAGCAGCCAGGCTGGTACCGCATCGTCTTTTCGAACGAGAAGTTCATTTTGGAGGAGGGTTTGCGACGAGTGATCAATGCTTTGGGATCTTGAATACGCTCTGCATTCTGTCTGTGATGAGGCCAACTTTACTTCGAATGGAGGACACTCCCTGAAGATTATTGACAACCATCAATGGATGAGACACATGGCGTATCGACCAAGGCCACTCACCTGCCGAAAAGGCACCTACACAACGTCAGGTCCCGAGCCTAGGAGGCTGAGCAGAGTGTCGGTTCATTCATACATTGCAGACTTCACGGCCGAAAGATCATCCATTTAAGCGCCACAAAACTTGCCATACATGGAAGGTCGAGCCCGGTCCTTTGCATGGGCGGTTTGAGGCACGAACCTTCACATCACCTTGTAACGCTTTAATGTAAGGTACCCCACTTGCATGGATTGACTCTACGATGCCTCTACGAAGACGCTACGAAGACGCAATGCCATTCACCTGTAAGACTTGATAACCATCTGGCCGTCTTTATTGAGCATGGCAATCTCCAAGACAGGTTACCGCTGGCTTGTCTTTCATCACATTATCCCACTAGCGTTGGCAGCCTCACTGAAGAATGACGTTCGATCAATAACGACGCATGACACGATCTCCAATCAATGTAGAGACCCTCCGGCTACACAATGGCTGAGCGATCCGCCTTTTGAGAACTACTTCTACTCAGACTGCCATTCTGCCACACAAGTAGTGGTGACTAGTCCGCTCCCTGACAGTAACCTTACAATCATCGGACCTCGAGTATTGGTAGGCTCCTTATGATCTGTCGTTTGATAGTGCTAATTGATACAAGGTGGCATGGCCTGCTGGTAACTCTGGAGCAGTCGCTTTCTTTGCGCCTCAAAATGGGATCAACGGTACTCTGGGTATCAAACTCGAGAATGACAGTGCATTGCAACCTCTCAATGGTGTCTACCACCCTCAACCAACGTCTAAATCTGGATATCCAATGGTGGGCATCAACGCACTGCTCAACCTGAATTCATCTGCGGTGCTTACCATTCCAATCATGGGGAGCATTAGAACTCTTCGCGACTTTAGTGAAGGTCCATCAATCTTGCAGCCCAGCATCCAGGATGATAACATGTTTGCACCAACCGCAAATGGAGGAGCCTCTATATCCAGGCTTTGGTTCGACAACGAGACTACTACGCAGATGACTTTCCAGCCATATAATGGCTCTCGTGCAGTCACTATCGAGGACCGCGAGCTCAGATTAGAAGCAGGAACGTACAAGTTTACCGCTACATTCGATTACCCTCAGCTACAGCCACTGAACAAACTTGTCAATCAGCAAGAAGCTCTGAACCAAGAAGACTTCGGCAGATTGAAACCGCTCGAATTCCTATCTTACTCGAAAGGCTTGCTCGCTGGAGCTTGGAAATTTCTCACATACTTTGGTCGGGACAGCATGATCGCTGCTCTACTGCTACAGCCCGTCTTGTCCGACGATGCAATCGAGGCTGTCATTAGCGCCGTGCTCGAGCGATTGAATTCCACGAGTGGATCCGTTTGCCATGAAGAGACTATTGGTGATTACGCCACCTTCCTCAACCTGCAAAAGAACATAACAGGCCCCGAAGCAATCAAGCCAGGCTGCACATATCCGATGATTGACACCAACTATTACCTCCCAATACTCTTGGACAATTACTTCCTAAAAAGCGCAAGCGGCCGAACACGTATGACGAATTTCTGGAATCAAAAATCTAGCCTCGACTTTGGTAACAAGGGCTTGACCTATCGCCAGCTAGCAGAAGTCAATGCCGCAGGCATCATGAACAAAACCTCAGCTTTCCCCGGAAATCGGACAAAGGAAAACCTCATCCATATCGAACCTCACGAGATCGTGGGCCAGTGGCGAGACACTAGCTACGGTATCGGAGGGGGTCGAATCCCTTACGATGTAAACACCGCACTCGCTCCGGCAGCATTACGATCCATCTCCGCCCTCTCAGCAGCAGGTTGGTTTGACAACTTGAACGCAACGACGGCATTAACCCGTTCCAAAATCTTCGAAGACCATACTCTAGATTTCTTCCACGTCACAATCCCAAAATCCGAAGCTCAAGCCCTCGTCGAAAATTACACCAATTCCTCCGGATATGGCTTCCCCTCCCTTTCCCAGAATATCACCTCCGAAATAAATTTCCACGGCCTCTCACTAGATGGTAACAAACATAACAACGAACTCGTCAAAGTAATGAATACAGATGATTGTTTCCGCTTGTTTCTCCTCACGGAAACAACTAATAACCCTCAACTCACCTCTTTTCTAAACTCCACCGCAACGAATATCCGTTCTCCCTTCCCTATCGGCCTCATGACTCCTATTGGTCTCTTCATCTCGAATCCTGCGTATGGAGGTGAACCAGCATATGTGAAGAATTTCACAAAGAGTGTTTATCATGGGACTGTGGTTTGGAGTTGGCAGATGGCGATGATGGTGGCGGGGTTGGAGAGGCAGTTGAAGAGGTGTGAAGAGAGTGTGAGGCCGACGTTTTGTGGGGATGAGTATGTGAGGGGGAATGTGCTGGGGGCTTATAATGATGTTTGGGATGTGATTGAGAAGAATAGGGAGAGGTTGGCGGGGGAGTTGTGGAGTTGGGTTTATGATGGTGGTTTCAAGGCGGTGCCGTTGAGTACGCTGCCGCCTGAGGAGGGGGAGCCGCAGACGGTGAGTGGGGTTTCTTTCTTCGGGGATATTGGAGGGTTCTACTTTTGCTGACTGCGTGTTTTAGGAAGAGAGTGATATACGGCAATTGTGGTCGTTGGCGTTTCTTGCTGTTAAGAGGGATGAGAAGCTGCGTTGACGGGAGGAATTGGTAAGGAGTCTAATATGGGATTGAGACGAGTGATCATTGGCAAGCGAAGCAAGGTATAAGGAGTCAGGTGTAGCTGTTCGATGGCATTTGGCTCGAAGCTGCTTCTGCTATAGCTTCAGAGCAGCGATCATTGACTAGTCGACCTGAAGTACGTACCACTCCATCAGAGTCGCTCCCTCAAAACGGTCCACGGCTGCCGAACCGCGCTCTGCCTGTATACCAGGTGTCTACGAACGTCTCGTTGCTCGTTGAGAGCACTTTGGTGGACCACGAGAGCCTATTTCAACCCACTGCACTCGCAATGTGCAGAGTTAACGTCCAAAGAAGGACATAACAGAGCTTCAAAATCCAACCTTCGATAGCGCCCTCCAAGAGTCCCTTGTGGAGCTAGTCACTTTGGCGCTACACCCTGTTCGACGAGGTGCTCGGTTGCATACTCGTTTGTTGCAGAGCAGATGTCGAGTGGCGACTATCGTGACTGGGATCTTTACCACTAGACAAATTGACGAGAGCATCGTTGTCTTGGCCCAAGGCAGTCGAATGCTTTGCGGAGCAGTGATATTTGGTGCCCAGAGCAAAGCAATAGAAGCGTAAGAGCTCACTGGGTCCAATGTTTTCTGGTGCTTTCACACTTGGAAGTCTCGTTGAGTGGCACGTAGACCCAGTCGCTCGCCTTTCCCAGGCATGTGCGACATTTGCTTGATCTCGTAAGGTCGCCTCTCACAGCTTATCAAGTAACTTCCTCTTCCTCCTCTCCAAAAGCTCAGCCTCAACCTCTTCCGCCGTAGGCAGTTTACAAGGCACACCATCTCCCGCATCGCCAGGCAAAGGCTCAAAAGATGAAGAATCCTCCTCATCATCTTGCATCATAAGCGCTTCAAACGCCTCCTTCTCCTTCCTCGCCTCATATTTCAACAAACTCCCATCCTCCTCATCCAAATTATACCCATAATACCCCGCATCCACCCTCAACCTCAAATCCTGCCGTGTCTCACTCTTCTCTTTCTCCGGCTCCTGCGTCGCAGCCTCAAACAGCTCCTTCACACCAGGCAACTCCCTCGCACGACCAAAATACCTATATCCTTTCCCTCCACCTTCAATGACCCGTCCCTCATCATCCGTCACTTTGCCTCCACCACGCATATAATTCGGCCCACCTAACTCTCGAATCCGCATTTCCCATTGCCATTTTTCTTTGAAGAGCTTGTTGAGTTCGTCGTTGATGTCGCGGATTTGGTAGTCGCTGAGGGCTAGGTCTTGGATTTTTGTGATTTTGCGGCTGATTTCTTTGAGGACTTGGCCGCGCCAGCGTTCGCAGGTCGGGATGTGGTCTTGTTGCGAAATGGCTTTGGGGCGGCGGGTGCGGTTGATGTCGACGATGCCTAGGTCCGATGCTTGTTGCGCCCGGAAGCGGAACAGCATTGACTGTGCTTTTTCGGCATTTCGTGCCATTTTGGCGATTTTCTCGTTTGCGCAAGGAAGTTGTGGTGTTGAGGAGAGAAAGAGGGTGTCTTGAAGTCAAGTGGAAAGTTGATCGGATTGAAAGTTTGAGCCGCACGTGAGAGTGAGCTAGCTTTGCATGACTCGCGTGTACCTTACATATATTGCTGCACGTAAATCGCAACTGCATATCAAGAAAGGTAGTGAAGAATGTCCATACTATCTACTCCATCTCTACGGATGTCCGCTAGGGTTGCCATCTTTGTCGACGAAATGGCAATAGTTAGGGTCACTGCTGGCTGTATCACAGCATCCTCCTCCCGCTACCAGGAGCTTCTGAGATTTAGGATCGGTTTGTTGAGCAGTTCCTCCTCCTGTTGCCATGAGCTGCGCAGCTAGTTGCGCAGCTATGGGGGCATTCTGGGCAGTACAGGCTGCACCCCATGTGACTTCATAACCCAAAGTGAGTCCTGCACCGACACACTGTTGAATGATCCCCGGTCAGTGGACAAGTCATGTATTCGCTACTGGAACGTTCCACTCCGACCGCTCTGATCTGAGACTTACAGTACCAAATACTGCTTCATTTGGGGCCTTGACGTTCTTGTACTTGTAACCTGAGCCCATACCTGCACAGACGCCCTGCGTTGCCGCGTTGGCCAAGTCTCCACTGAACACCCCTTCGGCGTCTGTACACGTGCAGAGTTTTTCAGGCGTCGGGTCCGGGTCCTTTTTTGGTAGTGCGAGAATTGAAGGGATTAGTCTAACAGTGTACTTCGGTCAGCTCATCAATTTGTGCTTACCACAGGTGTACAGTAGACGTACGAGAGCAGGGTGAGAATGTGGAGAAAGTGAAGTGCCATGCTGAAAGGGAGGTTTAGTCAGGACTAGTAGCCGCAAAAGTCAAACTCTTGTCCGTGGAGAGCTCAGTCTTGGAAGTATGAATGCTCTGCTGCGAGGTATACTTATGTCGTTCGTAAAGGTCGCCGATGGACCTTGATTCCAATGCCTTGCTAGATTGCTATCAGTTCTTGCACAGGTATGAAATTAATTAGCATGGGTCTCTTTCTCGTTGGTGAGCTGGAAAGCTCTTCCACCAATCTTCGGGACACAATACCGCTGGGTAGCATTGTGCTGCACCAAAACAGAGAACTGCATTTTACCTCACGTTCATCGCTTTAGGGCCCTTGTAGTCAGCAAATTGTTCCAATAGACGGCGGGGACCAACACTGCCAAATTTTGGGTTCGCGTGAAGTGGTTGGCCATTTACAAGATCTGGCGAGATCCAAGGGCTTATCTAGGTGCAAGCCGTTCTACAAGACTTTGCTTAACCTGGGATTGCTGAAAGTCAAGTCGGATGTTGTGCAAGTCCGCAGGCACTCGGTGAGAAGGCTTGCCGTGTCTGGGATAGAACTCAGTCTGGCCGATAGACGGCAAATTGGGAACGCATCCATCGCGGCCGCGTCGCCAAGACTGCCAGCGAGGCCCTTCGCTGGTATGCTGGTGTGCTGATGTACCAGTCATTGAGTTTCGTGGGAAATTGTTGTACCAAGGAGACGCGTTCGGTCAGCTATGTCAGGCGTTGTCAGTACTCCACCAACATGGTTTCTTCTCGCTCCTCGCTCGTCGATGCGATAAGGCTGTCTTTGACTTCTCCTTCGCTCGGATATTCGTATGGTACCTAGTACAGTATACCTCCGTACCTCGCATCGTATGACCTCCTGAATCAACACTGGTCGCCACGTCGCCGGCAGAACTGATGAAGGCTCCCGGCTCTGGGGCTCTCTCTTGGGTTTCCAGTATGTTCAGTATCACAAGTACTGTGAATGACCCCAAAGAGAGGGAAACAACACAGATCTGTGAATGCTGACGGAGTCTCGACAATCGCCAATGTTGTTGTTGCTGCTGTTGCCCCGGGGAAAGCGAAGTTCGGAGACGGCTCCTGCTGCTCATCATCGGCCCCTGGGAATCACATCATCCTGGCTTTTACCACAAAGTATATTTCCTCGACATCACCTCATCATCGACCTCATCCTGACTTTGTTTATTGTCAACAATTACACGAGAACGGCGTGCCACCCGCTGCCACCAAATGTGCCAAGTATTGATGTTATGAGTAAACATCACCGGCTCTCGAAGCGGACAAGAGAACGAATGCGAGAAGCTCGACCGATGCACCATCCCCCGATACCGGATTCCTATAAGATCGTCTCTCCGCCTTGAAGGCCAAATCTTGCACGCATTTCGCCGACACACTATGAACCTAGCGAGACGCTCGTCGATACTGCATGAAATATCCCAGCATGGTCGCCCTCCGCTATGATGATGACGAAGCACGAGATCAACTCCGAGAATGTCCAGGCACGGCGTCCAAGCGCATTCGGGACCACGCCGCGGTGCAACATTGCCTGCGCGATCCTCCATAAGAAAAGTCTCCACGCAAGTGATAGGCAGAGATAAAGCTCCACAAAGCATCGACGGCACCTTATCTAGCCATTGCGCTATACTAATCACCACGCCGCTTCCATGCCTTCGCCGAAGGAATTTCGAAGGCGGTCGGTGTTCTATGTACTCACGGACACTACAAATCGTTTGATATATTGGCCATGCAGGTACTCTAGGGCGCAGATCACTTGGCCGCAGAGGCGCGCATAGATGGCACCGTGGTATTTCCAAGCATCGACAATGTGTGCTGTATAAGACAGGCAGGTACGCTGCACGTGGAGATAACGTGCCGAGTTTCCTCACTTTGTTCAATTCCATTGCTCTAATATGGCGGGCAAGGCAGTTTTCTCCTTAGCAGCACTCGCTGTAGGAGCTGCGGCAAATGCCATCCCCAGATCCACCACCATTTCTTTTGAAGATGGCATTGTGGCCGAGGCTGGTGGCATGCACAATGTCAGAATCAGCTACAACTCACCTTTAGATGGCGAGCTCTCGCTTCACTATGGAGATTGCGAAGCTGTGACCGAGGAGGATTGCCACCACATTCTTGGTCGCACTCACGTTGGTTCTCATGAGCTAGCGAAACGGCACGAATTTCACCCAGAGCAACGCCCTACTCGGTTCGTTTGGCTACCTCCAGCAGACATCGTCACAGGTGGCTGCCTGCATGCTTTCTCTGGAAATGCCCTAGTCGGCAGATCTGCGCCCATTTCAGTCAGTTCCAGAAAACAGAAGCGATGGGAAGCTGTATGTATGCGACACAGGAAGGACAAGGCAGCTGCTAACTGGTCTGCAGGCGGCGGATATCATGGATGCCGAGGGACCGTGGTTCAATGGTGTCGAGTATCTGAAGGAGAAAGAGCCAGGAGAAGTCTTCGTAACAGCCGCGAAGTCAAAAAAGTTTGGTATCCTCGGCGGTGGAATGTCTGGACTCATGACTAGTCATCTGCTTGACAGTGTTGGAATCCATGACTGGAAGATCCTCGAGGCGTCGCAGCGTATTGGAGGGCGGGTAATGCTTTCACCGACAAGCTACTCTAAAGAGGGATTTGCTAACTAAGATGGTCGACATACAGGTCCATACCTCATACCTCAATGGTACCAAGCCAAGCGACTATCAATATCAAGAAATGGGCCCCATGCGGTTTCCAGTCAGCGTGACAATGGACAACGAAACGATTCAGATCATGGATCATCGCATGGTCTTCCAGCTCGCAGACGTATTGAACGAGCAGAATGGTAATAGCTCGGAGTACAAAGTCAACTTCATCAAGTGGATACAGTCAGCTGCGAACGATCCCGCTGATACTAGCGCCCGAAGACCAGACGGGACGGTACCAGGTGCAGCGGAAGTGGCGGCCAATCCAGCATACCAGGATAACGCAAACCTGACTTACAGCAACGCCACTGCTGTTGCCCTGGCCGCGGATGCTTACGATAAGTGGATGGGACTCGACCTCGACGCCTTCAAGGCCATTGCAACAAATGTGTTCAAGGCACACAAATGGTCAGTAGACAACGGTTACTTCCACTTCTCTGAAGCTGGATACCTGAACTACGCTCTCGGCATCAGCGCAAACATTACCGATCAGGTTGACGATATCTCCGATGCTTCGCCGTCCTGGGCGTATGACAGCGTCTACTTCAGTGCAACGGACTGGCGCACCATTGATCAAGGCCTGTCCAGGCTGCCCGCCGCTTTTGGTCCAGCAGTCCTCAACCGCACTCAATTCAACACCACCATCCAGGGCATGAGCTGGAACGAGACCACACAGAAGATGAGCGTCCTGTACCGCGCTCAAGACAATCTCTTCGATACCGAGGCCGAGAGTCAGGAGTTCGACTACGTTGTCGTTGCCGTTCCTTTCAGCAGGGTTCGCCTTTGGACTCTTCCAGATTACACCTCACTTCTCGCCCGTGCTATCGGTCGTCTAAACTACGATCCCAGCTGCAAAGTGGCACTCCACTACAAGACGAGGTTCTGGGAACATCTTGAGCATCCTATCATCGGTGGTTGTGGTAGCACGGACATCCCCCAGATCGGATCAGTCTGCTACCCATCGTACCAAATAAACAGCTCCCGCCCAGGTGTCATCCTTGCTTCCTACGAATCCGGCACTGGCGCACGCTCAGTCGGCTCAATGACCGAGGAGCAACACGTCGCTCACGCTCAACGCGCTATGATCGAGATCCATGGCAAGATCGCCGAAGAACAGTGGACTGGCAATTATGATCGCATCTGTTGGGAGTACAACGAGTACCAGGCCGGCGCTTGGTGCGGTCCATTGGTTGGCCAGCAAGATTTATATTTGCCTGCCTACTTCCATACTGAGAAGCACACCGTTTTCGTAAGTTCGACATTTCAGATCTGTCTGGGATCCTTGCTGATTTGTTCTAGGTTGGTGAGCATACTAGCTATACCCATGCGTGGATTTGGTCCGCGCTCGAGTCTGCCGTTCGCGGAACGACTCAGCTACTACTGGATATGGGTTTGGTTGATGAAGCGAAGCAGATTACTGAGTTTTGGATGGCGAGGTGGATTGAGATGTAGAGGTCTCTGTAACATCGACAGCTGTAAAATGAACAGTCTCTGCCTTGTATCGATATCTCAGACTCCGTTGAAGTGGTAATGGGAGAGATATCCACGTTGCACTGTCTTGATAGACCCATCGCGGAATCCACTCCGCTCCTCGGCTGCCAATGAGCCGACGTCGATTACTACGGAGAGCCTCACTCCGAGATGCTTGGTGAATGCCGGCGACGACTTCCGATTTCAAGTCTATGCTATGCCTATCACGACAATGTAGGATGCCGCGAAGGCGAATTATTGAGTAAGTGTACCTTCCTCTCATTGTCGTCTTCTTCTCACACACACCATTCCTTGTATTCTTTCACCATCATGGCGGACCAGAAGCTGCTCACAGTGGAGGAGATCTCCAAGCACAACACGCCAGAGGATTGCTGGATTGTCGTCGATGGCAAGGTGTACGACATGACTGAGTTCGCTCCTGAGCATCCAGGTGCACCAGAAAGTGAGTACCATTGCCTCTACAATGTCTACTCTAATGCTGACCACCACCAACAGTCATATGGCGTCACGCCGGCCGAGACGCAACAACAACCTACAACTCCGTCCACCCTCCCTCCCTCCTATCAAAAGAGCTCGACTCCTCAAAACTCCTCGGCTCCGTGGACCACACCACAATCACCTCAGACTTCCAAAAGCCTCCTCCCACCTCAACTCCCGAACTCCGCCTCAATGAGAAACCGCCTCTCAGCGCCATCATCAATGCCCAAGACTTCGAAGACGTAGCCGAACGCACCGCAAGCAAAAAGACATGGGGGTTCTACAGCTCCGCAGATACAGGCTGCTACACTCGTGACAGAAACAAAGAATACTTCAGCAGAATCTGGTTCAGACCACGACTCCTCCGCGACGTCAAGAACGTGAACACCTCAACAACAATCTTGGGACATAAAGCCGGCATCCCAATATTCGTAGCACCAGCCGCAATGGTCAAAATGATCCATCCCGATGGCGAAAAAGCTATAGCTCGAGGATGTGTTCCCGAACGCGTTCCGCAGGGAATCAGTACCAATGCTTCTTTCCCTATAGAAGAAATTGTCGCGAGTATAGATCCCGGGACTAATTCCTTTTTCTTCCAATTATACGTCAACAAAGACCGGAAGAAAAGCGAGACTTTATTAAAACATGTGAGGAGTTTAGGGATAAATGTTGTTATGGTTACTGTGGATGCACCCATGCCGGGAAAACGTGAGGCTGATGAAAGAGTTAAGATGGATGAGAGTTTGAGTACGCCGATGAGTGGACAGAAAGGATCGAATGATAAGAGAGGGGGTGGGATTGGGAGGTTAATGGGAGGATATATTGCGCCGGATTTTACTTGGGATGAGTTTACGTGGTTGAGGAAAGTTTGGGATGGCAAGATTGTTGTGAAGGGGATTCAGAGTTGGCAGGATGCTAAGATGTGTGCTGAGGCTGGGATGGATGGGGTTTTGCTTTCGAATCATGGGGGCAGGAATTTGGATACGAGTCCGCCGAGTATTATGACGTTGTTGGAGTGTCAGGCGAATTGTCCGGAGATTTTTGGGAAATTGGAGGTTTTGGTTGATAGTGGTGTGAGGCGAGGGTCGGATGTGTTGAAATGTCTTTGTTTAGGCGCGACAGCGGTGGGTTTGGGTCGGCCTTTCTTGTTCGCTTCGAATTATGGACAGGAAGGGATTGAGCATCTGATCGAGATTCTCAAGACTGAGCTGGCTACGGCGATGGCGTTGATTGGTATCACTGATGTGAAGCAGTGTCATCCTGGACTGGTCAGCACTCTCGATCTGGATCATTTGGTGTCGAGAGGTGAAGGACATCCATATGCGACAGGACTGCGGTTGGAGAGCTTCAAAGCGTTGGACGTCAGATCCAAGCTGTAAAGTGAGGCTCAAAAGATTGAGCTTCGAAGTGAGGTTCATACAATCACATGCTCGAGCGCTAAAAATGATATGAGATAGATGTTACATGTGACTTGACGAGTACTTAGACGACATTGAAAGTAACCCCTTTTCGAACAACCACTCGTTCAAACACTACTCTTCTCGTCCTTCCGAGTTGCGACATCAAACACTCTTCAACGTTCGTACCATCAAAGACGCGCATTCCGACGGCCACTCACTTACACACGACCATTGTACTTCTGAGTCGCGACATCAACCGCGATCTGCGCGATCCGGTCGCATTGGCCAAGATGGTCATCATCCGTGGCATCGAAACAGGATACGCGGAGCCCCCTAGTCAAGTAGTAGATCTCGAAGGCGCGTTGCGAGCCATCGGCGTACAGTACTACGACACCAGGCGTACGTTAGAGGTTTATATTCGCTACATCCGCGGAAAAGATATCTACGACCGTTTCAGCATCCGAGAGCTAGAGCAGTCATGTCGCGATCGAGGTATCTCTCTTCAACACATGCCAAGCATCCTGCCAGGCCCAACCTCGCACCCATGGGTCCAAGAGTGCTTCAAAAGGCTACACGCACGTCTCGTCGAAGCACTTGAGGAGCCAGAGATTGCCACCACGTTCTACAGATTCCTCGACCTCCCGAAAGGCGCTAGATTCAAGATTTATCAACTTCACTACGAGCAGATGAAGCTCAACACCCTCACCGGAGAACCCGCAATTGCAAAGACCTCACATATGGTTCGCAAAGAAGCGCTAGGTGTCTACTTCGATCGCACCTTTGAGCTGCATACACGCACGGAACATCCAAGCATATCTGCGTCTATGCGACCAGCTCCTGTTCTTTTGGCTCCTTTCAGCACCACTGTGAAGTTTCTCAAGGCACCACCAAGTTACGCCAACAGAGTCAGACGTCTGGTCATCTACGGATGGATCGCACCGCAAGGTACGGTGAGGGCTGATCATGGCACCTGGCGGATTGATCTTGATACCGACAATGTTGTGCGTTGGATCCCCGAAGCCGGACACGGAGACGGATTCCAGGAAGAGTCCAAGAGAGTCAAGATGGAAATTGCCATCAGCGATGCAACGTTGAGGTTGAGGAGAGCTGTCATCACCATTCGGAATGATGATGGGAAGCTTTTCGGAGAGGATGCGAAGTGGTTGCGAAATACCATCGAGAATTCGAAAATGGAGAAGAGGCCACGAAGTTGAAGAAGAGGCTGGGCGTGAGAACTTTCGGCATCAGACGAGTCTGAACTATCAAACGTGAGATATCAGCAGTCTATTCAGGGGTCCTTCTTCAATAGTCCGTCGGTGATGTAGCATGGCAAATGAAAGATACAAAGACATCCAAAAGAACTACCTACAAAAGCCAAAACAAGTCGTTCTCATCATTATTTGCATCTACTCGTAACATCTACACCAAAACCATTCCCATCCTAGTCTTCACATCACCTCAAAAACCTCACTCCTCCTAACTTCCGTCCCATTCTTCTCAACAGCCCCAACCTGCACGTACTTCGCCCAACACGGCACATGAAACATTGTCTCGAACCCTCTGAACCCCGTCTTCCCCACCATTTTCAACCCATCCTTCTCTTTGCCTACATAAACATTCCACCCCTCTACATCTGTCGCTCCATTCCAACTCACATACCCTTTCCCATCCTCCACCACAAGATCCGGACACGTGTATGGCGTAGCATGCCACTCCAACTTGTAGCCACGATACACCTGCGCTAGATTGTTGGGAGCGATTCGACCAGACCAGAGTTCTTGGCCGGCGGGATCGAACTCTTTGATCAGAGGTAATTGGCCGTAATTGGCGAGTTGGTTTCCGTTGGGCAAGTGGGGAAAGTAAGAACCTTGGCTTTCGGCGTAGAGTAGTGGTGTGTCGTATGTGATCCGGCTTTTGAGGACTGCGGGAGATGAGGCGTTTAGTGGGAGAGTGTAGACGAGGAGATCAGTAGCATTGATGTGAGGAAGACCTGGGCGGTAGTTGTTGTTGTTGAACATGGAGATTTCTATGGTATCGTTTGTGATATTGTGTGGTCGGACGTAATGTTCCCAGGAGAAATGGACATCTTCGGGTAAAGGACCGAAATCTCCTCCATCGTTGCCGTTGAATTCCCAAACAATGTCGCCGGTCTTGTTCAAGAGGTAGATAGTCCAGGTATGACGACTGTTAGCGAGATAGTGGTCTTCTCCGATATTGACGACGGAGTTCAGGTGGAAGTAATCGAATGGCGATGTGGAGTTTCCGTCTCCGTCGAGAGGAAGGAAGGTTTTGTTAACGGGGACGTGCTCGAAAGGTGACCAGCGGAAGAGCTCTTCGCCGGTCGTTGGGTCGATCTCGTAGAATTGGCTGTCCCAGATCCAGCCTATGCAGTACGTTAGCCAATTCGACCAAATCCCTGGCTTATCGCTCGCTTACCATCTGCTGGCCCTCCGACAGATGTCAGATCTGCACGCGTTGCATTGTATGCGCTGTTGAGCATCGTGTTGCGCTCGGTGAGATATGATTCGTGGATATCGGCTTCGCATTCAAACGTGCCATCTCCAGCAGTATTGTAGTTGGAGAAGTTTGGGCACAGTACTGTCTTGGTTTTGTACGTCGTATCCAAGAAGGTGATGTTGCCATATCCGTGTCCAATGTTTGCACCAGCCGTGCTCAGTCCGCTCCAATATGTCAGGGTTGGTTCACCGTCGTACATCTGCCACTTTAAATTGGTAGAGTTTATCTCGGGGCCTGACCAGACAAGTTGTCCCTTGTCTGTAAAGATTTGCGGTGCGGGCATCTTGGTCGTTGGAAGTTCGGTCGTGTCGCCTGTTGTGACGAAGATTAATCCAGGAGCAAGATTGGCGCCTTCAATGACATTGATCTCCCAGACAGGCGGATTTAAAGGGGAAGACTTGAAGACTTGGTACGACCATAAATAAGTACCGCCATTGGTGACCTGATGGTGCTCGACTCCAGGTCCCGGATTTGCTGGTGCTTGAGGGTCACAAGTGCCATTAACGGGTATGGTCGCAAGTGGACTTGCGTTGAGTAGAGTAATGCCTGCGAAGAAAGCGAGTAGATGTGCCATGACTGCCAAAGTTGAAAGGGTGTGACGGAAATCATCTAGAATCTGTTCAGACGAGTAGATATACTTACAGTGTGATGGCTTCACATATGTCCGTTGCTATTGATAGTGCTCTGACGTCGACTGTAAACAGTTTGAAGTGGTATGCGGTCAAAGCCATCTCCAACCTGCGCCGCCTGGTGATCGGATCAAAGAGGCAAGCCATCCTCGAAGCCAACCGTGTTTCCGGACTTCTCAGGTTGGAGCGTGCAACTTGGCTGAGCTGAAAATGTAATTGAGCATCATTAAATTGCTGTGGCTTAGCACTGCGAGTAGCATATAGCCTTCGGACATACAAACCACTGTCCTGGCGTACTTGGTAATCCTTTGATAGTAGGAGTCAAGAGGCAAGAAGGGCTTCTAAAGACACCACGAGTCGGATGTGCGCTCCGTAGTATGTCGGGCTTGGCTGGGTCTGGTGAACAGGTCCAAGCCATGCATTTGGTATAGTAAATCGATGCAGCACCTGTCGATCATTTGCGTCTCATGCCTATGGCGTACAGCCACTCGTTTAAAGGATCTCAAGAGAGCCGTTCGCAGTATGGGTAAGCGAACGAGCGACGTAATGGTCGGAAGAGACAGCGATCTGGGGCCGCATTTTTATCATTTGCAGTCCGATCACTCATATACTTTCTTCGCTGCACAGCTCATATTCGTTTGGTCGAAGGATCGTTTTTGTAGCCGAAAGCGGTATAGTGTGCGAGCGCCCTTTCCCGTGAAGAAAGCGTTCACTGTGCCTCATATCAGGACCGGGTATAACAAGAGCAATCTAGAGCCATGACGGAGCTGATAACTCACAGTCACTGTGGCGACAATGACCGCTTTCTGGACGGTTGCTGAGTAGATCGCCAGAACACTGCTTCTCCTCCCGAGTGGCCAGCCTGCTGAGAGCCCTTCTGCTGTGACTTTCATGGCAGCACTGGAATTGCATGTTCAATGTCAAACGGAGTCGAAAGGTATTGCAATCTGGCTTAGTGCTCGTTGACTTCAAGTGCTCGAAGGTGGGAGATGGAAGTGATGCAGGAAGACGAGATTTGTGCCACGGGAGTTTCAGCGAAACAACACTATTGGCTTGGATCTGACGGAGACTAGCGGAGGTGCTTTGCGCTACTGTCTTGGTGCACGATCATGTGATCCTCGACACTACAATCGCGAAACAGAGACCCACGGTAGCGATGCGATTGGCTGGGATTCTACGGAGACTAGCGGACGTGCTGCACGCTAGCGTTTTTGACAACGATCATGTGATCGTCAGGACAGCATCCACCAATCGAAACACTGTCCACGACACAGCGAACCGAACTCTTAGAGTAGTGATTTCAGCAGCATCCACGTCCATGTGAGGCCCAAGGAAGGCGAAACGAGCTTCATTATTGTTTTGCAACACCATCGACTCTAACTTGATGCCCCTGACGCCCCCTGAGGGCCCCTGGCGTGAGCTCATACGACGACGAATGTCATGTAGATACTCCAGATGTTGGAATGAAATTGCCGAGGAAGACCACTAGGACGGCACAGTATCTGTGATCAAAGGTCAGCAAGCTATCTTGATCGGATGCGTCTTGTTGGCGATACGACGGAGCATGATGGCAATTCGTAATTGGGCAAGACTTACGCAGCAGTGGCGGCGAATACCTCCGCTCTCTTTGCCGTTGTTGCCATGCTCAAAGCTAGGCTGAAGAAAAGGGTGAAGACCAAAATCACCACGATCTTAACTGTGCCGCTATCTTGCTCTCGAAAGAGCACGACCACTGGAGCCAATAGCAGCGCTACAGCGAGAAGAGTGATTACCAGTCGCACAAGTGTGTCAATTCGTCGTTTGTCGTAAAGGAATATTTTCGAGTCTGAGGTTGTTGCCCGTTGCTCTGCATTTGAGAAAAGGAACTTTGAAACGATATTCGTTAGTGATTGCTGCCAGGGATTTTCGAGTGACTTACACGAGTGACTTTATGACATGGCAACATGGTTAAGATATCTTCAATGAACCCATCGAAAGCCTTATATTCTTCTTGCTCGACCAACGCCACGAAGTCAGAATCGTTCATGAAAATGTCTCGCTCTCTCTTGGTCAGAGGAGCGTGGTTGTCAATTTGATTACAGATAGAGGAGTAATTCCTAACTGTGGCTTTGGGCAATGAAGACATGGCGCGAGCACGCATGACAAGTTCATCTGTATCACTTTGATCAGTTTCGTAGCAGACGCACTCCGCAATTACTAACCATATTTCTCAAGCTCTCCGTCAATCTTCTCTATTAGGTCTGTCCTATATTCGCCGTGCTCACCTTGGCTGAAGGACTTGTGATCTATGAGGGCATCGGATTGCTCTTGATCTCCTTCGTCCTCCTGATCTAGTTCCATGAGTTCCAGTTCCAGAGTCCGCAGCTTTGACTGACGAAATAGCATCACTCGGTTATGTAGCCATCCGTAGCGTCGGGTCATTAGAAAGTTGTCGTCACAGTTCATGAACGCAGCGAAACGAGGGAACCCATTGGCATAGTCATCTATTCGACGCTTATCTCGGTCGGCATTGAGATGTCCAGCTTTCCAATGGGGAGGTATCCGCACAGTCAGACTTGAGCTTAGCTTTCTCATTGATTGAAGCAGACTTGGCCGTCTTGGTTTCTCATTCTGGGCCTCGAGATCCGTCGCTGGTTCCGACGTAGAGTCCGAAAGTGTCTCGTTTGAAGGTCCCAGTCCTTCATTGTTGATCTCCTCCCCTGTAAATGTGTCACCGGACAGAGTTGTGTCTGGGGAGGCTGGTGAGCTTGTAATGTCAGGCTCTGCGCTTGCCATGGCAGCTGAATACAGGTTCAAGATGTTGTTTGAGAAGCAGACCTTAGAGAATCCGACAGCTGTATGTATCAAAGACTTCGCCACGCCGAAGCAGCAGGTAATATCGTCTGTGTAACGCGCGACCTCAAAGCTCAGCTGCCTGGTGGGGAGCTAACATAGCAGTAATCGCAGGACTTTTCACACTTACATGCTGTGTTACACGTTCGTGAGCCAATGTCCAGCTTGCTGTGTGGTCGGTTCCATGTGAGGCCTTGGAGCTGTAGGCCAACCGAAAGTGGTGCCAACACATGCATAATATGGGGCTGAGGCCGAACCGAGTTCCTCCACTGCCGCAAGCTAAAACAGCGTTGGCTCTCAGGAAGGCATGCCTCTCTAAATCACATGGAGTTCGCAAGAAGAAAATGTACCTCCACATGATTACGACCTGCTTCCGTATTCGTCTATTCGATAAATTTGCTCTGGTCGACTTTCTTTTTCTCTTCGCCTAAAGCATTTTTTAGATCATAGGTGCCATCTGAATGTACTTTTATAATGGTGTACTCTACGGTCTTGCCTCTTGACCTAAGGGATACTTTCTTGCCCTTCTCAAATTTCTTCGGATTTGGGATCTGCGTCGAATTGAGCCAAAGAAGCGATCAACGCTGCGATGTTGTACTGACCTTTGCCTTCATACCTGGGATGACGACGGATCTGTGTTCGGGTGGATCTTTTCTGGTGGCTTCATCTGAGTCCTCCCAGTCCGAGCTGACGTAACCAGGATCCTCTTCGGGAGGAGCCAGTGTATCATTCTTGACATTTTAGCATCATCCTCGATGACAGATAACACGAAATCGAACCTGGGAAGCCATGTTTGGAGCTTCTCAATATGGTATGGTCTCGAAGAGCGATCTAGATATGAAGAAATGGTCGAGTTGGCTTCTGATGTTGTATCGTTTTGACGCGAGTTATGGACGGTGATTGATTGATTTTAAGCCTTATGAATTGAGCCGCAGACGGCTTTCTTCACCGGTAACAGAAGAAGGTGTCCAGGGTAGCTTATGCATGTCATGCTCCACACTCCGTGAGGCCAATGACGCGTGTCGGCTGGCCTATTATTTCTACCACGCGGTTCTGAGATGCACCGAACCTGGCAAAGATGCCGTCCAACGGCTGTTGCCGGCATGAGATCGGAGTCTCCGGCTTGCGCTATCAGGTGTTCGGCCAAAAAGGACAATATGCACTCAAAGTGATCCTAGCCTTGGGTGGGTCGCCACATTTGGGGCCATGCGTCCTCCTGATGTTGTATGCTTATGGCGCATGCGACCCATTCACTTTAGACGTCTCATTCTCTGGTGAATCTTCTGAGAAGTCCGAGTCGTGACTCGATTTAGGCTGGTAGTTCTCACTCAGCTTGCTCTCATTCCAGTTTGCCACGTGCGCGGGATCCCGTGGGGATGGTGGTCTATCTTCAGTGCCTTCTGATTCTGACGATGTACCGATATTTTGAGCTGCGGCTGTCAGCTGTCGTTTTGCTTCGAGTCGCTTGCGAAGCCGAGTCACGAACGGCCGGATTCTCATAGCTTGGGTGACGCCAATCATGAAGCCCTCAATTTCCATCTTCGGTGCATGCATTCGCTCAAATTTGATCTCCTTGACATGGGGCAGATAGTGCATGGCACGAGCCAACTCGCTCATGTTGTGCGGTTTCGGCTTCGAACGCAGCCTTAAGATCATGTGTAGGCATGCATCGCCGTTGACTGACGCCTTGAGGTGCGCATCTGACGAAGAGAGTTGGGACTCCCCATCGTTTGCGGCACGAAGTGGTTGTAAAGAAATCCTGCCCCAGTCATGAACGCTTTGGTCGAAGAGGAAGGGCTTATGCTCAGCACCAGTCTGGAAGTATAGCTTGCGATAGAGCTTGGAGGTTGTAAACCCATGCTTTCCTCTTGAGAGCTCCTCTAGAGTGTTGCACAGCAGTCTGGTGAAGGATCTCGTATCCTGTGGCGCATAGCTGACTTGTTCTGGGCCGGTCGCTGTGAGAAGCTCGAACTTCCGTTTACCAACTTCTACTCGGCTGAAAGCAAGTGCCGCATAGCAACAGTCTGTGATGACAAAAATATCCGTGTCGCAGCGCTCGAGATGATAGATGACTTCATCAAAGAATGCCGTGGGATTGCCTTCAGCGTTCGGTTTTGATCTCGCGTACATCTTGAGACGATTGTCTTCCTTGGCTCCATGACCGCCATAATACACGATGCCAAGGTTATTTGGGCCATCGTAGCGATGTGCAAACTCAGCTACCGCATGGTTTAGACCTGTTATTGCTCGTTCTGTGGGAATTTGGTAGTGATAAACGTCGTAGTGGTACGCCTCGCGGAAAACCTGTTCCAGATGCTGCACTTCTGCAGTCCAGAGCTGCATATCATCGTCTTTCCAGGTTATGAGTAGCACACCAACTTTGCCGTAATTTGATTGGCCGTTTCTGTACCGTCCAGCTACTACCTTATTCAAATTTACCACGTGCTCGTCGTAGTGTCGATGATATCGCTCCACAGGTGTTCCGCGTCCTTTCGTTTCGTTCATCTCGCCGATGATGGGCTGCTTGTGTGTGTCTCTTGAGCGGGTGTCAGCTTCTTATAGAGGGGCGGCATGTCTAAGGTAAGGAGAACTGTATCTAGTTTACAAGACTTAAAGAAGCGCCTCAGATATACTTAAGAGCCCTTCATGATGGGCAATATTCATCTTGTGAGGCCGCTTCGGTGCACAGCCAACATCCAGCTTGAGCCGCCAGGCACTCGGCTGCCTTTTCTCGGGTTACACAGCAGGGAAGTTTAGTGTGTGAGGGCGAAAAGTCGCTTCGCACGCGCCAGTGCGCGAGGCGATGCACTGGGCTTTGTTGCGGGAACATGCTATCACATGTGCGAAAGATAAGACGCTGGCCGTCTCGCCTGTGTATTGTATGCCTTCTGCAGCTATTTCCAGCTCTTTGATAGCCTATGCTTAGCTGCTAGGCAATACGTGTGGTGGTTGTTCCCATCCTCAGCCGGAGTTGCTGCCTTGTCTCACATTTTTCGATGCTACCATGTCATAGTCTGAGTCGCTTGCTCTTTCGTCTTCGGCTACGTGTTGCGTTCTGGAAAAGATGTCATTCTCAGGTGGCCGGCAGAGGAGAGAGGAAGGAAGGATGTTCAGGCGGAGTGAGTGGATTGGCCAAGCCGGGATCTCCGCCTCCGACTTCGACTCCGCTCAACGCTCCTTCTCTCTCCTACATCAACTTCAACTTCATCCACCCCAAAACTCCCATGTAACAATAACATCAAACACTCAGATCTTTGCCAAATTACCTCCGATTTCTACTTGGTATGCAGACGTTTGAGAGTTATATGGTCAGCGTGAGGGCCATATAATGAGCAAATCTGGGCAAAGGCCGTCCAATGCCAAACTTCCCGAAGTCAGGACATAGTCTTCATGGCACGTCCTTTCTTATGGATCTCAGGCCCTAAGTGCTCCTAGATCGTTCTTAATAGGCACTACGGTGAGTATCATGGTATGATCTTCCTGACATTGACCATTTAGCCGGAATAATATCCACGATCACACCCCGCAGATCGGAACAGCGTTACAGCGAACACAACACGAACGGCATTGATTTCATATAGAACTGAAGTCTTTGCAGAATGGGGTTCTATCGTACCTTTGGTGCGGAGATCGCACGGCTCCGACAATGTACAAACATGCTTTGAGCTTACTGCTGCTATATGCCTGTCAGGCTGCAGCCAGGAACATTGACCCAAGGACCAGACGGCAGAAAATTAGCATCAACAGTGAATGGAAGTTTTGGCATTTTGAGACGAATCCTGACGGAGTCATTTACGACCAGAGGCCAGATCTTGAAAATCTTACTGACGTGGAGATCTTGAAGCCGTACATTCTTCCTTCCGGAAACGACTTTATCTTGGATCCGGCTGATCATCATGATCACCCGGGTGGCAATCCTGTAAAGGACATTCCATACGTACAGAAAGCCTTCAACGATTCAACTTGGGAAGATGTCAGCCTCCCTCATGACTGGGCGATCAAAGGCCCTTTTTATACAGGGAAGGAAGGGACGAACCCCGTCAATGGTGGCATGGGCCGTCTCCCTGTACAGGGCGTTGGATGGTATCGAAGAAAGCTGGACTGTGGAGATGCTGATGAAGGAAAGACGATATACCTGGACAATGAAGGCGCAATGTCATATGCCATGGTCTGGATGAATGGAAACCTTGTCGGAGGCTGGTAAGTTCTCAACAATGCACCATCTTCAGGCGTCTCGCTGATCACGGATTACTCCGATGCAAGGCCTTACGGATACAATTCTTTTCGCCTCGACCTCACGCCGTACTTGACACCTGGTAACGAAAATCTGCTTGCAATTCGGCTTGACAACCCTCTGGATTCGGCCAGATGGTATCCTGGTGGCGGACTTTATCGTAATGTCTGGCTGACGAAGGTGAACGAAGTCCATGTTGCTCAATGTGGAACGTACATCACCTCTCGAGATGTCAGCTCCAAATCTGCTACCCTCGACTTAGTGGTACACGTCGAGAGTAATGCAGAGTCACCACTCGACATCAGGGTGGAAACACTTATATACGAGTACCATCATCCAACGGGAAGAGCTGCAGAAAAAGTTGCAAGCTTCCCTACCTCATCGGTGAGGACCTTGACCGGTAAATTTGGTACCAACAGCTCCATCACTCTGCCAAACCCTCGTTTGTGGAAGCCTCTACCACATGGTCAGCCTGCGTTGTATGTGGCAATCACCAGCTTGTCTCATGGCAGATCAATTGTCGACACTTACGAGACCGTCTTCGGCATCCGTTCACTTGACTACAGTGCCGAGCATGGACTTCTGGTCAACGGCGAGCGTGTGGAAGTGCAGGGAGTCAATCAACACCACGATCTTGGAGCACTAGGAGCAGCATTCAATGTCAAGGCAGCACAGAGGCAACTCGAAGTTCTGAAAGACTTAGGTTGCAATGCAATCCGAATGTCGCACAATCCTCCTGCACCTCAACTATTAGAGCTCACTGATCGCATGGGCTTCATGGTCATGGACGAGATTTTCGACACCTGGGAGTTCAACAAGACTGCAGGCGACTTCCACCTGATATTCCCCGAATGGCACGAGCCCGATCTCAGAGCTTTCATTCGTAGGGATCGTAATCATCCTTCGATCGTTGCTTGGAGCTATGGCAATGAGGTCCACGAGCAATATACCAACGAAACGGGAGCAGCACTTTCTGCATCTCTTCGGGAAATCGTCCGCCAGGAAGACCCAACTCGACTTTCAACTGCGAGTATGAACTATGCCATGCCTAATATGTCCTTTCCAGAGCCTTTGGAGATTATTAGTCTCAATTACCAGGGAGCTGGAATTCGCGATATCAAAGGGTACATAGCCAACGGGATCGTGCGGCCGCCCTCGTATCCTTGGTATCACTCAGTGTTTCCGAACAAGATGATTTGGAGCTCTGAAACAGCTTCGACACTTAGCTCGCGCGGGATCTACACTTTCCCAGTCAGCAGTGCGATTTCTGCTCCGGCTAATACATCTACTGGGCAGGGTGCCGACAATGTCACGGCGCAGGTCAGCAATTATGAATTGTACACCGCTGGATTTGGCTCTTCACCTGACAAAGTCTTCGCATCCCAGGACCAGAATCCTTACGTAGCTGGTGAGTTCGTCTGGACCGGTTGGGACTACATTGGCGAGCCGACACCATTCTACTCTGCTCGTAGCTCTTATTCTGGGATTGTTGACCTGGCAGGATTCAAGAAAGACAGGTACTGGCTATACCAAAGTCGCTGGAGACCGGACCTTCAATTTGCACATATTCTGCCACACTGGACTTGGCCAGAAAGGATAGGAGAAGTGACACCAGTACATGTCTTCACATCAGCCGACGAAGCCGAGCTCTTCATCAACGGCAACTCACAAGGTCGAAAGAAACGAGGTGATCTTGAGTACCGCTTTCGATGGGACGACGTCGTGTATCAGCCTGGCGAGGTACAAGTCCTGACGTGGAAGGGCGGAATGCCGTGGGCGAACGAGACCGTGCGGACTGCTGGAGAGGCAGTGGCGCTGAAGTTGACTGCAAGCAGTACGAGCCTTGCTGCTGACGGTCTCGATTTGGTGTTCCTTACAGTTGAGGTTGTTGATCACCTGGGTGTGGTCGTTCCTCAAGCGAACAACAATATCACATTCGCAGTGGACAGTGGACCTGCAGAGATCGCGGCTACAGACAACGGCGACCCGACCGACTTCACTCCATTCCCGTCGTTGACACGAAAGGCATTCAGTGGGCTTGCATTGGGTATTGTGCAAGGTGAACGTGCTACAAGAGGGAGAGCTACTGTTAGTGCCTCCTCTCCAGGACTGAAGGCGGCCGCAGTAGAGCTCAGCGTGTCTTGATGGCGGCCGGGGCAAGCTAGAATCACATGCAATACATTTGTTTAATCAAATGCTCTCACTATTCAACCATGAAAGTCATCAAACTTTATTCAACGCCGCTGATGGACGGAGCTCCGGACCTATGAGCGGCCAAAACCCAATTCAGATGCTAACAATGTGTGTATTCATTGAATATCGAGCGAACAATACCACGAACAGGCTGCGATTAATCTATAACTATATAGAAGAAGTATCTATAGCACTAGAAGACTATGCTATACCTATAAAACCCTTAACTCTCGACTTTAAAGTATTAAAAGCGCTAATTAGCTTCTTTAAATTACTAGATATAGAGCTAACTTTACTCTCTAAAGCCTCTAATCTCTACTTTAGCTTAGCTACCTTACTTTTAAAGGTAGCTACTTATTCTTTAGAAGAAATTACTAGTAGTAGTAGTAGAGAAGGTAGTAGTATAAGCTCTTAAGCGCTATAGCTAGACTTACTCTTAATATAGTATAAGGTATACGCCTTACTAGTACTAATATAGATAATATAAAGATTGCCGAGAAGTCCTAGCTAGGTATACCTATATAGAAAAGTTAGTAAATAGCCTTATAAATAGGCTATAAATAGAGTAATAACTTATAAGTTATAAGCTATAGTAGCTTAAACTCCTTTAGTTATTTCTATTATATAACTAGCGTAATTATACTTATAAAGCTACTATAATATATTCTTCTTTATTTTAGTATTACTATTCTTAGCGTCGTCGAGCTATTAGCGCTATTAAACTTTAAAGACCGAGTAAAACTAACTAGTAGTTTAAAGGTAGTAGAGGTTAGTAGTAGAGGTAGCTATAGTAAGAAGGTATAGCTTATTATTTAATAGAAAGAAGAAAAAAAAGAAGTTTAAAATAAGTTAAGAAGAGATAGTATTAAGTATCTAATATAATAATAAGTAGGTAATAATAAGTAGGTAATAATAGATAAGTAAGTAAATAAGTAAGTAAATACTTATTAAATAATTAGACTATTATAGGTAAGGCTTACTTATTTTTATAATAATAGGTAGGTAAGTATATAGGTAATTAAATAAGTAAGCGAATACTTAATAAATAATTAGACGCCTACTTAGTAAATAATAAAACTACTATAAATAAGCTTTTATAATAATATTAGCTAATAATAGGTAAGTAAGAGAATAAGTAAGTAAGTAAGCGACTAAATAAAGTAACAAATAAAGCATAAATACTATATAGATAGCTCTATAGAGCCTTATTAATACTAAAGCTTATAAAGGTTAGAAAGAAGATTTTTCTCTTAGTAGCAATAGTAAGGTTAAATACTAACTAATTTATATATAAAGTAGCTTAAATTGCTTATATTAATTATCTTATAGAGCTTATAAAATAGTATTATATTTAGTCTATATAGTATTATATTATTACGCTATAAAGTTAATAATTAAACTTAGCTTTCTCTAGCTTTTAACTAGGTAGTAAGATTATCTATAGCGTAGCTATCTATAGGTAGTATTAGATACAAATAGTACGATAAATATACCTTAAGTAGTAGATTTAAGTTAGAGAGAGTACTAAATAGTAGATTAAAGCTCTAAGAACCTTTAAGTAGACTTCTCTTAGCTTTCTAACTAGATAGCGAGATTGTTTATAGCGTAGCTATCTATAAGTAGTATTAGGTATAAATAGTATAACAAATATACCTTAAGTAGTAGATTTAGGTTAGAGAGGGTACTAAAAAATAGATTAAAGCTCTAAGAACCTCTAAGTAGATAGCTTAATAAAAGTCGGCAATTTTAAATAGTAATTAAATAGTATTATAAATATACTATAAACAAAATTACTACTATACTTCTTTTTATTCTTTATTATCTAATCCTTTAAACTTAGGCTTACTAGCCTACTTATAGAGATATTTGTTAACTAGATTAGGTTGCTAGTCTCTACCTACTAATAGTTTTACTATTTCTTATAAGCTATCTTTACTATAGATAAGAAAATAAGCTCTTATTATATTACGTAGCTTATAATATACCTATAGGTAGACTCTTTTATTAGTCTTATTAAGTATAGAGCTAGGTATAGATATACTAGCGTTAGTATTATTATTAAGAAACTACTAGATCTAGAGTAGATAAGTTTAATAGTACTACTTAAAAGTCTTTTATAGTAGGTATTCCTTAAGATTAAAGTCTCTATAGTTACGCTATATTAGAGTTACTAGCTTCTATAAGTAGGCAATCTCTTACTACTAGTACCTAGACTTCTATAGATAGTAGTATAGTATAAAAGGAATACTACTAATAATATAGAGCCTATTCTTCTACTTCTAGATATAATAGAAGTTCTATATATAGATATAGTCTATAAGCTTCTTCTATAGGATTAGTATATAGATAAATAGTATAGTAATTTAATTACTCTTTCTACTATATATTAGCTATTTGTTTATATAGTTGTTTGCAAAATATATACCGTCTTTTTATATAATCTACGTCTACGCTAAGCTTTTTAAAATAGTAGCGCTAGCTAGTAGTATATATAAATAACTACTTCTACTAGCTCTTAATACGTTAATTTATCTTACTTATACTATAATAAAAGTATTTGTCCTAGGTAAGCGGCTTTTTAGCGTCTATTAGTAGTATATTTATATAGTTATTTAGATAAAGGCGTATCTCTAGGCTAGTATATATCTACCTACGTAAGGTTAAATAAGTATCTACTATATACTAAGTCTCTTTACTATAATTAGTCTAAACGATTCTTAGGCTATTCTATATTAGTATAGCGTTTATAGCGTATTTATAGTATTAATCTTACGTATATTATGCTACTATAGAAGACATTTTCTATATATTAGGCCTAAATAGATACTTAAGAGTAGCTAGATACTCTAATATAGAACTATATAATATATCGCAAAAAGACGTCGATATAGGTATAGACCTAGAAACTCTAATACTCTATCTTATAATATATATCTATAGAATAGGTATACTCTAGCTTATCTACTTATATTACTTCTAGAAGGTAATACTATTACTACTATAGTGCTTTTATTTTAACTACCTCTAGGTTTAAAGCGATTAATATCTTATATAGCCTATTATAGCTTATAATATTATACTTCTACTATATAATAATATATAATATCCTTTGCCTAAAATACGTTATATAGCTACTATCTAACTTCTCCTATAATACTTTAAAGATATATTACCTAGCCTACTCTCTTTAATAGGTCTCTACTCTCTTATAAAAGCCTATTACCTTATAGATTATAGCGAGCTACTAAGAGCTAATATTATATCTATTATAGTTAAGTATATTAGTAGTATCCTTATCTATAAGACGTAGGAAATAGAAGGTATAGGTAATATATTAGTATAAAAGAGGCGTATTTTCTATAGGTAGGTATATTACCTACTATAGTAGACTCTAATTAATAATATAATAGTAGAGAGTCCTATTACTAATAATAATACTATAAGCCTTAGCGAGCGTATTAATAATACTATTATATATAAATCTAGAGTATATAAGGATCTTAATAATTCTCTAGTATTCCTCTAGTAATAAAAAAGGACGCCTAGTCGTTTAGCCTAATATAGTAGCGAATAGACGGTAGGTAAAGTAGTAGGTAGAGTAGTAGGTATATAATAATAAAAAAGATAGTAGGTAGAGTATAGTTATTTATAGCCTAGTCGCGGCCTTATTTAGATAGATCTCTATAAGTCTAGCTTTCTAGGTAATAATAAGACGACGTCTATTTAGCTGTCGATATTATATTAATTACTTTTACTAGCGCTAAACGCTAGAAAGTATCTTAATCGACTTAACTTAGCTAGACTAAGCTAGCTAGACTATATTTAGAGTTAAAGCTATAGTTTAAGTAAAGCTAGCTTTTTTATATATTTACGCTATTATTATATAACTATTTCTCTATACTTTATCTCTATATTATAGAAGCTTGTTCTATATATTTAGAGCTTTTATTTATACTACTTAGTATATTTATATATAGTATAGTTAATAAGTTATAGATATAGAGAGAAAGTAGCTTTCTAAAGCTATACTAATAAAGCTAAAGTAGCTTCTATATAGCTATACTTACGCTAATCTTAGTAGTATAAAGCTATTTCTATAGGCTTTAATATATCTACTTAATTATTACTATATTCTACTACTATACTAGCTATATTAATTTTAAAATTTATAACTTAACGCTATAATAATTTTAGTACAAAAATTAATATAATATAATCGCTTAGTAGAGTATAGTAATTTAATAAAGTATTATAGAAAAATACTAAGATACTATATTAATATAATAGGCCTCTTATAGACTTTCTGCTAATATTACTTTAAACGCTAGCCTAAACGCTATATAAACAGCGTATATCTAGTAGCTAAATACCTCTATTACTAACTAAAGATAGTACTAGTAGTATCTTACTATCTACTATAGTCTATCGAAGCGTACTTATAGTAAGCGCTAGTATAAACGCTATATAAATAGCGTACGTCTAGCTACTAAATACTTCTATTACTAACTAAAGATAGTAGTAGATACCGTACTATCTACTATAGTCTATCGAAGCGTACTTATAGCAAACGCTAGCGTAAGCGCTATATAAATACTATACTACTAATTAGAGTAGCTTATATATAGGTAGAAGAAATACCTAGCTATAGCTTCTTAAAAAACAAAGAAGTAAAAGATGTACTTCTATAAGCGTAGGTCTAAGATAGTAGTATCTATTTCTACTATATAGTAATAATAGTTTAATTATATAAATACTTATATAAATACGCTACGAATACGCTACTATTAATATATCTAATAGTACCTAGATAGTCTATTATCTAGTAAAGGGCTTTAAGTATACTATAATACTTGCCTTATATATATTCTATACTAAGTATAGTAAGCGTAACTCTAATTCTCTTTAACAATCTTTTATATATAAGTCTTCGATAATACCTAGGTAGCTAAATAGTACTATAAGTACTATAACAAATGCTCTATTAAATAGCCTATATAGATATATACTATTTACTTCTCTATTTAGGCTAGATTTCTCTTTAAACAATAGTATAAACGATAGTATAAATACTAGCAACTTCTCTTTAATTATAAATAAAGTAGAAGCCTATTATAAAGGGCCTATATATAGTACCTATTCTATAGGTAGTAGATAGCTCTTATTACGCTAGCTAATAGCAAAGTCTATAACTTCGAATTTACTAAGAAGTAAGAAAGTAGCGATACCTACTTTATTTATAATCTATTATAATACTATAGTATATACCTAATATATAAAAGTAGAGTATAGTAGGTAGCGCGAATATTAAGAGCCTTCTCTTTTTCTATTAGCTATAAAGGATAGTTAGAATAAAGTTAAGTTTATAAACTATAATAAGAGTCTTCTAAACTTCCTAATTAAATACCTACTAAATTGCTTTAATCTAATATCTTTTCGAGACTACTATAATTACTAGTTAATTACTAGATATAATAATAACTTTCTCGAGACTAGAGATTATAGCCTTCTCTTAGTTAGTCTATAAGCTACTAATAAATATATATTAGTAGATAAGCTAGTACTATTTAGTAAGACTATAAGAAAGAGAGAGTCTCCTTAGTAGTATTTTATAATTACTATATTCTAGATAGATAAGAAGTCTATAACTAATAAGATAAAGTACGTAATAGCGCTAAATATAGTAATACTAGTAATAAAGAGAATAATAGCTACTCTACTAGTAGATAACGATAATCTCTTTATTATAAATAATAATATAAATAATACTATAATTTCTTCTATAATTATAAAAAAGAAGCTATTAGATATACTACTAAAGTAGTAGCTAAAGGAGGCTAGCTTATAGTACTCTTAAACTATTAATCTATATAAGGTCTCTAAGATATTAGACTTAATAGAAGAAAGTATATCGAGCGTTAATATAGGTATAAATACTAGTATAAATACTAGTATAAGTACTAGTATAGTTACTAGTATAATTACTAGTACAATTATACTAGGTAGTATAGTTGTAGATAGTATTAAGCTAGAAGAGTCTATATTGTAAGTTACAACTACTCTTATAAGTAAGTAGTAAATATAGTAGTTGCTTAAGCTAGAGGATAATATAGAGCCGGATATATAGGCGATAGTATTAAAAATACTTAGAAGTAGAAAGAAGACATCTAAGGCTATAGAAGATACGAACGTATCTATAAATAAACTATAACTAAAGCGGAAGTATAGTCCTAATAGTATATTTACTACTTCTAAGTAGAGTTACTCTTAATTAAAGATATAATTATAGAACTATTTATAGCCTAGTTATAGAAGTATTTATATCCTTTATTATTCTCTAAATTACCTCTAGATTCTAATCGAGTATAATATCCTAATACTTAATCGACTAGTAGCTATTTAAGATTAATAGATACTATACTATAGCTAGGTAATTAATAGCCTTCTTCTTAAATACTTATCTATAGCTATAGTTACTCTAGATAATATAGTATAAGCGTATTATAAGTAGAAGTTATTTAATATATTCTAATCTTATATTTATAACTCTATTAGTAGAAAGAGGTCGTAGTAAAGAAGGCTATAATAAAGGTATTTATAGGTCGTTCGTAGTATTATTTATAGCTACGTTAGCGAAGGTTTTTATAGATAGCTCCTTATAATAGTAATAAGTAAATACCTAGCTAATATTGCTCCTAGCCTATATTAGTATATAGGTCTAGTATTTGCCTAGCTCTAGGCTATTATTTAAGTATAGTTTAGTATATAGTTTAATATAATAGTACTTCTAAGTAATAATCTAGCTAGAAGTAAAAGTTACTAGAGTAAATTTCTAATATAAAGTCGAGCAATAGTAAGGTCTATATCTTAATAACTACTTTCCTAATCGACTTATAAAGTAGATTAATTAAAAGCCCTTCTTCTAAGTATATTATTTAAATTTTTTTAGTAGTATTATACTATATTAGTACCGTTAGTAATTAAGAGACTACTTTTAATTACTTTAAAAATCTTTTCTTAGAAATCCGGCTTTAAAAAGAATTATATAGCGCTTCTATTTATAGGCTATTTATAGTACTATTTATAGCTATAAAGGTCTTTATAAAAGGCTTCTTACTAGTAGTTAGAAGCGCTATATAATTCTTAGAACCTTAATCTACTTTTTAGTACTCTCTTTAATCTAGATATACTACTTAGTATATAATTATTATACTATTTATTATACTATTTATACCTACTTCTATAATTTAGACCTTAAGCCTTTATTAATAAACCTATTACTAGTACCTTTATTAAATTATAGAGTATATAGTCTAATAGTATAATACCTTATTTAATACTACGTAGGTTATATAATAGATATATCTAGTAGATACGTCTAGTAGATATATCTATAGTATATATACTAAGAATATAGAAGTTCTAGGTTTAAACCCTAGTATATCTATTATATATAAACCTTCGTTATTAAATACGTAAGGTTTATATACTATTTTTGCTAATTTATTTACTTAGGTAATTATTCTTTTTACTATAGAAGTATTTATAGCCTAGTCGTAGAAGTATTTATAGCCTAGTTATATAATATTAGCTAGTTTATTTACCTACTTAATCTTTCTTTTTAGTATAGAAGTATTTATAGCCTAGTTATAAAAGTATTTATATTCTATTTAAACTACTATACTTTAATCTTTAAAACTCTAAGATATACTAGTAATAGATTTAATAGACGTATAGTAGAGGTAGTAGTAATAGATTAAAGTATAGTAGACTTATTTATAAGTTATTTGTAGTACTATTTATATATATCCTTCTTTATATCGAAAAGTAGGTCTCTCTACCTATTTATAGCTAATTTGCTAGCTTGTTTATAAGTTATAAGTTATATTAGGTTTTAGATAAGCTAATTAGGTAATGTTTTTAGAGACTTATACGCCTATTTATAGGCTGTTTATAGAGATATTTGCACACACCCTTCCCTAGGGGATAGACTATATAATGCATAGAAAGATTTACGATATTATTAAGTATTGTGCGAACAGAGGCGCGAATACACGGCGAGTAGACGGCTTTTAAGAATGTTGGAAATTTGAGTTGTGACCGCTGGTAGGTCCGGAGCTCCTTACGTGCGCAAAGGAGTTGGCAGCAGTCGGAGGCGGAGGCGAATCGACATCATCAACCGTCATCCGGACCCTCATGAAAACAAGGATGTGCAACAGCGGAGCAACCACCAGAGCTTGGCAATCAACAATGCCCACAACAACGACGACGTGAGACGGAGCCTCCGTACCAGGACATGACGCGCCTCTATACGACCACATGTGTGCCTTACGCAAGACCAGACCCGCGTGATGTGCTCTTCTCGACCAGATCGTGGAGAGCTGGAGCCGTCTTCGCAACACCATTGGCTGTGTATAGCTGGCTGCCGCCGGACCGTCATACGCTTGTGTAACTTCTTAGATGGATCTGCCAGAGCTGCTCGATGGCATGGCAGGCCATCATCTAGAGTTGGCAGACAGTTGGCAGACATGCTGAAAGTGGCTCCACGAGCACTGTTCCTGGTAAGACCAAACACGTTCTTGATCTGTAACAGAATGACGCACGATGATGAAGGTGGGCGATTTTCTTTGAAGTGGTATTGATATATTTGCTCTTGCTGGAGCATATTGTATGCACTCTCACACATACTTCCTTACCTACAAACAGCAGCCATGGGTTTAATGAGCAAGATTGAAGACAAGCTCTCGGGCAACAAGAACAACACGACCGAAGAGAAATTGCAGCACGAAAATGTTGATTCCTCTCGACAACACGGCACCTTCACTGGCGAAGGATCGCATTTGCAGTCTGGAACTAGCACCACTGGTACAAGCAATGTTCCCTCATCGCACGGTGTTCACGGCACTACTGGCGCATACGGAGACAACATTTCAGGAACTACGGCTACCAGCAATGTAGGAGGCACTCACAGTGGCAGTGGCATTACTGGAAGCCATACTGGCAACTATGGTCAAGGAAGCTCCACAACCGGGACAACGAGTGGTATCACAGGCGGGACTCATCCATTGGTGACTGGTGATAATACATACTCTGGTTCTCAAGGAACCGGAGGACTAACTGGAAACACTGTCGGCGGCACTCATACCGGCAGCCACACTGGTAGCCACGTGCCGGGCACCCACAACACTCACACTGCCTCTCACACTGGGACTGGAGTCGGAAGCGGCATCACAGGAGGAACTGCAGTCGGCTCTCACACCGGCCACCACACCGGTAACAGCGCCTTGGGCTCTAGCCACCGCGCTGAGGCTGGCGACGTGGGCTCCAGGGACTATGTTCCTGGAGATTCTAGCGTCGGACAAGGTACGCATCACAGCAGCGCAAGGAACCCTGTCGACCCATACAGTTCCAAAGGGCAGAGAGCAATGGCTGATGCGGCCGAAGGTCGCCACCACAATAAGGCCACTCAGGACACAGACTTCGTTCCGGGAAGCCATCCTGCCGCTCAAAACCCAAGCGCAATTCCAACTGCAGGTGGAGAAAGAGTCGGCGGAGGTAGTACCTACGATGATACTCGCACGCACGACAACAGGTCGGGCATGGAGAAGATCAAGGACAAGGTCATCCCAAGCAGGACAGATAGACCTGATGATCCTGTGACCGGACAGAACTACAGCCAGGAAACTCGTGGTAGCCACACCACCACTGGCAGCCATATTCCAGGCACAACAGGCTCCCACAACACCACGACCGGGTCTCACGGCCTCACTGGTCATCACGGCCAAACCACTTCGGCAGACACACCTCTTGCCCACGACTCGGGATTTAATCAGCGCCATACCACCGCTGGAGCAGGTCTCGCAGGAGCTGGAGCTGGAGCTGGCGCGGGTCTTGCCTCCGCGGGTCATCACAACTCTCACGAGCACCAACAATATGCTGCTGGGCAGCAAGCTGCTCATGACCAGTATGGCTCCAGCAACACCAGTGGCGTCGTCGACAACCGATCTGGCATGGAGAAGATCAAGGACAAGGTTATCCCAAGCAGAAATGATCGCCCTGATGACCCAACTACTGGTCAAAACTATGGCCAAGGCGTGAGCAGCTCACAGCAATATACCGGCACAACTGGCAGCCATCTCCCAGGCTCTACGCAGCACGCTGGTCAAGGCAGCCATTTCTCCTCTCACCAAAGTGGCGTTGGCGGTAACCATACCTATGGCAGTGGTGCGAACGATGGAGGTGTTGGTGGCGTTACCCAGGGTGTCAGCCATGTCGGTCTAGGTGGCGACTCTTCATCGCACGCAGGCAAGCTTGGAGGTGCTTACGAGGCTGGGTACAATGATGCTGTTAAGCATCTTCGCAGTGAGCAGGGCCGCTAATGAACAATGTTACGACTTGTATGACTATTGTATATATTCTTAACGTTGATGATGATTCTTTCAATGATCTTCTGCAAGCCATCATCACCTCCATTCCACTCATCCCGCCCCACTTCTGCAAGAAGGATAGCAACCATGCTCCAACTCTGGATCAAGTGGGTACAGTAGCGCCTACTTTAGCTAAGATGGTTCCCGAGGGAATTGTGAGACCAGTCTTTGATCACTACATTCAGTATTGTACTAGTCTATTAATCTCGACTTCTTCATTGTTTCATCATCAATTAATATTTTCGTGAGTGTCATAATTGCAAATTCGCTTCAGTCATATCAACAAGAAAAGTTCTACTTTCTATCCGCATGCACCCACTCAATGCCAGCGAAAGGATCCATCCGCGCCTGAGGTCTCATCTTCGAATACTCTTTCCACCAACGTATCAACTGCACGATCCGTTCCCCACACGGATCTTGCTCATCCCAGCTCCGGATCAACCGCCTGTAGACAATGTGCTTCTTCCGCTTGCTCAAGTCTTTCCTAGTCTGGGTTTTACACCATTCACACAGTCCCGCTTCTAGAACTGGAGAGGCCATGGTCGGATCCTCGATACCAAGAATGGGGAAATCTAGTCCCATGTCATGGAGATTGAGTCCGAGCACTAGAATACAGCAGGGACACGGGATATCCAGGTCTAAGAGCTGAGGGCATTTGGGAAATGACCAGTCTTGGAGGATGACTCGTTCGAGGACGTTGAATGCTTCGGGTGGTCGTGAACGGATCCAGCTTGTGGTTCTCGCGACAAGGTCATCGTGGATGGATAGGATCCAGGTATTTGAGCCGTAGTAATAGCGCAGCACCTCGCCGCGTGTCAATCTTGTGACTTGTGACAGAGCTATGGGTGCATCTCCGCTTAGTGAGGGTGCGATGAGGTTTAGGTAGATGGTGTTGTCGGATTTCCGAATGAGAGGCGCGTTTAGCTCTCGGCCTGGCCAGATGACTTGGTCGTGCGAAAGAACCATGTCGTATATAATATTGCGAAGTTCCGTTGGCAGCTTGAGCCATCCAAAGGCGCGATTGTGTTCCTCTCGCTTTCGTCGGGCGGTATAGGCAGCTCTATTAGCGGTCAGCGGAGTCTCGTGAGAGGGGTGGATATTGTATGCACATACTTCTGTCTCTGTAAAGCAGAGTGGCCAGCCATACTCGATTCGCTAGATAATGTTCCGATAAATTGGGTGATGGAAGGTTGTCAGAAGTGATGTGCAAGGCAAGGCTGGAGAGCTCAAGTGTGTAGGTGGGGCTTGAAAGCTGAGCCACATGCACTCTCTGTCCTGTGCCACGTGCGAGCTGCAGGCATGTGAGACAAGAATGGAGGCCTGTGTAGCCACAAAATAATAACTTGCGAGAACGCTACAGAATCAAAACCCATCTAGAATCATACCAGCAGCTTCTCCTTCTCTGCTAGTCCACCCTCTTCGTCGTTCACCTTCTTTACGTCCTTCCATTCTCGTGCTTGAATCTCACGAAGCTCTGCCTCTCGCTTCTCGTCCGCTTCGATAATCGCCATCACCCGATCGTGTGGCGTACTACTTTCTGTATGACCAGCAACATGATTACTCCAGGTTTTCGCCCTTTTCGGCTCCTTCTTCTCAGCCTTCTTAGGCGGCGGCGGAGGTTCTACGCCACCCAGCATCGGAAATGGATTCTCATTCGAATAGCCAATGATCATCGGCCGGAATCCTTCTTGTGATAGAGAGTCGAACATTTCCTTGACTGCTTCCCATTTGTGCAGATGAAAGTCGCGCTTGCCTTCGTTCCCGACGTGCTGAAAATCAATCAGTGTCAATACAGTTCAACATGGGTTGCGATGTCAAGACGAACAGTATACCAGACTATCCGAATCTTTCCAGGCTCAAGATCTTGCGGTATCCACGTGTCTGCTCGTCCAAGTCTCGACAATGCTTCCAGCTTATATCTTTGATAGAATGGCAATTTATCCTCAGAGCTAGCAAATGTTCGGTTATCGTAGAAGACTTGGATTTCGCCAGGGTTGTATAAGCCAGATTTCGCGGTATCAAAGGCTGCAGTGCGCACGGCTGCGTCGCTGTCATCCTTTTCGAAATGTAATCGCATGTCGACTAGTCCTCCAGAATCGCGATAATCAATGTGAAGGTTTCCCGTGAAAACGATCTTCCCTATCCTTAGCAAGAAGGCCTTGGTGTGGCAGGGTCCCAGGCTCGTGGCAGGATTAATGTCGATGTCTTTTCCGTAGTGTGCACGCCTTTGCGATCGCAAATAAATCTTCCAGAGGCGTTGCGGGATTTATTGGTGCTGATGGACTTCTTCGGCCAGTTGTTGTCGAGACCTTGACGGCTTACTGATGGTCTTGGCGGCGACTTCCCTTCATTTCCCGACGCCCGTGACTGCGTGCCGCGCTCGCGATTGGATTGGAACTTTGGTGTCGTCACCACTTCATCTCTGTACACGCATGCTCAATGCAACATAGGAACCACAGCACTCGATGAATTACGATGAGATGAGAGATCGCGGTGTACAGGACCATCCGGGATAGGATAGGATAGGATAGGACAGCGACCGCAATGGTCAAGCTGCAGGCAGCGACCGACCGTGGTCCTCACATCGACCGAACGAAGAAACGAAAACGCAAGTCGCAGCTTGTGGAAGGCGACCATACCGATAGCCAGTCAACAGAAGAATCATCGTCGACAACAGTCCCGACTAAGACCGCCGATGGAGGCAAGAAGCCTCGCAGAACCGCCAAAAAGGGTGACAAGCCAGCGCTTGAACGCAAAGCCTCGTCGGCGGTGGTCGACACGTCCATTCCTTGGCCGGCTGAGTTCACTGCTCTACAGCAGGTCCATAGGGCTCTCAACCTTGTCTACACATTCTGCTGCACGCGCAAACACTTTGCCACCACTCTCGAGAACCTGCGCAGCACTGTGGAGGCCAACATCAAGCGGGAGCTGAAAGTGGAAGATGTTGCCAAGATCAGGCTGCTCTTGCCTCACGCCATCAATTTTCTATACGTCGACGAGACGTTGCTTCAAGTTGCTTTGATGGGTGAAGAAGACCTGCGCGGCAAGAAGGCGGTCGGAGATATTTTCCAGTCCAATCCCACCGAGGAAAGAAATGTGCGAGAGGGCATTGGTAAAGAGGAGCATATCGACGTTCTGTACTTCGAGTATGTCGATGGAGACCTGAAGCGGCATGTGGTCGATCCCGTGACTGGAGAGCCTGTCAAGGCGCAGCAGAAGATACGGAATGAAGACCTCAAGATGCCTGTGTTCAGTCAGGCCAACATTATGAAAATGATCGACAAGCGCAATACCAAGTTTACCTCTGCAGTAAATGCCTGGCTGAATGACTGTGCTGAGAAAGGCATAGATCCAGTGCAGAAGATGGAGTCTGATCACAAGCAATACATTCCCACCCCACCGCAGACGAGAGACTCTACTCCGGCTCCTGCCGACAACCTGCCATCGACCATACCAGAGGACCGAAAGACCATATCGGAGATTGTTGAAGAGATGAAAGGGCTGGAGTGGTACACTGGGCAGATCGTGCCAGATGGACATCGTGTTTTCGACCCCCAGCAGCCTGTCTACGGTGAGCTGAACTTCGAGCTCAGTCAAGACCTGGTCAACGCGTTATACAACACTCGAAGTATACAGTCTTTGTATAGTCACCAAGCCGAGGCGATCAATGCTCTGCGTAAGGGCAAGAATGTCATTGTGGCCACCTCCACCAGTTCCGGCAAATCTCTGATCTATCAACTTCCGGTGTTGGATGCCCTGGAGACCGACCCATCGATCCGAGCGATGTACATCTTCCCAACCAAGGCTTTGGCACAAGATCAGCGACGGAGTTTGAAAGCTATGCTTGCATATCTACCTGGCCTTGAAGGTGTTGTCTGCGAGACTTTCGATGGTGACACGGCATTCGCGGATCGCAACTACATACGAGACGAAGCACGCATAATCTTCACCAACCCAGATATGCTTCATCTCACGATCTTACCGCAGGAGGAAAGCTGGAGAACGTTTCTGAAGAACCTACGTTACGTTGTGATGGACGAGCTCCATGTCTATAACGGCCTCTTTGGCGCTCACGTTGGTTTCATCATGCGAAGATTACGAAGAATTTGCGCCGCAGTAGGGAACAACAAAGTCAAGTTCATCTCTTGTTCCGCTACTGTAGCAAATCCGGAAGAGCATATGCGGACCATCTTCGGTATCGAAGACGTCAAATTGATAGATTTTGACGGCTCACCTTGTGGCCGGAAGGAGTTCCTGTGCTGGAATACGCCATACAAAGACCCTGCTGATCCCACTAGTGGAAGAGGCGATTCCTTTATGGAGTGCGCGAGGCTTTTCTGTCAGCTCATCTTGCGAGGCGTGCGCGTCATCGCATTTTGCGTGATCCGCAAGCACTGCGAGATTCTCCTTGGTGCAGTCAAGAATGAGCTTGCTTCGCTCAATCGTTCGGAGGTCATGGCACGTGTCATGGCTTATCGTGGTGGCTACACGCCACAAGATCGACGCAAGATTGAGGCAGAGATGTTTGACGGCAAGCTTGTTGGTATCATCGGCACAAGTGCTCTCGAACTTGGAGTTGATATTGGCAGTCTCGACGCAGTCATCTCACATGGCTTTCCATATACCATCGCAAATTTACGGCAGCAGTCTGGCAGGGCTGGAAGAAGAAACAAGGACAGTGCTTCATTCCTGGTTGGAAATAGCTTCCCGACAGATCAGTACTTTATGGCCAACCCCGACGAGATCTTCACACGACCCAATTGTGAGCTGCAGGTTGACCTCACGAACATGCTCGTTCGGGAGGGCCACATTCAATGTGCCGCTTACGAAATGCCAATCCGCCCGGACGAAGATGAGAAGTATTTCGGCAAGGGATTATCTGAAATTTGCGAGGGACGTCTACGAACGGATGAGCTTGGGTTCTTCCACACAGCTGATCGATTCCTCCCTCATCCGTCCCGCAGTGTTGCGATTCGAGATACTGAGGATGATCATTTCGCTATCATAGACACTACTCACGGGCGGAACACTGTGCTGGAAGAGCTCGAAGCGTCCCGTGCCTTCTTCACCATTTACGAAGGTGGCATTTTCCTGCACCAAGGTCATAAGTATCTTGTGAAGATGATGAGCACCGAGCAAATGATTGCAAAAGTAGAGCTTGTGAAGGTGGACTGGATCACACAGCAGCGCGACTTTACAGACATTGACCCCATCGAGACTGAAGCCATCCGGCGAATCCCTGGCTCTTTATCCCGAGCCTTCTTCGGCACCATTAAGATACATCAGAACGTCTTTGGATTCTTCAAGCTTGACAAGAAGAATCGGATTCTCGACGCTGTCCAAGTGGATAATCCGCCCATCATCATATACAGCAAGGGCATGTGGCTCGATGTACCAAAAAGTGCGGTGGAAATACTAATATCCCGGCGACTGAATCTGGCAGCTGGAATACACGCAGCTGAGCACGCAATACTGTCACTCATGCCAAATTTCGTCATCTCTATGCCTGGTGACGTGAAGACAGAGTGCAAAGTTGCCATCAAAGAGTTCGCCAAGAAGGAGACTACTCGGAAACGTCCAGCTCGGCTCACACTCTACGACGATAAAGGGGGACAACATGGGTCAGGCATCGCTGCTAAGGCCTTCGAGTTCATCGATCTACTTTTAGCTCAGGCCTGCGATCGTCTTGAGGACTGTCATTGTATTGATGGGTGTCTGGAATGCTGCTGTTCGGAAAGATGTAAAGAAGATAATGTGGTAATGTCGAAGGCTGGAGCAGAAGTCATTTTGAAGTCTTTGCTCAATCGAGAGATCGATGTATACAACTTACCATGGGGTCCGGAGGATGAGAGAGTCCAAGCTGGCATTGAGACGATCATGATTGCAACGGAAGTGCGACCCAGAGCCGGGAATAGAGTCAATGTCATTGAGGTCGAAAGAGGGTCCGGCGGTACAAGGCAGGTTGTTGTTGGTAGTGCGGGAGATGATGAGGACGATCCCATCATGGTAAAAGAAGAACCTATCGATGACGATTGATGACCTTCGAAGCCCATATTCGACGGCGAAAGTGACGACCAAGACACAGCTCTCGGCGGACTCCCCGCGACCATAGCAGCATTGGCGTTGTATGGCACGATCAAGCGATGTCATCTGGCTGACATGAAATTACATGTCAGGATCTTGTGCGCAAATTGTGAGCTTTTACTGCGAGCTCCAGTGAGCGATCTCATGAATACTTGTGTAAACTTGGGCGGTACACAAAATCTTCAAGTGAGCAGTCCAGTTGAGCGACACACTTGATCACTTGCCAATATCAACTATAGAAGCTCTGGAACAATTAGGCTCTTATTGGGTCCCGGTCCAAGGCACTTCCACTAGCCGGTACAAGGGAAGGCCCTGGAGCCAAGGCCTTTAATTAGAACAACTTCATGTTGCGAGATCATCCCGGATCACGACTTGAACCACCGCCAATAATTTCATCTTCTCCTTCAAAATCATGTCTTCAACAGCGATTGCCACTGTTCCCTGCTTCGTGTCGTAACGCATTACGAGGACGCTAGTGGTATCATCGACCTTCAACCGTACGATGGCCGAAAGTCTACGAACGACATGCGATTGACTACTATATTAGACCATCTGCGCTCTATTTTATCCTGCTGAGGTCCGCCCGCAGATGATCGTCTTCATTTTCAGCAGCGTCACAGACAGATCTAGAAGTACCAATCCAGCGAAGATGCATTCCTCCTTCTTTCTTCTGCCCTTTCTGGCTACAGCACTCGCCCAAACCACCGGGAACAAATGGCACATCAACTCCCTCCAGGCCACTTGTGCTAGCGCAACAGAATGCAATTACTCCTTCAATGTTCTCGGAAATTCAACAGCTGAACTACCTCAGTTCGAAGCATACTGCATAGCTCGCACGATGCCAAGAGATGCAAATTATCGTCCTTGTGATATCAAGTCCTCAAGTGGCAGCTTCAATGTCGAGGAAGTTCGTGGATACTTCAGCCTGGGTCCAGAGTCTCCGCCCCTGAGCAAATTGAGCGTTGAGTTGAAATTCAATGACGGGTGAGTATTGATGTTTCGCATAACTGGGATCGAATCTGACGACTGGCGTAGCAAAGGACATGTGCAGTGGTGGGAAGGGAGTCAGGAGGCTGATTATAAGCTATTTCATGATTCTCTGCATGACTTCGATATCGTGACGAAGTACAGCAAGGGCGTAGCTTGATCTCCTCTCTGGATCATGCGTGGGGCTCTGCATATGCCCACATCAATGGTCATATAGATGCCATACAAGCTAGAGAGAAATCGCCAAAAATGACATTGATATATGCATCATCTCATGGACCACGTATGGTTGATCATTGCTGTGCCTGCGCTGCAGCATATGCTTTCTTCACTCCATCAAGCAGTGCCGGCGAGACCTTCTCAAATTGCTCGAACAGCTTCGTCATAACCTCCTGGTTGTCAACATTCAATAATGTCCCAGCAATATTGCTGTAGAGATGGTCCTTATCCGTCTGACTGAAGCCTTCATAGAACATTCTAGGCTGCTCATAATCAATGTTTTCATCGATCTCGCTCAACCAATGGACTGTATGTGTTCCAGGAATTTCATCGTCAATCTCAGTTCCGGGTCTATCGATGATGTTTATCATATCGATATCCGAAGGGAAATTTTTGCGACCACCTTGGCCTCCATGAGTACCAGCAAGGTGACCATCCCGGTCGAAGTTCGCTACGGACGAGAATGGGCAGTTGACTGGTAGGTCTTCGGCGTTGACCCCGATGCGGTAACGACCGGCGTCGTTGTAGGCGAAGAGGCGGGATTGAAGGACGGGATCGTTGGAAGGTTCCCAGCCTGGCACTAAAAGACGAGAGATAAAAGGTTAGTTAAGGTGCAATATGTTTGAGATGCTTTGTGGCTATCGTTGTCTTACCAAGATTTGCTGGACTGAAGTGTGCTTGTTCGATCTCGTTGAAATAATTCTAGCCCAACGTTAGTTCTTGGCACAAGTTTGAACGGCATCGAAGTTTTCCATCAGTATGTGATTGAGAGTGGGATTTCACACCAAGCCAACTTCATGTAAAGTGCTTTGTGTCCTGTCCTAATTTGCAAGGAGAAGACACCTACCTCGGGATTCTGAGTGAGCGTGACACGGCCAACCTCGTGGTATTCGGCATCTGGTGGCAAGGCATTAGAATAGATTTCCAAAGTCCTCGCCCATTCTTTCACTTACCAGGCCAATCCTTGGTCAAATCAAGAACGTCATAGCGGTATTCTTCGGCCTCTTTTGGAGTCTTGGTGGCAATTCCGACCGTCCATGAAGGATAGTTGCCGGTCTGCTCAGCTTAGTCGGGAAGACGGCGCGTGTGCTTGTCTTTCAGAACTCACCTCAATTGCGTCGTACAATTCTTTAGTCGCCCAAGCATCGTTGTCTCCGGCAATCTTCGCAGCTTCAGCTGCAGTGAAGTTCTTCACACCCTGATCTGTGGACAGATATACTCTGCAATAGACCCATGATCCGTCGTCCTTCACCAGTCGATACGTATGCCCGCTCCAGCCATCCATATGTCGGAAGCCATAAGGAGTACCAAGATCCGATAGAAGCCTAAGGAACTGCAACATTGCTTCTGGAAATTGTGCCGGCCATGACCAGAACGTGTTCCAGTCTCGTGCGTTTGTAGCCGGGTCGGTCTTCTGGGTGTGAATGAAACGAGGGAACTTGGCTGGATCCCGGATGAAGAACCTATAAATGGTCAAAACGCTACCAGTCTCATCCATTGCCATTCTGGAAACCTACACTGGAGTGTTGTTGAAGACCCAGTCAAGGATACCTTGCTTTGTTCGGAATTTGATAGCGAAGCCGCGAGGGTCTCGGGCTTCATCGGCAGACCCACGGGCGCCACCAACAGTTGAGAATCGCATCGTTATTGATGTGCGTGTTCCTTTCTTGAAAACATCTGCAGCAGAAAGCTTTTCGGCGAAATCGGTTGTTGCCTCGAAGAATCCTGCAACAGGTTAGTCGCAGTAAACGATTGTAACGTCGTTGGCATACCATGAGCGCCAGCTCCTCTTGCGTGAACGATTCGTTCCGGAATCCGTTCGCGATTGAATGTTGCCAGTGTGTCCACAAGATGGACGTCCTGCAGCAGTAGAGGTCCCTAGGATGCGTTGTCAGCATCCGATATTTGAACCTTCTCGGCACTCGTGAATACCTTTTCGCCTGCTCTTTGTGCACCCAAGGGTTGGAAATATCTTTTCCCATTTCGTTCTGTATACCACAGGTCCGAGTTGTTTAGAGCTGATTCTTTCTGTTTCAAGTCTGTTCCTTGGAAGAGATCTGCATTATATGCGACCTTCTGAGCCTTCGTGACCTGCTTAAGGTGACTTCTCTGGATCGGTCCTTGGGCAAGAAGAGGGCTCGCAAATAGCGAGAGTAGTAAGAACTTCATTGTGGTTAACCAATGTGCTTTGTTGCAAGGCGAACAACAAACAGAAGGGCAGGCATGGGAACGTACCGAATGGCGTCCGATTTATATGTAATAAAACTAGGTGCATGTCGCCCAACTGCCATCTAAGGAATCGGACGTCGTTCAAGGATCCAGGGTAAATTCTTGACGAGCAGGGCATCAGGGCATGCACGTCCAGCGAGTGAGTTCAGTGCCAAGGACCAAGGTTGAGCTCAATCTAAGCACCGAGCAAGTGGCGACATTGATCAATCACGTCCTTGCACTGAGTAACGTTTCTTGGTCGGAAAGTATGGCTTCAAAATCTAAGCAATCAGCCTGCAAAAGTCGTACTCGTTCTCTCGCGACACTCAGCGTCGCAAGTACAACGAATTTCAAAGTTCTCACAGGATTTGGTTGCTCATGTCCATCTCACGCTGGCGCAGTCGGCCACGCATGTTGCACCCACGACAAATGCTGACGAAAATCACTCGGCGTGTTTCTAATTGGTCGTAACATGACCATATCAGAGTCCTCATACATGACAGGTTTGGAGTGCTGGTTAACTTGGCGACGCTCGTAGCGAGACTACCCATTTTGGCATCATTTGTGGACGGTGTTACGACCGGGTCGGTGGTCGGTCGGTGGTCGTGTGGATACTGGTTCATCAAGTCTGTCTTGGCATCAACAAGATATGCTGCTTTTCGCAAGAATGCCCGTCTTCGCACTTTCTGACCAGCTTGGCAGCCCTTTCAGTTTATGACGAGTCTTCTTGGAGGGTGGTCCTCCAAATATCATAACAAAGAACGCCTGCATGGCATCTCCAAAGATTGCTTTGGATGTCGAAGGCCGAGCAGCGCCGTCGTGGCGAGACCACAAAGGACAAGGTTACGGTGGAACCACGAGGATGGGGAAGGTGGCGTGGAGAATCCTTGCCAGAGCCTCACTCAAGGCTCATCTGTGCCGTCTCGGTAACTCAGGTCCAATTCTGACTTTCTGCCTCATGGTCAACCTGAGAATACCGGCAAGGTCTTCCTGAGATGTTATGGAAGAGAAGAATGCTTCTGCCGTGCTTGTTTCAGCCAGGCCTCTGCACTGGTCGAACGGGCTGCGAAATAGACCTGGACCGGGCTATTCAAGACAGTCAAGGCCGCCGCATGTCTCTGCCGGTGACAAATGCAAACGCTGCTACTGGGTTGCATGGTCATTCGGAAAATTATGCTTGCCCAATTCGCGTGTAATTGCCAGAGACAAAACTTGAGCGAGAGAAATTGTAGCCTGCGACGGATCTTCAGCTAGAAAGGTTAGTCCATCGAATTTCAACAGAGACGACATCGCGGCTATGCCGCGATCGCAGGCGGCGTGGTTTCAATGATCAGTTTCATCGGTTCTGAGGAATAATGAGAGTTGTGCCTGGATGAAATGAGATCTAGACGTGTTGCCCAGCCACATCGTCACAGAGTTCGCTCTGTGATCCTGGCTTAGGCGTTGCCAAGACTCTTCAAATCAACGACTTCTTGCCTCTCACTACTTCTACACTGCTCTTGCCATTGAACATCAGCTCTCCCGCTCGGTATTCCAGCCTGCTCACTTGAGATAGCCAATTTTCACAGGCGACCTCTCGAGCCATGCGTCCGGACAAGGCGCGCAAAGCTAATGCTTCTTCCTGGACAGAAACCCACGGTCAGACCATATCCGGACAACCACAGGCCATGGTCAGCGCAGGAACTTAGAAAGTCTCTTAGACCATCTCGCTTGCAGCGCGACTGAGCCGACAAGAAATGGTCTTCGTCAACTGCCGCTGAACCACAATCAAAGCCAACTGCCGATTTTCTGAGGCTGCATACCGACATATCCGTACATGCCGGAAAGATGTGATCATCTCACCAGCTTGCAGCAGTGATTCCATCCTCGTTCACCCGAAGTGATATACCAGCCTCGGCTGTGTACAAGAAGGTCGCACCGGTCATTAACACCATGGCAGCATTGTTCCTGTGCGACTCACACGATTAAGTGGATTGCGGAGTGGATGAAACGTATTCTTCACAGGACCCCATTCCTGATCGACTGCGTCAAACAGGTACGCGCATGGAAGGCCAAGTATTGGAAGTGATCACATCCAAGTCTTTGCTTTCCCATGTCACTCGAACGCCATACTGAATCACGCGCTAGTGCAAATATGCGTTTCACAATCAGAGACACCCAAGTACCGCCTGAACACAATCGGTGGACAGCTATAGCACAACAAAGTGAGGTGCGAACGCTGACTTGAAGTTGATCTGCGGGCAAGTCACTGCAAGATAGGCGTGGCTGACGCAGCTTCAATGGCCGGCGAAAGCGACCACAGCCCGAGAGGCCGGCCAAGACTGAGGTATGCCGATGTCAACTCTCGCAGGACGTTGCGATCAAGATACCACTGTAACGACACAGCATTGATCTCACTATGGCACCAGCACGTACTATGGATGTCCCGTCGACCGGCGTTGAAGCTCGTCTCCAGTCTCGCGACCTCACCTGGGATGCACCGACCTGTGGAATTGCTTCTGGTTACCTGCAAGCCAACCTTATCATCCTGCCATCCAAGTTCGCCCAGGATTTCGAATTACTCTGCGCTCGCAATCCAGTACCATGCCCACTCCTTGCGAAGTCAACTCCAGGCGACTTCACCAATCTCACCTCGTGTATCCCAGGAATTCCAGATTCCAAAATTGCCGCGAGCATCGATATCAGGACCGATGCGCCGAGATACAACATCTATCAAGACGGTGTGCTTACGAAGCACGCCGTCTCTGATATCAAAGGCATCTGGGATGCCAATGATCACGTGGCTTTCTTGATCGGCTGCTCTTATAGCTTCGAAACAGCTCTCACGAAAGCCGGTCTCACACCTCCACACGTTACTCATAACAGGAACGTGGCCATGTATCGAAGCAATATCCCGCTTTGTGCTGCAGGTGCTTTCAAGAGTTCTACATACGTGGTATCTATGCGCATGTATCGACGGAACGAAGTTGAGACGGTGAGAGATATCACTCGACCGTATATCGCAACTCATGGTGAGCCTGTCGCTTGGGGAGGGGATGGTGCTGAAGCTTTGGGAATCGACGATGTCAACAAGCCAGATTGGGGAGATGTGCCTGTCACGGCTGAAGGTTCCGCAGTGAATCGCTCAAAGGAAGAAGGAGAGGTGGACGAATACGAATACGTGCCTGTCTTCTGGGGTTGCGGCGTCACACCACAGGAGGCGGTCATGAGGGCAGGTATTCCTGGTGTTACTGCTGGCCATGCTCCAGGATACATGATTGTCTTGGATGTAAAGGAGGAGGATGTGCTCGTTGGAAGGAAATGATCTGCTGCAATAATGATGGCTAACGAATGATGCACTGCCGTGGCTACTACCTAGATATGGTATTTGAAGTCGAGAGCCCAATCACCAGTCTTCACTTTTCGATCATCCTCAATCTCACCGCTGGCGATCCTCTCCTTCTTCCTGTTGCAGCTGCGGATGTAAAGCATCTTGCCGACGATCACACATTGGCTCAAACAGATCGCCCCGAGCGAGAAACCGTTGCCCAGAAGGTAGGGAGAGTTTCGATAAATTTGGCCTGCGACGATACCAGCTGTATTGCCGATAGTCTGCTGGAGACCAATCGCTGTAGCTCGACGGTAGTGCGGTGCTTGATTGACCTATAGAGAGCATTTACAGTTAGCCAAAAGGATTCCATTGCCAGTTAGAATTCGAGAACTCACATTCAGCCAGGTCAGATTGATGCCTGGTCCAACATAAACCGCGAAGGCGCACAGGAAGCAAGCAAAGAATCGGACCCCAACAGGCAGAGAGGTAATCAATAGCAAAATGTATCCAACGATTCCGAATATGTTTGCGAACAGCAAGCATGGTGACCTAAGCTGGATGCGATCCGAGTAGAAGGCCAGAGCAAGGAAAGTAAGACCGCCAAAGATATAAACCGGGATAGTCAAGTACTGAGTTTCGTAAGTTCCATACCCCATCTCCTTGATGATCGAAGGCAGGAACGTGCTGAATCCGTAAAGCAGAATATCCTGGCAGAACTGGATGAGGCCACTGATATAGACCTTGGGATCCTTTAGTGCGATCTTAACTTCTGCCCAGTCAAACTCTTCGCTTCCCATATATGCGGCTCGTTGGATCGCTCGCTGATCCATGATCTCCTTCTCGCGGGTATTGAGGAAATACGCCTTTCCGGGATTATTCGGGAGGCCAAAGAATATGATTCCAGCAACGATCATGGAGAAGATTCCTTCGATGATGTAAACCCATCTCTGCGAATAGTCAGCATCTCGACCATATTCCGTTCCTTATTCTCTTCTTCTTACCCAGCCCGCGTATCCAGCGACGCCATCCATGTGGAGGATACCATACGCCAAAAGACCACCAAATGCGCCACTTATCGCTGCGCAAACGAATAGGTAACTGACCCTCTTGGCCTGCTCCTCCCGTTTATACGCCATAGTCAAGTACAGATTCAATCCTGGGAACAAGCCTCCCTCACAAGCTCCCAAAATCAATCTGCACACATAGAGTCCACCAACATTCTGTATAAAGCCACTGAATATCGTCACCAAACTCCATACCACGGCCAGTCCAGAAAGCGTGAGTCTCGGCGTCAATTTCTTGAGCAGAACAGCCCATGGTGTCTCGGAAACAACGTAAGTCGCGTAGAAGATCGAGACCGCAGTGCTGAACTGCTGAGCACTGGCTCCAATGTCCGCCGGCATGCCTGCCACTTTCACATTCCCAATATTACTCCTATCGAGAAAGCAAGAAAGGTACGCCAGCATGATGATCGGGATCAAGAAAGCATCGAGTTTCGCAAGAAGTTTGGTTTCTTCCTTGGGTGGGATATTGACGACGACGACATCTCCAGCATTATCGAGGTCCGAAGATTTGTTCGTTGGGTGGGTGGCGAGCTCGACATTCTTGTCGTCCAAAGGTGAGGTTGACATATTGGCAACGAGGCTGTAAGGCTGTCAAAGAAGCTTTCTCTCCTGAGGTCCAGGCCAGCAACGACCCATGAGCCAGGAAAACTACGGAATTATCTATGCCCAAGACCTTTCGGCAAGCCTTGAAGGATGCCTATCGCTGGCCGTATCGCCGGATCCACTTTTCAAGATATCATCCCGGTAAGCGAGCGATTGTCGATCCTTAGGGTGACTGTATGTATTTGAGGCTTATAACAGCATCATGTGAATAGTAGACATGTCAGCTATAGCGAATATAAATCTTGTACTGCGACACTACGTGAACGAGAGGTGGGGAGACTGTTGGTTTGCCGGATCTGCGTAGCACCTCCGCATCTCCAGCAAGCCACAATCCGTCGGCGGGCTAAGAGGCCGCCGAACGACCCAAGAACACGAGGAAGGATGAGATCATTCCTGACATTGAATTGACCTAACCTACCTGTACGACAACTATTAGGGCAGCATGTGCCACCATCATGGCGTAGCTAGACCAAAGACTGTGAGCTGAGCGCCCGTGATAGTAGTTCTTCGATTCCTTACTATTGGGTATCGTTGTTCTTTTTGAGCTGCGCCCGGCCAAAGCCCATTCACAACGAGCTACATCACAGCGACTAACCTATGAGACTCCAAAGTCATCTGACAATCCTGAAGTTCGATCCCCCTGAAATTGATACTTTTGAGTCAGCCGCTCGTGCTGGCGAACTCTTCGTCACTTGATTCTTCAGCCAGGCGGTAGGACTTCTTCACACATGGCCTAAAGTTGTACCCCTTCTTCGGAGGCTGAGGCGCATTCTAGCCGCTCGTGCCTGCCGTTTTGTTCCCACCCAGCTTGAGAGTGAATTTCTTCTTCGGAGGCTGAGGCGGCGCGTTCGCTGTTGTGCTCTGGCCGCTCTCTTTCCTCTCGGGACTCATCGCACTGAGACTTGTGACTCTCGAAAGACTCGGTGGATGTGCGTGCGCATTCGAATGTGATCGTCCCGGTGGTGCTGCAGTCAAACTGGGCGGTGATGCTGATGGCGGCGGACTAGTGCTCAGCGCAGTCGCATCACCACTGGCGCTGCGGAACCCCACTGGACTTGCAGTGTCAGGCGATGCGGAAAAGCTGGTGAGAGAAGCTGGGCCTTGTCCTTCTGCTGCGGCTACACCAAACGAACGAAACCCTCCGATGTTCATATTTGGCGGCGGGAAGGAAGATGTTAAGCTCGGAGGCGGCGAGAACGCAGGAGCAGCCGCAGTTGGACTCTGTGTTTGAGTTCTCGAGATCGCGGTCGGGGCAGATGGGTCTTGCAGCTTCTTCAAAACGAATTTCTTCGCGGGTGGCTGTATTGTCGATACGCGTCCAGGGACGGAAGGCTGCGATATGATATTCGTGGCTTTCCTAGAACCCGCAATGCCTAGGTCGAGCACTACAATTTTGCTCTTGCCTGTCTTGCTGCCAGGAGTGGATGGTCGACGTGCAGTTGATACTTTGGGTGCAGATCCAGGAGTAGCAGCCTTGCTGACTTTGATCGTCTTCGGTGTTTCCTTTTGCGCCGACAAGTCCACGGACGCCTTTCTTTTCAGAGCACCAAGTGAAAGCTTGAAACCACTCTTCTGTTCCGTCGGTGTCGCCGCGCCAGACGATGCGGCGCCAGCGCTCCAGGTTGGTATTGCCGGAGGCGGCATGGAGGCTTGTTGCTGTGCCTGCCACATAGCATTCGTTGCAGCCTCACTCTGTCGTCTTGCCAAATCCGCTTGAGTCTGGGCGATCCGAGCTTTGAGAGCAACCTCATCGTCTCTCGCTTTGAGGTTTTGCTTGATCTCGTCTGATAGTGGGCCAGAGTACGTAAGCCCAAGACCTTCCATGATCTCGTAATCCTCCCACGCAAGACCTTTGCTTGGCTTTGTCCTGAAATTGCCTTGTGGAATGAATCGCAATTTGCCTTTGCCTGTGTGCTCACAGCGATAAGGCCTTGGTAGTTTCAAGGTTATCGTGTAACTGGTGACTGCGTCGTAGAGCAATCCGGCAATGTCACAGAAAGAGCCAACTTCGTCAATGGTGATGTTTTGAGAAGTTGTGGCGTACCACAACGCCCTTTTGAAGACCTCGTCCTTGCCCATGGCGACCTTGAGTGCTGCTATCGCTCCCTCAGGTGTTGTCTTCCTTGTAGCTTCGATGCGACGAGCCTCATTAGAGCCAGAATCTTCCAAGATGAGGCCTCCATCATTTACGGGAGCTGGAGGAGGTGCCTTCTCCTCGCCGTCACCCAGTGCAATATGCCCCAGCGCTTCGCCGAAGCATCTGAGTAGTCTGTCTCGGAAGTAAGGACTTCGATCGTGAACGAGACTATAAAGCAGATGCTTCATCATTGGTGATCTTCGTGTGAGGCCCATCTCGGTCAAGCAGCGAAAAGCCTCCAATCGAACATTGTCCGCAGTGCTTTCCCTGGTGTACTGCAGCAGCTCTTTTGCTTTGTCTTTCACGACGCCAGCTTTGGTAAGCTTTTGCAAGCATTCGATAGCAGTCGTGGAATAAACGTTTTGGTACGTCACGATCCACTCGTCCAGACGGCGGTATCTCTCGATGACGTTGACAGCCTCTTGTTCGAAGTCTGCGTTAGGATTGATAGGCTCCGCATCTTCCTCCATTCCGATATCATCGTCGAAATTAAAATCGAAACTCGGTTTCGGCTCAATGATCCGATGCGACGCAGCCAAGGAGTCAGCCAAGCAAGTCATGAGGGTAGCGACGTAGTGACAGTCAGAGAAATTGTTGTCCGAGTTGTCGTTGTAGATCAACTTGTCAATGAAGAATTGTTGCACGGCCTTTGGTACCTTAGCCTCGTCGTCGCGCAGCTTCGCCATTGCTTGTGGAATGGCGCACTGCATGATGAAAGTGACTCTGTTGCTGAAATCGTTTGGGCGGGGCATTGCATCGCTCTCGCCATCGCAAAAGAAATGCGCAAAGGCTTTCATCAGATGATGTTGCCCAATCTCGGTCAGCTTATCCTTTGCCATCAGCGCGAGGCCTTCTGCAGCCATGACTCTTATGCCGTAGAAATACCGTTCGTCCATCAGCGTCCGGACCAAGATTGTCAACGAAACGTGGTGCGGATTTGACCCAAGTAGGTAGCGCATACTCTCGTACTGCGCAACAAGATCTCTATCCTGCTGCAATTGCGAGATGTACATGTACAGCGGCATGACAAGGTGGATTTTGCCAATCCATTCGAAGTCGGCATCCATTCGAATCCACTCATAGCTCTCTTGGCCCATCTTGTCTTCGTCTTCTGCGGACCAGTCGACTAAGTTCCAATCCCGTTGTTCCTCTGGAGAGTCCAAGATATCACCAAGACAGTACAATAGAGCATCGGATCCATCTTCGCCGGCAGCGCCTTCCGCGACTGCCCTTTCCTTTGCGCGTCGCGACCTTTTCAGTCGCTTGTACTTGGTATTGTATGGAATCTCAAGCTTGGTGATCGGCTCTTTGATCTCGACAATGTGTTCGTAGGGTGTCCCATCAGCCTCGTGTATTCGGATTGTCATGGGTCCCGTGAACACTGTTTGAATCTCGGGTGCCCAGACTTCCTGAACATGCTCCTTGATCTCACGCATGAAGTTGTTTGGCGCAAACTCGGGTTTGGTCTGTCTCTCGAGCTGCCGTTGAACGATCGTCATTTCGACAACCAACTTTTTCTTGTTGAATCGCTGCGAGACGTGGAAGATGGGACACCCAGCACCCATGACCCACTGGCGAAAAAAGGAATCAAGCTTGTTATGGCCTAACTTCTCGCATGTGCGCTGAAAGTCTTGAGTTGACAGCTCACCATTCGTCAATGTGCCGGTTTTGGCATTGAGGAAGATCTTGTTGATGATTCGCATCACTCCTGTCGACCCGCTAGATTTGACAAGTCGTCGATCCAGTATGCCGAGCACGACTGCCGACTTGAGATCGAGAAAATCTTGTATAGATGGGTCAATGTGGAGAAGTTGTCCCTGCTGCCAGATCGATGGGCGGTCGACATCCAGGTCATATACCTTCTCGGCTGCTAACTTTTGCTCCCAGCGGTAGAAGTTGTTGCCACAAAGCTTCTTAAGGAACAGGTCGGTCAAATAACCTGCGATACCTGCAATGGCCCAAGTGTCAACAGGATCTTTAGGAATGATATTTACTCCGCTCCACTGATCAGCAGCGGCGCGCACCAGAATCTTGGTATTCCTGTCTAGAGGCTCGAGGATCTCCTGGGGAAACAGCAAGCGGGTGCTGCAGAACGATAGCCCCGCAGCACCGACAGCATCGTATGTAAGATCATCGATAAAGAGCATCTGGTAGGTGGGAAATGGGAATTTGCCGCAATTGACCGAGATGAAGTCCACGGCTCCGCACATTGGAAAGCATGTATTCTCAAGCTCTTGGGTCCTGCCGGGAAGGCAATAGCCAGAGACTTTGATAGCCGACTGTCCGAGTTTTGCCTCTTCTTCTGCATCACGAAAAGCAGTCAGATCAACGTGCTCGAATGGACCAATTGCAAAGCCAACATGACGAGCCGTAACTGCATCATTGAGCGCAAAAGTGGTCGTGTGGCGTGTGTCATCCTCGGTGTCTGTCGTTTCATCCACTTGATCGCCAATGCAAATGACTGCTAATTCCATGGCCGCATCCTCGGGATTAAGATCAATCAAGTACTCCGGCTTTTGTGCACTAGTGTCTTTCGACTTCGCCGGTACATCTGTGCCATTGACCATCTCTACATCGCCATCTGGCGCGACCTCCATATGCCCATTTGGTAACGCAGAGTCGTCCTTCCGTTTCCTGAATGCGTCTCCCAACGTCTTTGGACACCGGATTGCGATCTCCCATGCGCACCTACTCGTCCCATCGTCCAGACACGGAAATATTGATGAAGAATTGCCAGGCCACGGCTCCAACTTGGTATAGAAATAAGGATACCGAGCATCGTCAGCCTCGCAACCCACCCAATGAATACCATCGCGAGAATCCTCCAGGACAAACTCGATAGTGAGCTTGATGGGCGAGAACTGCGCGATCTGTTGTATATTCTGCAGAGTCGGTGTTTCTGCAATGGCCATCGCGTCGGCCTCCTGTTTCTGCAGACTCGGCGTGCCGTTGTACAAGGGCAGTGCAGTGGCAGGATCCACGCGCAGTTCTTGAATCTTCAGCTTCGGTGGAAGTGCGATCAGAAGCTGCGGTTCAGGGCTGGGCCGCAGAGCGTTCTCGATCTTCCCTTTCAGCATCTGATGCTGGTTGACAGTCGCCTTGCTGCTCATAACGCTCTTCTTGTACGGATCCTCGTACTCAAATTTGGCGGTAATCCCACTGATCTGAACTGACGTCGGCCTGCATTGCCGGCAATGTAGCGATATTTGTCGCAGGTCTTTGATGAGCGGCTGGATGGTGATCTCGGTGCTCCCCTTCAGCGACCGAGTCGGAAAATCGACATCCAGGTCGACACGCTGCTTGAGGACATCATACTCGCGGCGCGGTGGAGCGACACCATCAACGCCATCCTCACCGAGAGTCGGCATGCTGTCGCTGCCAGCCAGAAGGCCCGCCGACGGAATGCGCGTCGGTTGTGCTCATCTAATATCGGCGCCGGTCAAAAATATCGAGGCAGAAGTCGGTCGACAGCGGCGGTTCCTGAGTCGGTGGATCGGCGGTGATGTCGGCAGAGTCGTCGAGGCGGTGGCGGCGGCGTCTAATATCAATAGAGTTGTGTTGGCGGCGCAATTTGTTCAGCCGAGTCGAGGGTGTGAGAGTTGTCGCAAAGTGATGATCGGTCGCAGTTGCCAGTTGAAGGTGGGCGTGGAAGCGCGATCGTGGAAGGAGCTCGGGCCTTCCCGCCGTCATCAGGCATCCATGCAGCTACCCCTACCCTTGCACGTGCAGTGACAGATTCGACATCCTGGACATGGACAATTAAGGTACACAACTCTGTTCGCCTTGAAATAGTAGCTCGCAAGCAGCAACGAAGAATGAAGACGAGCATGTGGATTCATAATTGGTTCATCAAGCGGATTATCTCATCACATACTCAAAGACCTAACAGCAATCGTCCTAGATCGGTGCCCATCGATGGCCTCTTTCCCAATCACAATCTCTCCAAACATCAAAAGCATGCTCTGACTTCTCAAGTAGTCCACCACATCAGTATGGCCACGATCTTGCGCTTTCTCAGCGAGCCCGGCGGCCAAATCAAGCGCCGTCTCACCATAACGGTCTCTGACCATGAGAGTATGACCCTCAACATCTGTCTCTGCCAGCAATGTCACCAGTTCAATACTTCCCGTGGCAGCAGCAGAGTGTATGGGCAGCCTTCCATGCCGATTGTCTTCCACATAGATCGAAGTCTTCTCCGCATCCGCATCAAGCAACAACTTGACCAATTCAGGCCGTGACGGTGACAGTTTGACCGCTCGATGCAAAGCCGTCTCGCCTCTGTAATCCTTCGCCTGGAGCGTACTCCGTCGAAAGTCCGCCTTGATCAGCGCCTTGATCACATCCCTCTCCTTCGACCCAACAGCAAGATGTAACGGCAACTGTCCAAACCGATCCATCTCAAAAATCGTAATCTTCTCCCGATCAACCTGCGTAAGCACTTTCACAACCTTCGAATGTCCCGCCCTACTAGCCAAATGCAAAGCCGTCAAACCATTCACATCCTTCAACACCACATCATCATCATGCTGTATACAAAACTTGACCACATCAACCAACCCAATTCCCGCAGCCGCATGCACAATATTATTCCACCTACGCTTCAATTCGTAATATATCGCTTCCGCATCAGGCAACTCCTCCGTCCAGAACACTCTCTCCTTCGTGCCCAAAGCTGGTTCGATCCCGCTCTCATCATACTGAATCGCAGCCTGGAACAAATGCAACCCATCATCCAAACTCAAAGTTCGTAATAGAATCTTGATCAAATGCCGGAAAATCAAATCGTAGCCCTCACTAATCGCAATTTTTGCTGTTTCGAAAATCAGATCCTGTTCCCTGGAATGCAGTTTGATCAACTCCATAGCATGTATTGGCAGTGCTCGAAGCTGTTTCCAAGGACTAGCAGTAGTCCAGGTAGAAGTCGCATATTGTAAGAGGGCCATCTGTTTCGTCGACATGGGCAAGTATCCCTTGGTGCTCCAGACATCGCTTGAAGCTGGTGAAAAGGCACTAGCATCGGAATGTGATGTTTGGCGATCGATGACACTATCCCGAGATCTTGGAGGGATGTAGACAGTGCGCACCTTCGCGAGCCTTACGATCCGTCTGACATCGAATGCGAGACTTTTGATCTCAGGCGCCGAAAGATATGCTGCGCATGCTGTCGCAAGGCGGTCAGCTGCCTTCGAAACGCTGGTTCGGTAGCGACGCAACCCAAGAGGCATGTTGTGCTCGATTAGAAAGTCTGCGACAGATTGGTGAATGAACTCCACAGTGGCATGCTGTCCTTTGCCATTGACTCGTAACAGAAGCTCACAAGACCTCAACCCTGATTTGAGATCGTCAATCTGGTCGTCCGCAGGCATTCTATGCCCTGACCGGTTCTGGCTGTCCCGGTAGAATAGAGCAATCGCAAGCTCCGTGAGCGTAAGCGGACGTGAAGCGCCAAGGACGTAATGTAGCGTAGCTTCAGCAATGTCCATATCCTCCAAGTCGATCTTGCGCAGCACTCGTACGTACAGATCTCGAAGGGAGCCAGAATACCTCTTGATTCGACGTAGTACAAAGTCCTCCTTGACATCTGCGACACACCTGAGGGCCAGTGAGATCCAGAGAAACGTTCCGCCGTTGCTGATTAAAAGCTGCAATTTCAAAGCTTCGCGAGTCTCATGAGACCAGTGCTTAGAGTCCGCGATCTCATTGACTTCCTCTTCTATCAGCTTTTGTAGGTCTGTGTCCACGACAACAGGGCTCATTGTAATCACTGTCATCCACTCAAGTTCGGTCCATCCTGATACAAGTCTTCGACATGTTCCTAGATCCCAAGCATGAGGCCTGGTGAGGATAAGTAGTCTCCAGTGATGTGGTTCCGAAGAAGTCGTTGCTCTAAGCAATTCTTCTAATCTGCGCACCAACGTCTTGCGCAGTGCGACATCGCAGTTATCCAGTGAGTCGATGAGGAGTGTGAGTTGCCCGACTCTAGGATCCTGCACCACTCGCACAAAGAGAAACCAAAGCGTTTCAATGTCTTCGAAACCAGCGGCTCCATGCACATCATACAAACGTTGCGCATGCTCGACTAGTTGCGGCCGCCTTGTTAGAATCTGATGTAGTAGTCCTTTCAAGATCGATATCGCCGTTCTTCGTTGCGGTTCTGCGTGGTTACAGAAGAAGTAGGCAGTGGTCGAACGTTCTCGTGCTGCCTCAGACACCAAGCGCTCCACAAGAAAAGTCGCCATCGCCGTTTTGCCTATCCCAGGCTCTCCCACAATCATGAGCAATTGTGGCGTAGCATGATCTCTCCATGCGACATATTCAGGCCTATTTAGTATCCATTCGCAGGTGCCTTCTATGCGCCCTTTCCGGGATCGATTTCGAGCTTTGAGCAGGTCTTTTTGCGGGTCGGTAACAAACAGTGCCTCTAGAATCTCTTGGGCAGATTCTGAGTCTACCATCAAGTCGTTGTCCTCGGCATCATCGCGACTTCTAGACGATAGGAGCCGATTCATACTGTAAAATTCGCACGGAAAACGTGAATTGTTGGGTCTACTGCGGAGCAGCAATTGCCCCACAGATATTTACTATCGCCTGCGAAGGCGAGGCGGACGGACGACGATTGTATAATCGATAAGCCACGATAGGTCCATGCGTAAATACAGCATCGCGAATCTCTTAGCTGGGCCTGGCCAGCACATGATGTGGTTAGGTTGCGCTTGCCGGGGCGCCGAACATCTTCCCCTCGAGTCCGACAACCCCGAAAGTGCATGGTGAGATGAGTTGTCTATGTGTCTGTACCTTGGTGTCGTGGAGAGCCTTGCAACCAGCTGATCGTATTGGACATGTTCTGCATGGATCGCGCCTTGAACTCCGGAGTCTTACAGCTCAAATGGGCTCAGGAGAACAGGTATACTGACTTAGAATCCTGGGCTATCAAGAACACGGTAGATCCTGGGATTTGTCAGATTGAGTACAGCAAGTATACAGTACTGTTTGACGCAGTAACGGATAGGGGATCCTTGTTTAACTTTGCGCTAATATTAATGAAATATTGAGTAATTGCCTAACTAAAGTAACTGCCTAATACGGAATAGGATAACCCTACCTAGCAATAACTAATTTATAATAGTAGCGTATACTTATATAAAGCGCGTTAATAATAGTCTATAGAGTTATAAGCTATACCTTAGTAAAAGCTATACGCAACTTACCTAAAGTAGAAGGTCTTAGTATATAGTTACTAATCTTACGCTTCTTTAGCTTCTAAATATTCTTAATTAGATTTAGCTTAAGTAAGTATAAAAGTAATCTATAGATAACTATTCTATACTCTATATACGCCTTCTATATAACGTATAATATATAGTAGAGCGTACTATCCTTAACTAATTATTAAGCTATAGCTTTCTTAGCTATCTATATAAGTAATAGATACTATACTATAACTTATAAAGTAATAATATTATAAAAGTACGTACTTATCTAATTACTATCTATATCTCTATTTAGCTTATATAGTAGCCTAACGCCTTTTAAAGAAATACTCTTAAACTAGTATAGTACTTTCTTTCTTCTAGAGGCTTAAAGCTTAATTATATTAGTATAGCTTATATTATTAATATTATTAGCTAATTATATAACCTAAGCTTTTAGAAAGACTATAATAGAAGACCTTTATATTTATAGATATATACTAAAATATCGATAAAGTAGCTAAGAGAAGAGTAAAAAAGAAAGACCTAAAGTAGTTAGAGTATAAGTACTAAGCTAGGATAGTCTATTCTAGCTTTTATATATTTACTATAGTAAATCTATACTTCTATTAGCCTATAATATTACTCCTCCTTTTAAACTAGCTATATCTTTATAGTATAAACTCTCCTTTAACTAAGTAATAGCTATAAGGCTTTAAATAGTATCTAATTTATCTATCTTATTATAAATACTTTCGCTTTTATAGGCTATATTAGTAGCGTTAATATACGCGCTAGTACTCGCTACTAATATAGTAGCTAGGGCTATTATAATACTATCTACTAGTATAGCGTCTACTAGAGTATTATCTAATAATATCTATTTATTAGTTCCTATAGCTACTATAGTATTACTACTATTATAACTTCTAATAGAAGTAGGTACGCGACTCTCTTTATAGACTATACTTATATAGTTAGATTATAATAAGGATAACGTATTTTACTAGTAAGTAGTACATACTAGTAAGTAGTATAGAATTTCTTAGTACGACTAACTTGCATTATAGATTATTTATTTCTATCGCTATTAACCTCGGAACCTCGAGATATTTTACTCTCGCTAGATTTAGAAGACTCTTCTCTATCGTTTTAATAGGTTCGGGCATTATATCTAGTCTCTCCGCAGTTGCTATATCGACGCTAAGTCGCTAGCGCCCTTTCTAAGGCACTACTACTCCGAGTCTTCTTTAATACATTTCGTAGCAAAGATACGATAGCCGCTACCTATTCTGCTACTGTACTATACTCTAGTATACCGCCTTTCTAGAGCTGCTTCCTTTTACGCGCTCTTCGCTTAGTTACTGCCTCTAATTACTCTTTAAGCTCGTAGTTATAGGTAGCTAAAAGCGCGTTTTAGTGCAACATTAACTTAGCGCCTTTAATAAGCTAGAAGAAGCTATTCTAAGCTATTGTAGGAGACCGAGTTATAGCATTACCTACAAGCTAAGACTACGACCCGAACTCGCGCGTATTACTTAGAGTTTTAGACTACTATAGCGTCTCTTCGGGTAGGAGTCCTAGTAGAGTACGTAGCTGTACGTCGAGGCGGTTAATAACTACCTGCGCGTTAATAGGAACTAGTCCTAATGCCTTAAAGGCCTTTTTGTAGTTCTCTTCTATAAACACGTCGAAAAACGCGTCTTTAAAGGCCGGAAGGAATGTTTCTTTGTCGACATAGAATACGCGTCGACGCGCCAAGTCCCGGACGCGTTGCGAGTATTTTACTTTTAGTAGTAAGAAATAGACTACATCGAGCGGCTGGAGGATATACGACGAATACGCTAGTATATAGAGCGTAAGGATCTTATATTCTAGGTAGTAATCTTTAAAATCCTAGTTAAGGTAGCTCTCGTAGCCGTCCAAAATGAGCAGCCTATAGGCCCCGACCTAACGCGTTCTTATATACGTATCAAAGTGCTTTAACTACTCGAGACTAAGTACGTTGTTTATCTATCTATTCTTAGAGACCGAGAGCTTCCAATTACGCGGTATGTTTGCCTCCTCGTACTATACAGAGATATAAACGCGCCCTTTATAGATAATAAAGGCTAGGGTTATATACCTAGCAGCACAAATGCTCTAGATAACTATAACCTATTCCCGATTACCTAGCTAAATAAGCTGCGGTCGACTACGTCTCTCTGAACTAGTAACAACTTTTATAGACCTAATAACGCCTATTTAGAAGCTAGTCTTATTAAAGTTGTAGATATTATCCTCCTCGACGCTATACTTGGCTTTTGTCTCTTTTACTAGCTTAAACTACGCGTTAATTACTTCTGGATCTTCCTGGAGTATCCTCTAGCGATCCTTTGCTCGATTAAAGGCTATTTTAAGCTCAGGTAAGCGCGTTACGAATCGATTAGCCTAGTGCTTGCCGACCGGCTGTCTACCTCGTACGCAGAGTACTTTATCTACTATATCTGCTACCTCGTATAACCGGGGCGCAAACCCTCGCGAATCGAGGTCGAGGATATATTAAACAATCGTCTACTCTTTAGTCGTAGTAAGTTTGTGCTATATAGGTCGGGAATTAGGGCAAAAGGCAGTTCCGTAGTATCGGCGAGTAAGCGTTATATAAGGTACATTATATACTTCGGCTACGCGTCGGAGGCTTCGAAACTAGCCCTAGCGGTAGGTAGAGAGAGTAAGAACAATTCTGCCTTCTTAATTAGATAATTGCGCGTTATATTGTTAAGACATAGTCTATTAATTAAAAAGTTAGTCGTGCTAAGAAATTCTGTACTACTTACTAGTATGTACTACTTACTAGTAAAATACGTTATATAAAAATTATAAGTATTAGCTAAGCTAGTTATAGTAGTACTATTAATAATAGTATTAATAGGCTTATTCTCTATAAGCTTATATAGTATCTAACTTTTTAGTAGCTAGAAGTTTACTTATTTAGACTTCTATAGATAGTTATAATAAAAGTTAGCTATAGTAGCGTACGTATTCTTTACTACTATAGAAGCTAGTTCCTATATAGCTTTAGTATCTACGTAACTCTTCTACTTAACTAGATACTTTATATTCCGACTATTCTATCTACCTTTAGAGTCTAGAATCTTCTCTATCTTATACTTATTCTATAGACAATTATCTATAGTATTACTCTTAACTTTAAGAGGTAGCGGGCGTATAGCGCGATTACTATAGTATAGATAGAGGTATTTTATATAGAAAGAGTTATATACTATAATATATAGTAGTAGATTAAGGCTATATATACTTTCTAAATTATTAGTAACTACTACTAGACCGAACTAGCAAATATCTAACTTCTTAGATAGGCGTATAGTCTTCTAGTTCTTAGTAGATATATCTACTAGGTCTCCTATCTAGTACCTAGAAGAAGAGGTTTAATAGTAGTTTATATTCTTAGCTTAAATAGACTATAAGAAGTTTAGCTATTTATAGAGATATTAATATATATCTACTATCTATTAAGCAAACTTATCTATACTAGTAGTATCTAGTTATTACTTTATTAGAAGAAGCTTCGATAGTATATCTATATAGAAGTTAATTTATAGATACTTACTCTTTTCTATAAAGAAAGGCAATATACTAGTAGACTCCGAAGTATAATTATTATAAGCTATCTCTACTAGAAGGTATAGGTCTACCTAATTGTTCTATATATAGTTAACGTAGGTATAGAGATACTTTTCTATCTTCTTATTTATGTTTTCTATCTAACTATTAGTCTCTAGGTAGAAGGTAGTAGAGAGACGTTATTTAATTCTAAGAAGTTAATATAGGCGTCTCTAAAATACTAATACCTACTACGTACTATAGTTAGAGGTTATTGCTAGTAGAAGCCTATAGTATAGATAGAAATACTTAATAAATATATAGGCTATATATTCTACTTCTATTAAAAGTACTAGAAAGATATAGTATCCTTTACCTAGGTAGTCTATAATTATAAAGATATCTTTATAGACCTAACTATTATATAACTCTATAGAGAGAGGTAGCTATATAATAAAGTCTATAGTAATCTTGTCCTATAGTATAAATAGTATTAGTATTAGTTGTAATAGACTAGAGTACTAGGTCTAATTAGATTTAGATAAGTTATAAGTCGTATATCTAAATATATAGTTATAGATAAACTAAGATATCTCTAGCTATATAAAGTTATAAAAGACTAAATTAAAAGTCTTAGTCTAGCTTATATATCTAGTACTTAGTATATTATAGTAAGCGTAAGTAATAGTATTATAGAGATTATAGTCTCTAGGTAGTATAAATATATAGTAATTACTATAGTAGTTCTTAATATAAATTAGCCTACTAGTAGTAACTATATTAGATTTATATATATAGTAGAGGTATAGTATTAATACAAGTTCTTAATCGTCGATCTAATATAGAGTAGTCTATATATCTTTATTATTATACGCGCGATAGATAGTAGATATAAGGGCGCTATCTTTATAAGGTAGCTAGTTAGAGACTATAGTCTCTATTATAGAAAGCTTAAGAAACTAATTAGATAGTAATAATATCTATACTTATTAGATTAGCTAGAGATTATCTCTAATAGACTTATCCTATAGGTAGCGCGTTAGTACGTTAGATTTAGTCTTTTATATACTAGGTCGATATATAATCTTAAAGAAGAACTAGAAAAGAAACTTAGCCTACTATACTTAGCGTTAATTAAGCTACTTCGTAGTTATAAAGTACTTAAGGTTCTTATAATCTAAGAGTATAAAGATAGGCTTACCTTCTATATCTATAAGGTTTTTAAACTTAGTTTAGATCCTATTATTATTACTATTATTAAACTTATAAGCTATAAGCTTAGGACGCTATTCTTTAAAAGCTTTAATAATAGCTATTAATTCCTTATTATAAATATTATAGTTATATTCCTAAGGATTTATCTTCTTTAATAAGAATATAATAAGGCGTAGTATACTATTAGGTCTTTACTATAATAATACTACTATAGTAATAAAGTTAGAAGTATTAGTTTCTAGTACTATCTCTAATCTAGGTATAAAATACGCGAGAACTAGAGCTTCTATAAATGCCTTCTTAAGCGCGTTAAACGCTACTTAATACTCTATTATCTAGGCCTAGGGAGAACTATTCTTAGTATAGGTAAGCTTTATTATTAGTAGAGTAATTTATAAGAAGTTTTAGATAAAGTATTAATAGAAGTTAGCGAACTCTAGGAAGAATAGTACGTCCTTTACGTAATAAAGAGTCTCTTATTCTTATATAGCTTTAACTTTCTCTAGGTCTATTCGAATACTATTTTTTCTTATAATTAGCTCTAGGTACTTTGTTTCTTAAATATAAAACTTATATTTATCTATATTAAGTTAGAGGCTAGCGTCGAGGAGCTTCTTTATAACCTTCTCTATATATTAGTAGTAGGCTTCCTTATTATCTAAGAAGACTAGTATATTATTAAAGTAGGTAGATATAATATTATTAAGAAACTCCTAGAGAGCGTTATTAATATAAGATTAAAACGTACCTAGAGTATTATATAAGCCGAAGAGTATAACTATATATTTAAACTAACTATATTATATAGTAAATACTATTTTCTACTTATAGCTCTATATAATATAAATTTAGTTAAAGATAGTAATTATATTAAGCTTTATAAACTATTATTTACTACTAATCTTATTTAGAGTATCTTAAATTAATAGTATCGGATACTAGCTCTTAACTATTAGTTTGTTAAGTACTTAGTAATCTATATAGACGCGTAACCTACTACTAGGCTTCTTAATAATTATAATACGCAAAGCTATAGGTAAGTTACTACGCTATATATTTCCCTTCTCTAACTTACTATCTAACTATTTCTTAACTACTTTATTTTCTTAAGCAGATATAGAGTATAGTCTCTTATAGGGCAGATTACCTTTTATAATAATCTTATAGTCTAGACTTAGCCTATAGAGTAGTAACTTAGATACTTTGCTTTAAAGAAAAAGTTCTACTAAGTAATAGTATCTCTTTAGTAGCTTCTTAAGTACTTCTTCTTAGTTATTTAGGTTTGTATTTATTTTAGCTATAAACTTCTTATAATTAGAAGTAGATAGCGTATAGTTATAAAGTATACTTTCCTTTATAATTATATTTTTATTAGAGAAGAGATATATAGAGTAGGCGAAAGTAGACTATATAGTTTAGACTAGCCGAGTAGTTATTATATATAGAGATAAAGCCTAAGTAGTAACTAGGTTAGTAGTAGACTTATTTATATACGCCTCTATTAGGTTTATTTAAATAGTATAGATCTTAGTACCTTTCTAACACGCTATATAGCGTAGAGTATAAATACTAATTTGTTTAATAGTAATCTTAGGTATAGTACTAACTTATTCTATACTAACTTCTAGTAGTAGAGGTAGTACTATACTAGAGACGTTAATTAGTAGAAAG
>WRNY01000066.1:0-174371 GCA_012978405.1 Pseudocercospora macadamiae
GTATATAAAAAATACTAGGGACTCCTAGTAGGACGCGTAATCTAATTATAAGTTATAGAAGGTACTAGATACCTAATAGCAAAGATATAAGGAGGGTAGAAGACCTACCTATAGCTATTAGTCTAAGCAAGCAAGAATTAACTTTTACTACTACTACTACTACTACTACTACTACTAGTTATTTTACGACTATCTACTACAAAAATATACCTCTTCTTATAGTTAGAAAGAGCCCTTTAACTAATACTTTAATAGATTTCTATTAATGTTCTAGGAGTTTCTAGTATAATCTATATATAAGAAAATTATCTAATATACTACTAAGCCTAGAATATCTAGTAGATGCTCTACTTTCTAATTAGGAAGATATAGCTAAATCTAAATCTAAATCTAAATCTAGAGCTAATACTAAAGCTAATACTAAAGCTAATACTAAACTACTAGAAGTAACTCTACTAAGCTAATACTAGCTAATACTAAATATTTTTAGATATATTCTAGGTAGAATTTAATACTAATTCTTAATAAAATATTAGTTTATTTATATTAATCTTAGATTATTAGTTAAAACTAACACTAATAGCAAATATATAAAGAAAGCAAAAATTTGCCTATTAATAGTTATCTTAAAAACTATATACTATAAAACAATACCTTTTCTTATAGTAAATATATAGGTTTATTATATTATAGCTATTTTTTTATAATAGCTATAAGGATTAGTTTCTTTAATTTAGTCGGTTCTAGAGCTATAGCTATTATAGATAAAGAGCTTTAGATGCTTCTAGGTCCTTAGAATTTAGTTAAAAAGAGATTAGTATTTTTAATTATAGGGAGGTTTTCTTAGTATTCTTATAATATACTATAGCTATAGCTATAGTCTAGATAATCTAGATAGATAGATATAGCTATTTTCTTATATTAGAACTAGATATTTCTTATTTTCTATATCTAGAATTTTAGCTAGATATTAGACGTTTATTTTATATTCTAATAAAATATAAAAGTACTATTAAGAGAATATTAAATAGTTTAGGTTTTAATTTTTTTAGAAAAGTCTAGAATTAATAGCTATTACTATAGCTATCTATTGCTTATAGATTATAGTTTAACTTAATCTATATAGTATAATATAATAGATAGATAAATAGATAGATAGATAGATAGATAGATAGATAGATAGATAGATAGATAGATAGATAGATAGATAGATAGATAGATAGGTAGGTAGATAGATAGATAGATAGAGCTATAATATCTATCTATTTAGAGTAGATAACTAGTCTATATCTAGAAATAAGTATTACTTTTTCTCTCTATACTTTATAAAGAATAGATAGATAGCTATTATAGCTATAGCTATCTTATAGTTATCTATATATTAAATCTAGTAGATTCTCTTATAGTATAATAATTATAAGTAGCTCTATATAGTACTAGCTCTATGTAATATTCAAGAGAATTAGATAGATAGTAGCGAAGTTATTTTCCTTTATTAAAATACCCTCTATATAGATTAAGGAGCAAAGGATTATATAGTTTTGCTTGCAGTTACAGGGCTGCCTACCTGCGCATAATTCAATGCAAGACAAACGAAACCTGTCCAATACTTGCCCCTGGAGGCAATTCCCAGTCACAACTCTGTCCCCCATTTAGCACTTTCTTAAAATGTGTCCTGTGAGTTTGAGTCAGCCTGCTGCATTTCCTTATCTCATCTGCTAGTCGAGCAATGCTCTGAATACTGTTATATCTACTCGCGCACTTACCTCTCTCCGCCCTTTGCATACAGATAATAGTAGTCGGCGTTCCGATTTCCCAAATTCTGAATCTTGATTCGTCCATTCTTACTCCCGCTGCCAGGCGACCAATCTAAAGCTCCTGCTGTTCCACACGACGCGCGATATACGTTGTTGGGAACGACGTTGATGGGACAGTCTCGGCCGGCCATATTGGTGGCTATGGATGGATGGCAGTCGAAATTGACAGCGGATCCGAGGGAGGAGAGGTATAAGAGGAGGATGGATGAGAAGCTTTGGAGTTGCATTTTGAATTGGATGACTTCCAATTCTTGGCTAAGGCCTTTTGCTGGTTCAGAAATGGTTGTTGTTGTTGACTGCTTGGACGAATGCTGAGGAGATGACCACGATCAGTTTCTAGTGGGTTTATATATCCTCCTCCTTGAAAGCTCGTCTTGTGGTTCGCTTCCAACACCTTCACTATCCGAATCAGTCCTTCGTTACCTGCTCCGGAATATTAGAAATCAATGCCCAAGAAATACATACACGCGTATGTACCTGGGCGCTCCGAGACCCATTCGGTTTCATGTAGTCCTTCCGATCCGGACGTGAGGTATGGCTCATACTTCTTCTAGATGTTTGTACAGTATATCTGCCAATGAAGCGAGTCAGCAATGTGCCGGGTTCATGCATGCATGACGTGCAGATGACATCCTGGAATTCTGAGATATGGTTTGTCGGTTGTTGCGTTCCGTGGAGAACATATTGCGGAGTGACCAAGCGTTATTAGGGCTCAGAGACCGAAGTACTCAGGGAAAGTGTCCCTCGTACAGGTTGTACTTTCTAGGCGCGCTCGATCTGTAGTTGTGTGATAAGTGATGTGGATCTATGTTTTCTGCTCTGGAGAGCGTTAGAAGAGACTGAGGATCAATCCTTTCAAGGCGAAATACGGAAGTCAAAACCAACCAATTCATCATGATTCTCAGGCTTACGAGTGCTTAGGTGATCCGGGTTGGAGTAGGGAGTCTCACGAACACTCAGACCTGGGATGTCCTTTGAACAGTTGTCGTATCTTCGCACTCAGCCCGAAACTATGACAACTGAGGACGGCCGCAATGCTGACCACTTTCTGCTTAGCGCGTTTCCAGGCCATTGAAGAGTCAGGTGACATTGTAAGGCTGCGTTCCGGCGTTTCCATTCATCCGAACCCAAAATTTGGACATCACAAGTAAATACTTCGGGCGCGCCGAGAGGTATAGAACAAGGATACCATTACAATATCCAAGACATAGTCAGCAAGCGAGCTCGTCCTCACAAACGTCCCTCACGTTCCAATTCCTCCAACATCGCATCCCTCTCGTCCATCCACGTCGCCCTATCATCTGGATCCCTGCCTGTCTGATAGACATACTCATACCATCCACCTGGTAGCCTCTCGCCGCTTGTGAAATCCTCAAAATCCATGTTCGCAAGATCTAGATTTGTCCAGACAATGTACGCTTCATGCCAGGGAACGCGGATCTTCAGGAATTCGTTGGCGACTGGGTCTCCGGTCTCTTGATCAAAACTGGGCGCGACGATCACGCATTGATGAGTACGAAGTCCCTCGTCGTCGAGAAAGATGAAGAGACGTCGATTTGGAAAGGTTGAGTTGACGAAGGCTTCGATTTCGGAAAGCGGAGCACCACGCCAAGTGTTGGACGAGTTTATAAACTGGTCAACGGGAGGTGATGTTATCGCGGTAGAGATGGCTGCTGCTGGGTCTCTGGTCATGATCAAGGAGAAGCGATCGCCGGAGCCGTATTCCCAATCCCGGAGATGAATCAGCAGACGATTGACCTGTTCACGGCCTGCTTGTTCGGCAGCAACGAAGAGTGGTGCTTCCGCCGCCATTATTGAGGATAAGTGTGATGAGTGAAAATACGAGGTGAGTTCGAAGTCTGAAATAGCTTGTCGGGACGTCGATCCAGATATTCTCGGATATTCGGCTCACAGTAAGGAGAATCCTTACATGATCTCTTCACATGCCTCGAATTCGCATTACTAATTGGGCGTAAGGCTGAAAGGTTCTGATAGTGAAGCAGGAAGCCGTGCGTGGATCGCTGGCTCTGGTACGTAATCAGGGGCCCTGAAGTCTTCTGGTCGACAGGTACAGGCATATTGCGTTATCGTATGTCTTGGCGAAGGAACTGTGGTATTGTCACGACCTTCCAGGCCTGGGAGAGCCTTCTGTCGGGTCGTTCCAGGCTCTGTTCTGCTTTTTATGGTCTTGAAGGAAGGTCATCCATGGAGACCGTCCGAAATATCATCGGCATCGATTCTGTTTCGTTCGTTCGCTTTCTTCGTTACGGTCACATCGTTGCACGTCCCATACCAAACACGTCCGGAGTCGCTATCCCATGAGGATTCCGTGTCCGTGCGGTTCCATCTCCGATGGAATGGGCGTCAAGTTCGTCATTCTCCAGTCCGTAATATCTTGCACGATGTGTGTAACAAAGCCCAGCTTGAGCACGCTCAAAGCATCCGCTACGGTATCGAGAGCAGCGGATAAAAGGTGGATGGCCTCCAACGATGTAGACAACACCATCACCATCGCATCCCTCATCACCTCAGTCTTCAGCTCAACCTGCAATTCGCAAAGATGTTGTTCGCAGCTATCCTCATGAGTTCAGCCAGTCTTGTCATGGCTCAGCAGGCTGTCTTATCTTTCAATTGCCAGAACGCTCCAAATGTCTGCAATAATATGTGTTACCATTATCGCTGTCAGTCTGGGGTTGATGTAACATTGTTGTTCAGATTTCTGACTGTCATTAGGTATCGATACGACGCACAATGTGCTCACCTACGATTCAAACACAGCCGCCCGTACTGGTCGTCGACGAGACTCAGGTTGCCAAACGGGAACGCGAGCTCCATGCAGAAGCTCAAGTTGGAGCGCAAGTGGGAATTCTTGTGACGAGATGCCGTTCGCGAGCACTCATGAAGGAGGAACTGGCGGGACCTTGCGTTGCGTTCCAGGGCCGGAGAACAGCAGTCAGTGGTCTCGACTCTCCTCAGATGGCTGATATGTTAACCTAGTTCCAGGCCAAGGAGGTCAATTGTCTGGATTTTATCGCAATTTGAATAATGGAGATCGATTTCGAATCGCAATTTCCAACGAACAGAACTCGTAAGTGGCAGTTCGATCCATCACTCATTCATTTGTGCGCGAGACTGACTGCTTTCGAAGTATCCTGTGCACTCAAACGGGTTGCCAGAACGACGGCCATGAGTTCAAGCTGACGCCGAACGGACGTAATGGGTACGTCCTGGCTCGTGATGCTGAGGCTCGCAAAAATGGTAAGCACATCACTTCCCCAAGACGAGAATCTTCTATCCATCCTCGATAAAAAGTGAGTGCTGCTTCTTTCGAACATGAGCTTTCTTAAGCCCTCCTCGAAACGACCAGTTCCACTTCGCTTTTTATCGTTCACCCGCTCTTCTTCTTTTAAACCCAATTCACGGTATGCAAGGCTTCAAGGCCTGCTTAATGCTCAGGAGTGCTTGCTACCAGTTGTCCAAATGTTGTTGATAATACTAACGCACACATCAAAGGAGCGTTCGGGGAAGCTGTGGTCGAGAAGAAAGGGCCAGCTCAGAAGATGCGCAAATTCAAGGATGATCGCGGTGAGGTCCACTCTTTGCTGGTCGGCGACGGCAGTCTCGTCGGACAGAGCTTGTGGACTGAAAATGGTATGCGCAAGATCGTGTCGGAGGTCGGAGGCCACGGGCATAAGAACGAGAACAAGGACAAGAGCGATGCAGGGAGCAAGAGCGTGTCGGAGATCAAGGGCAAAACCCGCCAGAGCAATAATGCTGGCAGTGACAAAATAAACGATGACCAGAAGGACGATGATGGCCATAAGGACGAGTGAGTCCACCAGAACGGCTATGTTGCTGGCTTGCTTGAGAAAGCAATATTTTGTTGCTGTCCACTCTTTGTAAGATATGGGTTTCCGGGGATATAGAATGGTTGCGTCAATGTCAATGACTTCAGATAGTGTCGTCGGGAGCTGCTCTTTCTGCCTCCGGTTGTTGCCCAGGGCCATCTCTTGGGAGATTTCGCCAAGTTCCAGCTGCCAACGTCCAAGCTCGATAGACGTCTTCGTCTTGGTCTCTACCGATCTTGATGGACGCTGCCGCAGTTGCTAGATGATCAATGAGACCAAAAGCCGCTGAGGAATTCTTCGAGGCATCTCCCAGCCAGACTATGACATTGAAGGTTTGTCGGTAAATCTCGCTCATGAAGCTGACCTGCAAAGACCGCTCATCGAGAACAGACTGGTTGATGCACAAAGCGTCGATCCACAGCAACCTGGTCGAGTGCTAGTGGCGAAGATGGCGTAGTGCTGAACTCGAATTGAAAGAAATGTATGGTTCAACGCCGTTAACCACAATAGCCACTCTTGACGATCTGTTCCCCAGCAATAGGATATGGCTTCATATCGTGGAGAATGAGAAAGTGCAACCGACTGCTCCAGATGGCAGATGATCGGGTGGTGGAAGTTCGACGCTGGCCGTAGGTGAAGAGGACGAGTGTAGTCGCTGCTTGCAGGCAGGGCTTGGTAGATTTCTGATTGATGTGATGAATTCGACATTGTCAAAAAGCATCAAACGGAGCGTTCGTGGCGGAGACTGTGCATATATGTGTCGAGACAGCATGGCGAGATGGCGAGGGCAGAAAGCTGAGTGACTGTCTCGCGTCTGTAGGGCAGTCGTCACACGGCAAATCGTGAGCATGTACTTGGTACACATCTTCCGGGGAGTACCATCGACCGATCGTTCCAAAATGAGAAGACAGCGCCTCTCAGACCAAGTTAATCTGACTCTCGTTGAGAAGCAATGTCCGTGCTTGGCATCTGCTCTTCAAACCTGTTCCGAGAACTCCAGACTCTTCTCTATGCCGGGAGACATGCTCAACATACTTTGAACGTCAGCGATGGATCTTCATCCATACAGTAACGATGCGAACAGTCCGAACGTCGGTTTAGCAGGCGCACGACGTGCTGAGACAAATCCGGTGAATGCCCAGCTGAGGCTGAGACTTCGTAGCACGTGTGATCACTTCCAAATTTCATCATGTGACGTCGTACCGCCAACTTTCACACGGTCACCAAGGCCCATGTGTGGTGGTACTTACGTGGCTCAGAGAGGCTTGCAGTTCGGGGCATTGGCGGCGAGCTGACAGATTGCAAAGCTATGAACTGGCTTCAGTCTTCAGAATGGTCGATCTCGCCCTGCTCGTCGATGGCGCTATCCACAAGTCTGCGGCGGGTCTTACAGATTTCTAGTAGCCTTGATGGCTCCTGTTGATATCCATTGAGGGGGCTCAGATATCCTTGAAGGAGGAAGGACCTCTCTTGTAACAATGAAATTTTGTCTTCTCCTTCCTTGGCCATTGACTTGTTCACGCGCCAATGTCAGCGACGTCAGGGTTGCGAAGAGCTTGTGGCATATCGTATCGGAAAATTGAGCAGCGCTATGCAGCGCAAATTCATTTGGTAGTCTGATACTGCCGTGTAAATCTGTTGGAACCGCTCCCAGTTCGCGGTGCAAAATGTCATGGTGGACTATTTCACAGCGTTTAGGCTGCTGCGTCCAATGGTGTTGCGACTCGCATTCTGTGTCTCTAGTTGTGATGCTCTTGCCGATCACACTTAGTCGAAAGCCGCTCGTATCTGCTGGCGACTGATCCTGTAGCATATCGTGTTCTCCACGCTCTTCCTGTGGACGATGTTCGTACGGGTCGTGAACACCGCATCGTGTCGATCACAGGCCAATCGATCCTGCATGAAGGACACTGCGCTTCACGTCGTACTAGGACTAGACGATGTGTCACCGATAGAGGGCGTGAAAGGCTCGTGAATCGTGTGGAGGATGTTGTCGAAGCATACGGAGTTGTGTTCTGGTCTGATTGCGCAGAGTGTGCTTCGATCGAAATGATATTGCTTCGCCGCTTCTTATGATCTCGCTCTTTGTTGGATGTCGAGATTAATCGTGGACATGGAAGATCGTGCAACCGTCCTGGCGTTGCTGCTTGGCATTTAGGCTTTGCAATGTCGGTTTGTCGTCGGCGGCTATGCACACGCCCGTGGCCGTTCTTTTGAATGGTTCTGGTGATGACCTCATAGCGGTAGAGGGCTTCTGCCGTCGGTTCTGGCGAACGAGCCCTCGTCATGTCATGGACTGGTCATTTGTGAAGGTGTCATTATGCTGATAGCCATAGCATTCTATCGATTCATTGCGTTGCGGTCGTCGTCAACAAACATCCTTGGAACCTAAACATCATCATAGTCGCCATCGGTTGGAATTGACTACTGTGAAATGTGAACCGTGTAGGAGAGATGGAACTATCCAGGTTGCGTCCGCTGCTGCATCATCTGCATTTGTTGCGCCTGCAGGTGTGACGTTCATCGCGCGTATTGTCCACTCTGCTGTTCTGCATGCTGATTCTGTTGCTGCTGTCATTGTTGAGCTAACTGAGTGTTCATTTGGATGCCTGACTACATCATACCATTGGCCTGCGCTTGCTGCATCATCTGTTGTTGTTGTCCCAGCTGCATTTGGTGATGTTTCATGGCTAGTTGCGGGCTCGGCAGCATCGCTGCCACCTGCGCCTGGTGAGCCAATTGTTGTTGTGATCTGAGCAGGTACTAGAGCATTTCAAGTTGTGTAGGAGTTCAGATCGAGGGGAGAAGAGTGTCATGGTGACACAAGCGATGCGAGTACACTTGGCTCGCTTTCAAGGGAGCGTTGGCGGCTCGTAAAACGCTTTGTTGAGCGAATAGCTGGACCTGCAAAGGCCTACTTCAGATGGTTTCCAGTTCAATCGCGATCCGACGAGTCACTGGTAGATACGCATCGTTCTGGTTGAGTCTTTGGGCCCCTTGAGCATCTCAACGAGGTCTCGTTACTCTCGATGCAGAATGCCATTGACCATCGTGAGTGCTATCTGGAAGGTTCAGCGGCATTCAAGAGTCGTTCGCTTTTCATATTCAGTCTGTTCCCATCTCCCCATCTCTCGCTGTCTTTCCTGTGATCTCATTCTGTGCCAGGTAGGCTCGTAATTTGCTGATTGTTCTGGAGTCTTCCGTACTCACTTTACCACACTGGCCACTAACGGCTCTAGGATTGTCTCAGTGTTTCAACGGTTCGAAGAAGATGCCTGGGGCACTGTTGCAGCAGTTTGCCAGAGGTTTTGCCGACAGATAATCACCTTTGTTGACGCGCAACATTACTTTCGATTTCTCGACCACAACATCACGCTCACAGAACAGTATGTATCTAAGCTGGTGCACTCTTTCCCCTGAGTGTTACAGTACCCCCGAGTCAGCGAGCTTGGTTCAAATGACAGAACCGCTGACGGCTCCTTAGATCACATCAAGTCGCCGCCGTCACAGCAGTTCGGCATGAAGGCCGAGATCAAGCAGCTCTATGGAGGAGCAGAAGACCGACACGGTCGCTTCCAGTGGCAGAGTGAGCTGCCAACGGTGAGTATCGCGCGACAATCATGACCATTGAAACATCTGCTGATCCGCCAACACCTAGGACATCGGAGAGCCAGCTCTAGGAGCAGACGGCGACGAGTTCGCCATTGTTGTTCGGCACGCTCGCTGCTATGGCGACCCACAGAAGGTCCTCACCATCGACTCCATAGTCATCCAGAGCCCGCTGCTGCGCGAAATGCTGGATGAGGTACTCGCCGACTACCCTGGCATCACGGCTGGACTCAAGAAGATAGAGTTTTCAGGCCGGTGAGATTTGACCATTCCGATCAGGATAGATGAGACTTCGTACTGACACGCGCTTCTTAGATTTGAGAGCATCATCCACCGCTGGCCAGCATTCCGTGCCAAAATCGCCGACCTTCAGAAGCAAGCCGAAGATTCCGCCAATGTCGACCAGACCGACCTTTCCACCCGCATCGAACACGCCACACTGCTCAACGACCTGCTTATCAAGGAGTTCTCGGAAGTTGACGAGGCCATGCAAGACATGAAAGACCAAGGCGTCACCACCTTCGAGCATCTGTGGACCATCTTCGAGCCCGGCGTCATTGTCTACGCCAAGTCGGACAACCAGGACCGCGCCTTTCGCCTACAATCAAGCAAGTACGGGAAGGATCGAGAGGGCCAAGCATGCTTCTGGCTAAGCTGCGTTTATGTCGACTACGATGGCCAGCGCTTTGGTGTCCAGAAGATGAACATTCAGATCGACGACTTCGCTGGCACAATGCCCATCGTCACTCTCAACGCTTATCCGATGATCTACCACGCGGACAAAGACAATATGCAGTCGAAGCTGATTACACGCGGCGGCAAAGTCGAAGCGTTGGCAGGCACTCATTTCCGCGCATACAATGGCGAAGGCTGGCGACATGATGGTCATGGAGGTAAAGAGAAGACAACAGTCCGCGGCCGCATCGTCGTCGACACATTGGGCTTCAACCGCTTCAACCCAGACCAAGCAGTGTACCTGACGAGCATCGAGTCGTTCAAGGCGACCATACGCAAGATCGTGACGGCCAAGGCACCGGACTTTACCGCACCCTCTTTCGACCCAATGAAATCTTTCAACCCGAATTCTTTCAGATTCATGCCGCGAAACAATGATGATGGCGGCATGCCCACAGATGGCTTCTTTGACAACGATCTCAAAGACACCAAGCGTCCACCTCTCGCCGACGACCAGAAGCTGATTTGCTCGCCACTGGTCCGCGGCTATGCCTTGCGTGAGAAGCAGTGGCTCAATCTCTTCGTAAACTCAGTCTCAGACATCTCTTTCTCCGAGAACGCATTCGAAGCTCTGACTCTGCCTAAGGACCAAAAGTCCCTCGTCCTGGCAATCTGCAACAGCAAGAACACGTACCGAAGTCAGTTCGACGATGTCATTGAGGGTAAAGGCCGTGGAAGCATCATCCTTCTCTACGGACCACCAGGCGTTGGAAAGACCTTGACTGCCGAATCTGTTGCCGAGCAGATGAAAGTCCCACTCTTCGTCATGGCTGCCGGAGATCTAGGCATCGACTCTCGCACCGTGGAGAACAAGCTACAGACCTGTCTCGACATGTGCGCCCGCTGGAACGCCATTCTACTCATCGACGAGGCCGACATCTTCCTGGAGCAGCGTAGCATGCACGAGCTCGAGCGCAACAAGCTTGTCTCCATCTTCCTTCGCTTGCTGGAGTACTACGAAGGTATCATGTTCCTGACGACCAACCGCGTAGAGACTTTCGATGGCGCCTTCGTCTCCCGCATCCACATCAGCCTGCAGTACTCTGGGCTGGACTACAAGAGCCGCAAGGGAGTGTGGCAGAATTTCCTCAAGCAGCACAACGCTGCCCAGCAGGCGTTCCGCGATGCACCTGCGCGGCCACTCCCCGGTGCCGCCACCATCTCTGCCGCCAAGGGCGACTCCAGTGCCGTTAATTCGGCCTCAGAGACGGAGCTGAGGAAGGCAGGAGAGCTGCACGAGAAGCTCTCGCAGCCTCACTCGGTCGATGAGGCAGAGCTGTGCAAGCTCGCTCAGCTGGAGCTGAACGGCCGGGAGATCAAGAATTTCCTGAAGTCGGCTCAGCTCCTCGCCAATCACCGAGAGGAGCCGCTCGCGTACGAGCACGTGGACACGGTGGTGTCAACTATGGCTCACCTCCACAAGGCGAGCAAGGCTTCCGAGGAGGCCAAGGGGGCCATCTTCAATTAGATAGCACCAGAGCCGCATAGCGGCGGTTAGATAGGAGAAGCAATTGTGTGGTGAACTGCGTTATCTTCTCACTTCCACCGTTTTTCTCAGGTGAATTGAAACCTCGCCTCGACATATGTGATGAAGTCCAGCCCTCGGTTTCCTATCTGTCGTTTCCAGTAACGGCCAGATAGAAGAAGCAATCGTGTAGTGAACTGCATTATCTTCTCACTTCCACTCGTTTTCTTATGTAAATTGAAGACTCCACTCGACACTAGTGACGAAGTCCAGCCCTCGGTTCTCTTTCTGACATTTCCACTAACGACTACATAGAAGAAGCAATCGTGTAGTGAACTGCGTCATCTTCTCACTTCCACTCTTTTTCTCATGTAAATTGAAGACTCGACTCGACACCAGTGATGAAGTCCAGCCCTCGGTTCTCTTTCTGGCATTCTGACGGCGCTGTAGTATCCCGAGATGAAATCTTACGTGGCCCTCTCGCCTTTCCACTTCCACCGTTCCTCTCAAGTAAACTAAGAATTCGCCTCGAGATCAGTGATGAAGTCCAGCCCTCGGTTCTCTTTCTAGCATTTCCACGACGCTGTAACATCCTGAAATGAGGTCTTACGTGGACCTCTTGTCTCTCCACTTCTGTCAATTTTTCCGAATAGATTAAGGAGCCACCTTAGCATAGGTGGTTAGCCCAGCCCTCGGGCTCCTGTGTGTCCTTTTGAAGACGCAGTGATATCCTGAGACGAGATTCCACGTGTACCTGTCAGTCCCTCACTTCCATCATTTCCTCAAGGTTTATCGAAGGTGTGCTTCCGCGTCGATGTCATTTCCCAGCTATCGATATCCTTCATGTTGTTTCTACGAAGTTGCAATGTCCTGAGACAAATCCCACGTGTACCTGTCATGCGTTCACTTTGATCCATTACTCGAGGTTTGTCGAGGGTTCGCTTCCGCATTGTTGATATTGTCCAGCCCTCAGGCTCCTATGTGTCTTTTCGAAGACGCGGTGATGTCCTGAGCCGAAAACACACGTGTGCCCTTCATCTTCTCACTTTATTTAATCATTTCTCGAGGTCCACCAAGGATTTGCTTTCGCATTGTTGACATGGCCCAGCTATCGATCTCCTTTCTGTCTTCTCGGCAGAGATGTACAGTCTTGAGTTGGAGCTTACGCAGAAGCACTTGTGAGTTCCAGTACGACTTCTGTTGCCTCTCTAGATCATCTTCTCAAAAGGTCAGCTCGCCTTAGGTAACGTGGTTCGGCTCTTGGTCTCATTTCTGTTCTTTGGACGACGTCGAGACATTTTGAGCCGAGGTCACACGTGTGGCTGTCGTCTTATCACTTCCGTCATTTCTGAAGACATCATCTCAGCATGGTTACTATAACCCAGGCCTTGCTGTCTTGTTTGTGCCTTTGTAACACTAGTAGATTGCACAAACACACTCGAATAACAGCGACAATAGTTAAAGTCTGCCGATCGTTGTTCCTCCTGGTTGACCCCAGCGATCCATTCAAAGAGGTCCGATCGGTTTTTATAAGAGCATGTCACTCTCGATAGGTTCTTACAAGCTAGAAGGTCCAATTTCGACGTTCATCGACCGGCTCCCGAAGGTACCACAGTCTCGCACTCTCATGTCACGATCACAAAGCTCGTCTCGCGTAGTTGAGGATCCGGATGTTGTGGTAGACTGGAACAACTTCGTAAGGGAGCTGCGAGCCGTCTGTACCAAGGAGGACTTCTTCGTAGATCATACGTTGCTTGTCAATCCTGTCAATGGCTACAATGGCCCTGCCATCGCAATGCTTGATTATCCATCGTGGACAACAAGCAAGTTGCGGAACGCAAACATTGACGACGGTTCCCACCCCTGCATACGTTGGACTCGGCTGATGAGATCAGAGGTGTGACTATGATCTGCTCACTTTCACTGTTTCCCGAGGCTGATGGAAGGATCGCTTCAGCATAGTTGATCTTTCTCAGCCATCGATATACTCTCTGTTGTCTTGAAAGAGAGGTACCATCTTGAGCTAGGAATCACACCCTATGCATTCACGCCATACGAGAAAGGCTGGCACGCGGAGATCACGGATTCCCAGTTCGATGCACACGACGCAGGTGCATACTCAGTCGAGTCGAAGCCGAAATGCCACCACTGGACTTGGAGCCGTCGAAGGACCTTGCTGAAGCAGATAAACAGGCTCCGGCAAGGAATCCTAAGTTAACGCTAGCGACATCTATTGTCTCACCTGGCGTCGAATTCACTCCGAGCAAGATGCCTTCATTGTCCAGTCAGCCTGCACAGGCCAAAAAGCGGGTGTCAAAGCCAGCAACATCTACTCCCTCACCCAGCGTCGGATCCAGCGCGGAGTCCAGGACAAGGCCAGCAAAGTCTGTTCATTCAGCCCGCGCCGAGACCGAAAGCAAGAACACCGCTGGCCACATAGGTAGCAGTCGAAGTGAGAAATGCCGGGCTGTCTACCGTTCACTCTTCGTGGAGTTCGTATAGCAGGCCTGAATGGTTGAAGTCGAGAACAGCCTGCTGACGACTTCCGACATGCGCTGGCCCACTTAGACTTTTTGGAGACCTCCACAGCCTCCCGCTGCCTACGAAGCACCACGGCTTCACAAAATGACAGCGCTTGGATGGCAGGGGACTATCGAAGATCACGTCCGCCTCTGGCGACAAGGTCTGTGGATGGTCGCCCTCACACGAAAGGGTGGGGTCCATTGCTCACAGCAACTCAGACTCCTGGGCAGCAAGACCCACGAAACACCTGTAACATCCAGCACGACCATCGTCTGCTCTCTGAGCATTCACCCGAACGGCACCTTAGGATAAGCGATGTAGTCCAGCTCTGAGCCTCCTTGCCGTCCAGCTGCAGAGGGGGTAATATCTTGAGCTGAGCGTCACATATGTGACCATCATCGCCTCTCGGGACAGTCCACTTCGATTATCGGCTCGATATAGTGGATTTCCCTCAGCCATCAGTCTCCTTCATCTTCACTGAAAGAAGATCCTTCCGTGTCCATCTTTCTCTTCAAGCATCACATGCCATGGCGTCATTGCACCACGAAGAGAGGCAGCATGTCCCTCGCATGGGATACAACCCCTACAGTACATACGATTAGATGTTCCAGGCCTTGCTCGATGTCGACGAGGGTATGGTCATTCGCATCCGGGTCTTGAATGTAGTATTGGGAGATATAGACCATATCAAGAACACAGCGCGTGCACTGCTGCGCAAGGACACCAACTTTCATCCCGACGCCTCTCAAATCAATGTGGAAAGCACGGTAGAGGACGTGTCACCTGGCGACGAGGATCCGGAAAGAGTTATTGCGATGAGGGCTGGGGGTGGCAGACGTCGATGTTACAATTCGCAAAGCCTCAAATCGTGAATCTCCACATGGCCATCGATCTCTTCCTTCACCGCTGTGATCTTTTGAGCTGAGATTGCCATCTTTCTCCGGCCGTTGACATCGCCAAACCAACCCGATTCTGCATAGTCGATTTGATACCTATCCTCTTCCCGTTGAATTGAGAAGAGAATGTTTATTGCGAGTTGAAAGATCTCCAGATTCCTCGCGGATCCTGGTGGTATCTCACAGCTTCGACCAATATCTCCGCGCTGTGCCAAATTCGTCCACCATGTATCGAGGTTCATTCGACGTCCATGTGTCTGCGTGCCATCTTTCGAGCTCATGAACGATATATGGTAATCTCGTTTGAATTTTTGCTTTATTGCATCATTGTATCGTGAATTCCGCGCTCGTGCCGTCGAAAGCCGTAATGCCTCCTCCCAAGGACTTCGCATCGCCATAGTATCGTAATCTGTACGTTCCTCGTAACTCATCGTCCCTAACCAGTAGTTCGGTATGCGCATCGTGCTCTGAGTCATCGACATTTCTTCCTGCTCCACGCCACGCTCCAGTCTCCCACTTGGTCTCCCAAGATATCGTTACCTCGCTCGTACCCAAAGTCGTACTCGTCCGCTTCCACTCATACACAAGGCTCCAGTCCTCGTCACTTCTGATCGGTTCCCACATCGCGGAGTCGAGATTCATCTTCTCAACAGCTGCAAAGGTCTGCCCGAGGCGAAAGTTGTTTCGAGGATTCGCACCAACGAACGTAGCAAAGATCGTGTCGCCAGGTATGTATGCGCCCTCAACATCCTTGATAATTTGACCAAAGCTCTTGAACAATGGAGCACGATCCAGGACGACAGGAGTGATGAAGCTTAAGCTCTTGTCGACAAAGATCGGAGGCTTCGGTCCGTGTGAGTGATTGAGATGCGGCAAGCTGCTAGCTGACGCGGCAAGCTGAGGCAAGTATGTGTGTGTCAGGTTGATATAAGCGTCCAGTGTCCACGGTCCATACAATGTTGAGGCACCTTCGTAGCGCTGAACGCTGTATTCTTCTGGCGTTGTGATGTAATGTGTGTATGTGTTTGCCGGGCCACCGAGCACAACAATCGGTTCCTCTTCATGATCGTTGTGCTCGTCGCTCTGCATGATAACAGCAGAAGTGTGTACAGCATCTCGCCATCGGCGACCTGCCATTGTGGTGGCTTCTCCAGGGGACACGATTATGAAGAACTGGCCCGCTCGGAAGAGCTGAATGTCGACAATATTTGGTGTCCAGTCGTATGGGCGAGTGCTTTCGCCAACATCGAGCAAGATCGGCTTCTCTCTGTGGCAGGCTTTTTGCGTATCATTTGGTGTGTGGATAAAGTTCCTAACAGCGTTCCACAATGGGTTTGCGTGAGGCTCGTTCGGCTGTCCTTGCTTAAAGTCGAACGCACCAGGACCATCTGAAGTGCCGGCCGCGAAAGCTATTAGTGACAGGCAAAGGTCAGCAATTGTTTTGAACGATAAAGCACGGCCTGTCTCCTCAAAACTTACAATATCCCATTGCGGCTGGACAAGTGTGGACCTCGGTTCCATTGGGTAAGTAAAAGTGATAGTCACTCAGGTCCACGAACTGATGAACACTCCGAACCACTTGACCTCGTACTGGGGTAAAAGCTGACGTATCGTCGAACAGCGTCCGAGCACCTTGGAACTGGCGTCGGCCAATCTCGAAACTCGATGCAGTACCGCCATCATCAAGACCAAAATATGGTCCACGCCCATGGCAAGGCTGTGTCACATTGCCACATAGACTCGTCTCGAAATCACATACTTCGCCAGCTTGCGGCCCAGACTCGCAGTAGGCGCCAAGTACATTTGGCGATGTATCGCCGACGTTTGCTTGGCTGAAGCCTGCAACGAACGAAGAGTCGTCCATGGACTTCTCAAACAACACTGCGGCCACGCCTTTGTTGTCACCCGTGACCAGAGTGTTGTTTCCCAGCATGCTGGTGCCATGGACAGCGAACCAGGTCAGGATGCCGATGTCCTTCTCGCCAGACTCGGTGCTCTGACTGAGGCGCAGTACAGTCATGGTCTTGTCGACATCGTTTTCGTAGCGCTGACGCTCCTCCTCGGGGTTCTGAAGATATGCCCATGGACTTCGATTTATGTTTGCATTGTGGATCTCGATGTTGCCGACGCTCAAATGCCCAGTGGCAAGCGAAGTGTGCGCTTGCTTGATCGATGAGACGGCGCCTTGAACGATGGCATCGTAAGAAGGTCTATTGAAGCCTTTGCTTGTTATCTGAGGTAGTAAGTAATTTAGCCAGGCTCCCGGACCGCTGTGGGAGTGTGTGCCAGTAATGGCAACATTTTGCTGGCTATATACAGCGTAATCGCCACCAAGCTCTTTCAGGGCATCCAGAATGCCGTGTCGAACGGCCGTGTCACCAGATTGTGTGTCCAGCACTAGGTATACGAAGCGATCTTTGGGCTCATCAGGATGGCCAATTATGAAGGCTCGCGAATAGAGACGCTGTCTCAAGCCGCTTCCGAGTTGGGCTGGGTCAGCATAGCCCATGAAATTGATCTCGACAACCGGGCCCGTGATGTCGTCTTTGCCCACTCCAACGAGATATTCATCGCCCAAGTTCAGTTCAGGCTCCTGGCCGTGAAGGATATTGAAACGAGATCGGTCCGCCCATAGGTCCAGCACGGAAGGACCCAGCCTGTGCAGCACATTGAGCGTGGAAAGGACGAGAAACACAAGGAGAGCAGCAATGAGGACAGGAAGCGGTGTGCGGCCCATGATGGACAGTGAATATCAACAGTGCATCAAAGTGGTCATGGTTGAATAAGTTGATGTTGATGTTGGCGCACAACAAGAACAAGAACGAGAAGATGGTGGATGGTCGTCATCGCCTCCCGCCTCACTTTCACTTTCGGCTCGGTTCTGCCACTTCTTTGGGCGAGTCTGACCGTCCACATCGCGTCGCGCCTTCTCCTGATCCTCAAAGCTGATGGTAAAATCGACGCCAATTCTCCTCTCTTCGACTCCACGATGCCTTCTCCATGCGTGCTTCCGACCTTTTCCTTAGCATTTTTCGCTTCTTCTTGCCTCCCGCCTTGATCGGGACGGCGTACATATACTTTTACCCTTTCTTCCAACAGTGCAGCTTTCCCGAAGCGCGACACAGCGAAGCAGCATGCTATTTCGGTGACAATGCAAAGGTCGCAGTACCTGGCGAACTGGCGCCTTTCCGACTATTGGCCTTGGGAGACCCGCAGCTCGAAGGCGATACCAGCCTGCCGGCGCACGGCAATGCAGACCTGTTTCCCAGCTTGCGAAGGTTATGGAATCATGTTGAGCAGCGTGAACTCAGTTCGCTGACGGTACGGCTGAGCGAGGAGAGCAAGAGGCTATGGCAGGAAGACATACCGACGGCGTTGAAGACATACCATAAGAAGCTGGACCTTTGGGGCAATGACCTCTACCTGGCCCACATCTACCGCACCATCCACTGGTACACAAACCCAACTCATGTGGCCGTGCTGGGAGATTTGCTGGGCAGTCAGTGGATAAGCGACGATGAGTTCGTGCGCAGGTCAAAGCGGTTCTGGGATGTTGTCTTTCGAGGCGGACAGAATGTGCCGTGGCTCATCACAGACGCCAGCGCGCGCAGAGCAGAGGTCTTGAGCGCAGATCCCAAATGGAAAGATATGGTCATCGCAGTCGCAGGCAATCATGATATTGGATATGCTGGCGACATCGACGAACATCGCATCCAGCGATTCGAAGAAATGTACAATCGAGTCAACTGGGAAGTGCGATTCGCCCTGAACGACACCACGACCATCGATCCCGTCACCTTCCAACCGACCACGCCAGAGTTACGACTCGTCATTCTGAACTCAATGAACCTGGACGGCCCGGCCGCGGCTTGGGATCCACATCAAGAGAGCGTAGATTTCTTGAACCAGAAGCTCTACCACGAACTGCCGTCAGCAGACTCGGCCACCATCCTCCTCACGCATATTCCTCTACACAAAGAATCCGGCATCTGCGTCGATGGACCTTTTGTGGACTATCTGCCTGCCCACCAAGGCGGCGGCATCAAAGAGCAGAATCATCTCAGCGGGGACGTGTCGGAACGCATCTTAGACGGCATGGTCGGACCAGAACGAGCACGCAAAGCCATAATCTTGAACGGACACGATCATGCTGGCTGCGACGTCTTCCATTCCAAAAGTAAGGACCTAGATCTCGAGGCTCTGCAGAATGATGTCGCACCGCTGCATGAAGACAAATGGGACGCGAGACAATACGCTCGAGCTCAGCGGCAAGTACAGAACAGCAGCTTGACTGGTGTTCGCGAAGTCACTGTCCGCAGCATGATGGGCGAGTTTGGCGGAAACGCTGGCTTACTGAGTGCATGGTGGGACAAGGAGGCACGAGAGTGGAAATTTGACTACGATTCTTGTATGTTTGGCGTTCAGCATATATGGTGGGCTGTACATATTCTCGATCTAGTCGTCCTGGGACTTGGCATTACTGGAGTATTGTTCAAGGGTTTGGAAGGGCTCAGCAAACCTCAGAGAACGACAGAACTGAAGAAGAAACAATAGTACATAAGGTGATATTGCATAGATCTTGGAAGTCCGGATACCATCGACCCTCATCTCCTCAAATTGTCCATGATTGAGCTCATGATAGACCAGGGCGAAGGCCGTTGCCCTAACTTCCATGTGGACGGCTTCGATGTATCAATCTCACTGAGCGGGTGGACCTCTCTACGCTGCACGTGAGTCTTTACAATATCACTTCTCCCGGTCTACTTCATCGGTTGCAGGTCTCGAGGCTCCTCTACGTACGACGTAGCTAGCCTAGTGCTCGCGAGTGTCTCGAGTCGAGAGCCGATGGGCAACGATCAATGTCCCCGAGCCTTGGCCTGCTCACTTCAGACTCTTGCGTATACTGCACGTCTTGCAAGTGTACGAGTGGGCAATGTAGACGATGCGAAATGTTTCCACTTTGCAGACTGGCTCTTCTGCGCATCGTGGACGAAATATAAAAGAGATGAGACCATCAGCACTTCAAACTCAGTGAGCATCAACATACAATCTTCCCGCCCAGCCTTCTAGTCGAACGCCGCGCTATTTACTCTTTCATTAAGCACATGGTACAGTCACGGCCGTCAGTGTCATCGTACTGCATACAAAACCCAGCAAGAGAATGCGACCATCTGAATCTAGCCCTCTAACCAAGCCCGCATACCAAACTTCAACCAAAAAGCATGCCTAATGCGGAGGAGTAGGAGGAGGCGTATACTCCATCCTCGCCCAAGAAGGAACTAGTACATCCTCCAACGTAGGCAAGTCAACTCCCTCCGAAGGCAGAGTATCATCTGACCAAGGCAGAGTAGACTTGGGCGAAGGAGGAGGACTATCCTCCATATCAAACCGTGGTAACCAGGTTCCCTAAACCTGGCCATAAGACATACCCAAGGGATCGTTCGGGTTCCCAAAAAGACTGTTATTGCCGAGACCTGCTATGTTCCCGTCAAGAGCCCAACTGAGAGGATCGAAGACAGCATTACCGCCAAAAGGAACGTCCCAACTCATCGAGTCAAGATCGTTGTGCGGGCCCAAGTTCATACCAGTACTTGGCTGTGTGAGAGGTATATCTGCCATGCCATTGGGCGGTATTGGCGTATTGCGGCTGGTGTCGGGCAATTTTGTGGGATTCTGAATGTCGTTGACCAGATTCTCGCGACCAGCTTGACCTGCTTTTTCACGCCAGCGCCAGATCGCATCGTAGAGGACTGACAGAGACGAACGACACCGGACTTTCAGTTGCAGCTCTTCTCCAGAATTCGTGTGAGACTCAGACTTGAAAAGTTCCTGTTCGCCAGCGCCGCTTGATAGCCAGAGCTGCGCCATGACCTCAGCGAGACGTTGCGGCAAGTCATTAGATCGCACGCTGAGTTTTCGAAGAGAGCTGACTGCGCGGCTGAAGAGTGTACGGCCGTGTACGGTATCGACATGTTTGGCGTAGAACGAATTGAGGATCTTGAGTAAAGTGACAGAAGCGGCGAGCATCATTTGCTCGATGTATCGCGGAACGTATGCGAACTCTTCTGGCTTCATCTCGCTGACATGTTCGAGCAGAGCCGAGGCGGCGATGTATACGTTTCGGAGGTCTGCATGATAATTTGGTTGATTCGGCTTATCGAAGAAGGCTGTCAAGCGGAGGTGTAAAGCTGCTGCTTTCAGGAAGAGCACCTCAATTGCTGCTGCTTTAGTTAGCGCCGAACAAGACCAGTCAGGGGTATATGATCTATGACCTACATGAAGTGCTTGTGGAGAGAACCGTGACTTCGAGCTCGCCCAACTCACGCGCGTACATGTCAATCTGTAGACCTCGTTGTGCCTGGTCGACTTCGACAATGTGATCACGTTGCATGGTGAAAAGCGTTCGTGTCACGGTGTCGCAGAACTTCTCAATCTGACATCGTGTCTGCAACTCTGGCTTCATCCGGTCGAGATGCAAACCGTATGTGAACCAAGCCCATCTCGACAGCGGTGGCTGACCCATGCCTGTGCTGACGTATTGCGCAACAACGTTGACGGTTGCCCAAGTATTGAGACGATCCGCGATATCCTCTTCACGCAGCTCCACTCGGAACCTGCTGAAGTCCTGGGCGTGGGAGGGTCGATGCAAGCCGTACTGCATTGCGAGCTGGAACATGATGCCACACATCATCATTGTTGGCTCCTGCGATGTGGACGCACTCGGTAGAGGCCAAGCACAGAGCAGCGCGAGAGCTTTGCAGACATGGTAGGTTTGTGGGACCTGCGCGAGGGTTGTCCAGAGGATTTGTTCCAGAGGCTGCTGAATTTCCATGAACAGTCCAGGCTTTGGGTCGTATCGACGGGCAGCAATGGCTAGAATGGTCCAATGCAGTAACGGATGATTATCGTAGAAGTCCTTGTATGTGGCAGAAGCATTCAAGACGGGTAGAAACGGATGGTAGTGCGTGAAGTAGATTTGGTAAAGTTCGTTCACTTGTGCTTCGTCCAGTCGTGTGCCGCCGATCGTGGTGGTTGATGTCCCAGGTGTGATTGATGGGAAGCTTGTCGGTGCGAGCTCCCGATATCCTTGGCTCAGGTCGAGCAAGCTTCGTGATGCAGCAGCCTCGTTGGCGCCAACAAATGCGCTGCCACCCATTGCTGCGACAGGAGCACCACCATCTGGTGAAGCCTGATAGCTGCCAGTGTAACCTGACTGCGGCGTCTCTTCAGGCAGATACATGCCCAATGCCTCGTAGCGAGCGAGCTTGGCCTTGACCTTGTCGAGCTCCTTAACCATCTCCTCGTGGGCTGCCCGCTTGCCCAGACGCTTGAAGCCATCGTCGATGCTGCACTTCAGGTTGTGTTTCTTGCAACGATCGCATGCCACATAATGGTCGCCTGGACCTGCGACCACATTGCATCGTAGCTGAAGACGAAGACCATGTTAGCACGTGCCTGGTGAGTCATTGGTGGGTGAATGTGAATATGCGTGGGATGGGACGCAGAGGCGGAGGGATGTGTATGGTATACGACACGGTAGGGCGGCAGGACAAGTGAGTACGCACCTTTTGCTGGCGGCAGTCGTTACATGCTCGCTTCACACCAGGCTGGTGTCGCTGCTTGGTGCTGTTTGTCGGGCTGCCTGCGAATCCGCCTGCGCTGCCCGGAGCTCCTCCACTGCCAGCCCCTCCCGCTGGGGACTGCAGGCCGAGCCCATCGACGTTCGAGTCGCCATTCTCCGTCGCGATTGAGATGCGCTTTCTCTTCCGCGCACCGGCGGCGTCGTCGTCGGGGGCGGGACTCGTCGGTGAGGCGTGCTGCGACTGCACCAGGCCACTTGCCGGTGGGTCGAAGCTGGTACCGCTGTGCCAGGACATTGGGCGCACTTCCGCGACTCGATGTTTGTCTGCGCAACGACCGATGCCGGAGCGACGATGCCGGGCAGCGGAGGGGTGGGCTGCTGAAGTTTGGAGCAATCCTTATCATCACGTGAAAGGCGTGGACGGCTTGGTAAGCATGCAGGCATCGGCACAGTGGGATCCGAACTAGCAGTCCGTCCCTACTACAGACTACAGTATCTACAGTGTTTGTTTATTGAAAGTACATTTCACAGTCACTTAGCATTCATTGATTAGATAAGACATCCGCGAACTTCCTTTTCGGATCAAGTTCCACTTTCACATCCATGGGATGCAATGGCACTACGGAAACTCTTTAGTGAAAGCGGCCCAAATCTGTAGCAATTCGTCGACATTCACAGTCTGAAATGGGACTACAACAGTGGTGACTTTGCTCTGAAGACTAGCTTGATATGTGTACAGGGGCATGTCATCGATGAGAAGATTCGACGAGTGATTGCGGTGGCAAAGTTGGAGTTGAGAGCACCTGGTGTTCTCTCTGACATTGCAAATGTCCTGATTTATGATTTCAGGGGGAAGCAAGCTTGAAGTGAAGCTGATCGCTCGCTGTGGCGCTCCCAACAACGACCATGTCTCGTTGATGAAAGAAGTCGAGGCATTGTCGTGATGCCAATGCCAGTCGAATATGCGGCTGAACGATAAATCCCGGGAACAATCGCCCTGCCTCAAGCTTTGATCTTGGCGGCTGCATTGCGCCATGTCAGCATTGCTGTGAGATCTCTATCGTGAAAAATGTAAGTTCCCAGATCGAGGACTGCATGAGAATGGGTAACATTCGTGGTACCATATTGTATCTAGCTCATCTTGCTTCCTTGGTAGTATGCCTCCATGCTCATTCATACTTCAAGTCCGGAAACTTTCTCAAGAAGTGACTAGGACATTCATATCCACCAGGGTTATTCTGCAAGTACAACTGGTGGTACTTCTCTGCATCCCACCATTCTCCAGCCGGTAGTATCTCTGTCACGATCTTTCCCTTATACCATTGTTCGCTCGCAGCCTTTGTGACTTTCTCTGCAATCTTCTTCTGCTCATCGTCGTGGTAGAAGATTCCCGATCGATATTGAGAGCCGGTGTCAGGCCCTTGGCGATTTGCCGTGGTAGGATCGTGCATTTTGTAGAAGTATTCGATCAAGGTTTGGTAAGAGACTTTCTGTGGGTCGTAGACAATTTGGCATGCTTCGGCGTCTGTTCAATTGTCAGTATTGTGCGCAGTGTAGCGCATGATGATGGTGAAACGTACGTCCTGTCCTTCCACTGCATACTGCGCGATAGCTCGGGTTTTGTGTGTCGCCTCCAATGTATCCCACGCGTGCGTCGAGCAGTCCCTTGTCTTTGAAATCGTGTCTGTACATGTGCTCAACGCCCCAGAAACATCCGGCGGCGATGGTAGCTCTTTGCGCGCCTTCGGGGATTGTCATTTGTGATGCTGCTGATTCGGGGGTAAAGTGCATTGAGGTTGACGAGAATGGTCGCATGAGTCGTTGGATGAAGGAAGCCATGATTATGCCGCTGAAAAGCAGAATTAGTTTGGTAGTTGCCTTCAGAATGGCGACTGTGTTTCGCAGCGTCCAGGAATGATATAAGTAGCGAGGAAGTGGCTGTGTAGGTGGAAGGGAAGGAATTGAAATCGTGAAGGCGATTTGATGTGGAATCGCAAGAGGTGAATGAGCTCATCGACAACAAGCTCGGAGATCGGCAAGGATGGTGGCGGAAGGAGTGCTTGGGTGGAGAATGAGCCTTACATTTCAGGCCAAAGCCTTCTTCACTTCATACAACGCTCTGATTGTGGTATTATACCAGGCGTAGTCGTCTTCCGGCGCGTTGCCTGTGAACAGGCGGTGCAGACGAAGCAAAAGTGGTGGCTGCCCGAAGGCCTGTTCCATCAGGTGAAAATACACCTTCTGCATGATTGGATCCGGCTATCACATGTCAGCATCTCTACCCAAAGAGCTTCAGATAAATGGACTGGTCAAAGGAATGGCATGCTGGGATGATGTGTGGCCGCTGAATTTTGAGTCTCGAGCCGTTGACATATTGCAACAGAGTCCGGTCTTGTGTGAGGAGATATCTTGACCACTTGGACCTGTTGTACATGGCAAAGGCTTCCGGCCAAGATACCTTCGGAATAACAGACCCAGGAGTATAAAGTTGATTAAGAGAGAAGCTGCGTAGCACTCGCCACAAGCGAGAGATGACGACTGATTGTAGACCCAGAAACAGAGCAGGTGATATCTGCCTTCTCGCCAAGGACGCCGTCTGGATATGACTCCAGTATAGTGCCATAAGTAAGAGAGGGTCAATGAGACAAGAAATGTATGAGATTCGTAATGGCGCGGAGCTGCTGCTCTGGACGCAGGTGTGTATACTTACCTCCACGACTTGCTCGTGCGCGAGGAACTCGAACACAACCTCACGCACAGCGTTCTCCTGGCTCAACTCCGACATTGCGGTGCTCTTTCTGGTACTGCTGGCTGGTCTCTGCTATGCGTAGTCTTCGTCTGCGGTGTGGAAGGGACGTTGTGGTAAGGTAGGTGGATGATCTTTACGTGAACAGTTGAACAAGCTAAACAACACAACGACAGAAAGTACACCTCCAACGTCCATGCATGTCACCAATCTTCCGCTGAATCTCACTCCCAGAAAGCAATTTTCCATACCGGTTCATCCCAAAGACGATCACTGAAAGCCCTTCTTGCGAAATGCTTCGCATATTCAGGTTCCTCTCTCATATCGGCAGAGAATCGAGGTCTTCTGCGCCTTCTGAGCCACCAGTACATGGTCCTCCAAGTTTTCGCCTCCACCGCGTGTGCTCGATCCGAGATAATCTTCAGCATCCGCTGCGAGTCTCGATGACACGTTCCAATTTCATCCGCTGTCATTCCAAACTGGTACTCTACGAAGTCTCTCTTCACGGCACGTTGGACGTCAAGATCAATCGAAACACCAAGCCGTCTCCTAGCAAGTGCCTCCACATGGGTTGCTACTTGTATCCAGGCAACGCCGTGACCATCCGCGCCCCAAATCCGGTCAAAAGTCGCTCGACAACCAGCACTGAGACAGACGCCTTTCCACTCTTCGTTGAACTGGCTGACGTTGCACACATATGTTGCCAAGAAGGCATGAACGCATTCGTGTAGCAATGTTCCAATAATGCAAGTCTTGTGGTCCTTGGTCTGGCTTTTGTGATGAAGATCTGCTGGATCAAGGCTGATTTGCGTCCAGTACTTCTTGGTGCCCGTCGGGCAGGGCCAAGTGATTCCAAAGGCATCTTTTTGGTCGAACATTTCTTGCTTCCATGAAAAATGACAATGATTGAGGGCTCCGAAAAAGAAGACGTCGCTGATAAGCTTGATACCTTTCTGCATGAAAGCTTGACTTGGAGCATTCCGTGGTCTGCTCAGCTGGGAGAAATATAATTTGGATGCAAGACTATTCGCCCACTTCTGAAACTGTCGGCCAGGATCGAAGTCCCAAGCTTCCGCTTTTTCGGTGAGATGATTGATCATTTGACTGGCCAGTTCTGATGGGCAGTGCCTGATTCGGGACAGCACAAATCTAGAACGATATCTTGTTCTTCGCACTTGAACTCTGGCATGTTCGAATCTAGAACGAGTGTTGCTGGCACGTCGTCCTGACTTAGAGTGCGTTGTGCTTGCATTGGGAAACGTGATCTTCGGGCTGAGCAAAGAAGTCGAAGTCTCTTGATCACCCTGCCGACGAGAAATGGCTATTGCTGCTAAGCGGGACTTGTTTCGTCTTCGTTGGTAGTTGCCCTTAGCATTCTTGCGGGATCTGGGGGCCATGGTACCTATCGACGACAATGTGGCCGAGCGTGGGTGTTTGGCGACCTGTCGGCTTTGGTTGGTCTGTCGTGGAGTAGCGATCGTAGGTCTTCCTGTTAGAGGTGGCCTTGCTAACACCCAAATACACATCATCTAACACTCGACTCTGGAAATGTCTCGCAGATACTACTGTATGGATCAATGTACTAAAGAGGTCCGCACGAAACGAGTCCGGCTGAAACGTGAAACACATGTCTTGTCTTGGGTTACAGAGAATGTCTGTGTCAACTGCCCTTAACACAAAAGACTGTCTTCAGATTCACAGAGCATTTGAGGGAGGTTCCTGGCGCCACATCTGGTTGGGTTGTGCCAATCTCATAGCAGAGATGCGCTGAAGGGTCTGTACTGCATGACAGTCAATGTGAATTGCCAGGAGGCTCATCGCCCTTCGGGCAAAACTGTCTGAGCATCTTTTACACAAGTTGATTCAGCGATATCGTCTCCATCAGTGGTCCCATCAGGATCAGTCGAATTCCCTCCCAGAAGACCACGCCCTTCCGAAACAATCGCTTACTGATACTCATGAGTTCTCCTGTGGGCCATGATGAGTCCAGCCAAGTTTCGGTTCGGTTAGCAGGTACAAATATCAGATTCGTCGTTCTCATTATCAACACCAAAGACATTTAGTGCAGCTGTAAATCGAGGTTGTTCATGAAGAAGACACAATGAGTATTGCCTGCCTCCTCCACTGCCTTGGGATTTTCGTCTTTCGGATCATCGCTACCTGAGAGGAGCTCCTTGGAGATGTCTGTGTATTGTCCTGACCTCTTCATAGAGCTGAGCGGTCCTTCGCTACTACTGGTCATATCATGCGAATCAGGAGTCGCCAAGCATACAAGAGACCGGCGGGCACAGCAGCAGCGGCGGAGGCCATAAAAGCAGCGGCCTCCTCGTCGTCGGACGTCCGAAGGGTTGGGCCAAGCGAAGGTATCGAATCCACTCGCCACCGCACCAACCGCTGGTGCGTAGGCCATCCTGCCGTCGGCGTGGCAGGATCGATTCGAGAGGGTGAGTAGCGACATCTTCCACTGCCGCGTCGATTGACGTGCCCATCTGGTGCTTGAATCGAGTAATGCTCTCAGCTGAAGCTGCGCGTGGTTGAAAGTTCGATGGACCAAAGTGGAGTATCTTGTGCATATCGTTGAACATGTCATGAGACAGCATCAAAAGCTTCTCTCGACCGTAGTGGCGGTTGCCATTCACAAATTGACTCTGCATCTGCTGTCTGATTTCCTTATGTGTTGTGGTCGATCCTGTCAGCAGAGCCGAACTGGCTACCGCGGGAAGCGCCGTGGCATGGAGTTGCATTGAAGCATAGGTGGAGAGCAAAGTGACTGCAGTCGTCACGCAGCAGCTGATATCATTCCTTCACCTCCAAACTTCTTCGCTGTTCGCACGAGTCGCAAAACGAATCCGGTACCACAGCCCTCCTTGATAAAGCAGAGTTGTACGCCGAATGAGGCTTAGGTGAGAGTGATGTATTAGGTGCTAATGTATTGCAAGCCATGTGTCTCATCATACAGGTAGAAATCAAAAAAGCTTTTGTCATGAGCCATTACCTCACTTCTGTTCCTCGTGAGCAAACTACACATCCACACGTCTGAACGCCACGCTAATCCCAGCACAAATTAAGTATATATATGAACAATTAATCCATTCGCCTTCCATCTGGAGCCTCATCGTCCAGGAAGCTGCCACTTCGTGGCGGCGTGCCGTACTCGACGTTTCCGGATGTCTCACGCAGAGCAGCAGCAGCCCCGAAGCTGTTGCGTGAGATGCTGTCACCAGCTCGGTGGTGCGAGACCTGCTGATGGCTTGGGGATCCCAGCGGTTGGCTTGACGGGCCACCTGGACTCAGAGACAGATCAGGCGTCGAGTCGAATCCCTCGAAGATGTTGTCCGTCTGCGGCTGGTATCGGATGGCAGCTTGCTCCTGAGATAGCGTGCGTCTCGAATTGCGCCGAGGGACTGAAGGCGGCGGCGATCGTACAGCCTGGCCGGATGCACTGCTCGCTTGGTGCGAAAGGCCAGCTGGCTGGCTGCTCCGTGTGCTTGCTTGCCGGCTGTGATTTGGCCAATTGAGCTGATCAACTGCACGGAGCCATGATTGGTCGCCTTCACCCTGCGCGAACGGGTTATTGTTGAAGCGAGACGCATTGGAATTGAATCGAGATGGTAAGTCGATGCCTCCGACGGTGTCAATTGGCGCCAAAGAGGGTATCGGCTGATCTGAGTATCGGAACGTGTCACCATGAGCACCGCCATCGCTATCCTCAGAACGTCTTGCGGTGTAGCGGCTCGCTGTCGTCGCCTGGCTAGGACGTCGTTCAGGAGTAGCCGACACACCCATCGAATCGGCGTGTTCGTAGCTAATTGGTTCTAAGCCCGGAGCGCCAAGAGCATCACTGTCGGGTCTGACATTCGTTATGCGGCTTGCTCGTGGACTGTCCTGAGTGCTGTCAAAGCCAAAGTTGAAATTGGTTGTAGGCGGCTGCTGTGCGATGTTGTCGGTGGGACTAATCGATCTCTCCGCGCTGGACTTAGCGGCGGCGTCCTCCAAGACAGCGTCTATTCTTGGTGTGTCAGGAGCGTCTCGATAAGGTTCCTGGTGCATCGTTGGACTTGTCTGCATTTCGACGTCGTCTGCAGCTGCCGCTTGCTGCATGCCTGGTGGCATCCGCGCGGAACGTACAACCTCGAAGCCTTTGCTCTGGTCCTTCTTTTTTCCGCCAAACCCAGTGAAGAACTTCTGCAGCCAGCTTGTGGCAGCAGACGCCGGGCCTTCGGGATCGGCTGGTCCGGTCTTCAGCTTACGATTTTGCTGCTCCTTAAGCGGCGGGCCACGGTAGTACTGGTCAACTTCGCGGACTGCGTAATCGGTACGTGGGCCAGACTCATCTCCAGAGCCTTGTCGATCGCGGAGGTAGGCTGGCGCAGGAGAGCCGTGAAAGGCGCCACTGTCATAGCTGGTGTCTCGGTTGTGGCCGGAGGGACCATTGGGCGAGTCTGTGTATGGGAAGTCTCCAGTGCTTCTCGTCTTGGCTCCGGGATTGGCGAGCGTCTCCATTGTGGTCTTCCGGGGTCTCGGTGGTCGGTAGTAAGTGTCGCCTTCGCCTTTGGCAAGAGATGTCCTGCCGTTTGCAGCGCCTGCTGATCCAAATGTGGGCGTCTGTTCCAGATCGACATCCGGCGAACTGACTGCTTCTCCGCCTTGGCTAAAGTTTTCGAAGCCGCTCATACGGTTCAACAATTGCTGGCTGCTAGCAGAGATGGACCTACTACGGCCACCATATCCTTGGCTCCTGGTGTCGGCGTTGTTGAGCATGGCAGCGCTGCTCATCATGCTACTACGATCAGCGTTGCCTCTGTCTTGGCGTTTCTTGAGCATCCGCCAGTTGAGAATACTGCCTCGGACAGCCCCGCTTGAATCGCCACCGGCACCACATGCTCTTGCAATGACCTCGATGATTGTTTGAGCGGCATTTAGGAAGAAACCGAAGACCAGAACGCATGCATGTAGGAGCAGAATGATGTAACCGATCCAGCCTTTAGGAGCTTCAGTGACGCCGAGGGTGGGCACGAATGCGATCATGAGAAGTACCGTTGTGAGACGGACACTGGCGAAGAATGTATGGTATAGATTCATGCTGGTCTGGCCTTGGAAAGGTCGAAAGCCGTTCAATGTCAAGATTAGGATGACTTCGCAGATGGCGAGTACAATGATCTGACCGATTCCGGAAGGTTGTACGGCGCCGATTGCAACTCCACGCATGAAGGTGATGAAGACGGGCACGAGTGCGAATGGTGCAGCGCTGTCGCTGTATGTGTTGTACAGGGGTCCATATAGAAGGACCGTTGGCATGTCGTCGAACAGGAGGGTTCGAGGCTTCGTCGAGAAGATGATTCGTAAAATCCATCCGGCACAGACAATCATGACGACTAACAGAATTGCTGCGCAAGCCACGACGCTGGTCGGAGAGCGCGGCGCAATGACCAGCTGGAACAAGCTGAGAGCAACAATGGGTAGGATGAAAAAATTGAACAGCAGTCTGATCATGTTTCCGAGGGTGAATGGCAGATTCTTCTGGCGGAGGTCCTCTTCGGTAGTCTTGGTTGCCATGTGGAAGATCCAACGACCTAGGAACCCGGCTTGGCAGAGCAGAATGACAATGCCGGCGATGACAAGCAACCAGATAGCCATATCAGCCCAGATATCTTCAGCTTCTGACATGCCGATAAGCTGGCTCATTCTCGTGAGGCCATAGGTGGCGTTCGTGTCGTACAGTCCGTCGACCAAGCTCTGTGTGCCATTACCGTCGCTCACGAAGCTCTGGTTGAACAAGAGAGTGGACCAGCTTGCTTGACTGACAGCAGGCTGAAAGAAGCCAGGGTACTGCAAAGTCAAGCTTCCAGTGAGCACCACAAATTGTATGTATTGCAAACAGTCTCCGAAGCCAGGAGTCACCAGTCTGAGCAGATCCTCGTCTCTACCGTAGTTGCTGCTCCACCGGAAGATATCTGAACTTCCCCAAGGTGACCAGATAGCGGCTGAGAGGGTCGCAAGCCCTTTGATGATGAGGATGGCGGCCGGTAGCCATGTCAGCAAGCCTGCAATGTTTGGCCCAAGATCCGGCGTTATCTGCACACTGACGCATGCCACATCCGATCCACCCTCGTCGCCACTAATGACATGTACTGTGGTCGAGATGGTACTGAAGGCGTACGAGCTGCCAAAGTCATGCGACAAGAAGAATGATGGCAGTTCGTATGGATTGCTGCCATTCTTACCGAACGCCGGACCAAGAGGACAGCTGCCGTTGACCAGAGTAGGACAGAACTGTTCGCCGCGGTTGTCATAGGCAGTATATGTCAAAATCTGGTAGTCGGCCGTCAAGGTCGCATATTTGTTCGCATTGCCCACGTCTGCAATCTTTCCATTCTCTTGATCCTTGTTGTTCCAGTAGGCAGTATCGCTCGCGGGCGGAAGCTCGCTATCGAATTGGCGACCAGAGACATTGCCGTAGATGGTGAGGTTGAGACTGTGTGGTTGATCCTCGCCGAAGTAGGCATCAACAAAGTAAGGCGTGAACTGTAGGAGCTTCGGGTTGGAGTTCTTGGTGCTATCAGGCAGGCAGTCCTCGAAGGTTACGAAGGCGGCGTGCGTCGATTGTAGTAGGAGGAAGATTGCGTATGCTGCGGCGAAATGCAGCGCGCTGCGCGAAAGCGCCCTCATTGCGTAGGTATCATGGAAAAGTGAAAGGGTTCTATGCTATGCAGACATCTGATGGTCGCATCGTCAGCATACGCATACGCAAGGTGGATAGCGGCTCGCAGGCAGGTAGCAGGCAGGTAGGCGCAGTGGCCAGAGACGATGAGAGTGAAGTGGGAAGCGTCGCCTTCAATTTGTTGGACAACTCGAGCTTGGGCAAGGGTGTTCTGTGGTGCTTTCACAACGAGACGCGGCCTGAGGTCGTTCACGCCACTCACCGTACGCATATCCATACGCATACACAGTCGCCAAGAAGAACGTCCAAGAAGTCTCCAAACTGGCCAGAAGCGACAGTATCTCGCACGACAAACACGATAGCAGAATAACGATGAATGGGAGAAGAGAAGGCGACGAGCTTTTGCTGCGGTGGGATGGATCTGCTGGCTCCCGTTGCAGTACCACTACTGGAAGTCAGCGGCACCGTGTGGCCGTTCACCAGCGAGACCAGCCAGAAACGCCTACGCGCTAACCTGCAGCGCTGCTAATGTTAAGAACTGATCCTGGGCGAAATCCCGCTTGGCACGACCACTTGTATGGCTCTGATGACGCCGGCGAGCTTATCTATTATCAGATTTCCTACTTTTCGTCCCTTGCAGTTCTTGTACCACTGCTGGATGGTTCTTCGCAAGCCTCATTGTCGCCATGTTGATAACAAGCACTCATCTATCTGTCACAACGATCTACTTTATCGAAGACTGCTTGTCTATCTAAGTTGCTGCGCAGGCATGGGATCGACTTCGATTACGAAGTTGAACTTCTTCCGTGCCGAGGCCGAGTACGAGATGCATTCCACCTCCACCTCCACCACCACTCATACCTCTCGCTTGCACAGTGATCGTTTTGGGATGGCCTTCGGACATGCTCAGGGGACACCGCTGTGACCAGCTTCCAATTCGAGCACACTGTCGCCCAGCGCCATCGTTTCAAGCGTTGACTGTCGTTTTGAGATCGTGGCTGTGTTCTCGGGAGAGGATGCAAGCTTCCGGCACGATCGGCAAGCCGCGTACCATATTTCCTCTCACACGTGATGAGGCTCAAGCATTCTCGTAGCTCGTACACAGTGGCTCGAGTCTGAGAACCTCCCAGTTGGCTTCTTGCTACAGAACATTGTGGAGGCTCATATTATACCACGAATCGTTAGGACTTCAAGTTCTACTTTACTCCAGCCTCATCACCCCGAGAACGAACCGTCGATCGATCTGTCGACCTTACGAACAGCGGATACGTCAACAGAGGGAGCAACGAGCAACGCACTCGCTCAAGTTTCGACAGAAGTCGCCAGCTTCGTCGAACATGTAGCAATTTGGATCCAGATCAGGCAGTAGGGAAGATCAAGAGAAATTCGTTGAAGAGTTGGAAACGTGTTGCTCTGAAGGTCACAAAAAGACATCACCACGGTCATAGCTGCGGCTCTGCGGTGTGGCAGATTCCTCGGTGCCGTGAGAGAGAAACAGCAGGACACTCAACGGATCGTACAGCTTGGTCCTAGGCATGTCGTAACATTGGGTGCAGGGGTGCGACTTTCGCTGCTTCGCCCTGGTAGCTGTGTTTCGGATAACAAGCCTGATTCAATACTCCCATCCAGCCGAAGGCCTGAGTCCATGTATTCGCCGGCGCTTTAGTCCTTCGATGCACAACAAGAAACAAAATCTTGATGTGAAGCGGCAGCGCGTCAGCAAAGCTGAGTACTGGCAGCTACAGCCCTGCCGGCTTGATAGCTTCTACGAACTTTGCTTTGACGCCTTTGATGAGCTTGTCTGCCATCAGCTTGTGAATAATCGGCTGGTCGTTGTGCTCTTCAAAAGCCTTGCGTCCTGTATATCGCTCGAAGAAATGGAAGACGTCACGATCATCAGGATCTCTGCTGAGGCAATAATATATTATGCCAGGCTCGGAAGCTGACAGTCGAGTTGTCTCGGCGTACACTGCCTCGAGAGCATCTGCATGCTCTGGATGAGCATAGACCTACGAATCGTCAGTACTGTAGCCGGCGTATGAGAATGTGGCCATGACTTGCAATGCCGAAGACGCAGAATTCACCTTCTGGCACGGGTGGAAGCTCGGTCATGAAATCTTGGCATTGATATTCTGCAGCGCTGGCCGGCATGGTAGACTTGGTGTCAAGGTATAAATGTTTCCTTGCTGGGCAAAAGTAGATTGAAGAAGGGCGTTCTGTTCTAACAGCTCAGCTGGTTGACTCTTTTGCCCGCGAGTCTTGAGTTCCACCCATTTTCTTGGCTCGAGCAGGATCCACTTCGACAGCTCGCGTCGGTTCGGGCTGCTCCTGCTTCTACTTCAACATCATCACATCGATTTGGCTCTTGAACACTTCGCCCGCGGTCTTGTATTCATCTCTAATGCCCACTCGCAATGGATACGATGGAAGCGCAAGCTAGACTCGACCAGAACCGACGCCGCGATTACACTGCGTCCGCACTATCACCAATGATCTGCATGAGATGACTGATCATGGGCGTCGTGATGCTGCAAGCCACTATATAGCATTGTGTAACCATGACCACAATTTTCCGTCAAGGACTGCCTCCCGGTAAATCTGTTCTTCACATCGACTCGAAATGCTGATTTCACTCGCCCTTTTCGCACTTTGTGCGGCCAGCTTCGCAGATACTACTGTTGACTACATGTAGGGCATGCATCTTGAAACATTGAGAGTATTCTGACAGCATGTAGTGTGGTTGGGGGAGGGACAGCCGGCTCGACGATTGCTGCGCGCCTGAGTGAAGATCCAAGAACGACGATAGCTGTGCTGGAAGGTATCACTACTAGGAATTTTCGATCAGACCAGAGAGACTGATTGTGCCTGCAGCTGGAGAGGATCGTTCCGAGGACATCGATGTCCTTGCACCAGGCCTTCTAACAGCACTCTACGGCAACCCCAAGTACGACTGGGACTTTCATACAGTGCCTCAGCAACACGCCAACAATCACAGCCTAGCGCACCCGCGTGGCAAGCAACTTGGAGGCTCATCGGCAATCAATTTTCTTTGGTGGACTCATGCTTCTCAACGAGACATTGACAATTGGGGCGTGTTGGGCAATGTCAATTGGTCGTGGAGCTCCTTAGACCCTTTTTTCCGCAAATCAGAGACCTTCATTCAGCCATCGAAATCCACAGAGAATGCTCTCGAGACTGAGTACATCAACTCGGAGTTGCATGGCAAGAAAGGTCCTATCCTGACTACTTTTGCCGATATTTACGGCGAGTTCGACAAAGCCTGGCCGCGAACGTACGAGACGTTGGGTCTAGCGGTCCAGTCGGATCCAAGGGATGGTCTAGCACTAGGTGGCTACACCAATCTACTCAACTTTGACCTGAAGGATAGAAGCCGCAGCTACGCCGCTACGACATATCTGCGTTCTGCCAAAGATCGATCAAACCTAAAAATCTTCACGTCAGCATATGCGCAAAAGCTGTTGTTTGGCACAGGATCCGGCAAACCCCAGATCACCGTTGTCTCATATCGACGGAACGGAATCATTGAAAAACTACACGCTCGGAAAGAGGTCATCTTGAGTGCAGGTACCTATGGTTCACCTCATATCCTGGAGCTCTCAGGCATTGGCAACCCAGACCTTCTTCACGAACACGGCATTGCGCCTATGATGCCGAATAGTAATGTTGGCGAGAATCTCCAAGATCACGCTTACGTTCCCATCGGATTCCAAGTGCGACCAGGGATCTTCACGCTCGACGACTTCGCAAACGAAACACTGTTCAATAAAGCATATGAGCAATACGTGACCGATCGAACAGGTCTGCTGGCTACTACAAGCGCTCAGTCAGCCTTGCTATCTCTTAAACAGATCAGCGGTCAAAACTTGCAAAGCTTGGCCGAGTCGATACGGAGATACTGCCATACTTCACCGCCATCACACGATCATGGTCATCAACATCTACTCCACTCACCACCTCCCGCTCAGCACAAGCTTCTATGCGAAGACATTTACTCCGAAGCTGTAGTCCAAGAGATTGCCATCGTGGGCGGCATGAGCCCTCAATTCTCCAACGACAGCACGAAACTGTTCTTGGCTACTACTTTGGGCAACTACTACACCTTGGCCGGCGTCCTCGAACATCCTTTCTCAAGAGGCAGCGTACACATTCAGTCCAATGACCCTACGAAGTACCCCCGACTTGACCCAAACTATCTCTCACATCCACTGGACATCAAAATGTTGTCGGCCATCGCTCTTCATCTGCAAGTTGTCGCTAAGACTGAGCCTCTCAGCAACCTTCTTGTGAAGGATGGCACGGCATATCAACCAGGTTATCACGAGCTCACAGCATTGAATGTTGAAGCTTGGATTCGTGATAATTTGCAGACTGAAGATCATCCTTGCGGCACTTGTGCTATGCTTCCTGAGCATAGTGGGGGCGTTGTGGATGAGCGCTTCAAGGTTTATGGTGTGAAGGGACTGAGAGTGGTCGACGCAAGCATCTTTCCTTTGATCCCGAGAGCGAATTTACAGAGTCTGGTGTATGCTATTGCTGAGAGGGCTGTGGAGTTCATCAAGGACGACGATTTGTGAGCAGCTATGAATTTAGAGGCAGTGGGACCATTCATGATACTCCTGCTGGTTCTTCGGCTCGCGGGGATCTTCATGAAGGCTCAAGTACACCCGATTAAGCTGCATGTGTCTGCAGTCGTCGCGACGTTTTTCAAATCCTATTAAATTTCCAAAAGGCAGTGACCAGAGTGTGAAGCACCGCAAGTCAGAAATTAAACATCACATAACATACCAAAGGCAGTAAATTGAGAGCAACCCTGTAACAACTTTTGTGGTTGAGACTCCAACCTCGCTTCTGCGCTGACAGGTTCTCACATGGCGAACAAGCTGAGCTGGACATTCCTCAAACGTCAAAAGTGTGTACACCGTAGGTTTACCCTTTCGAGAAATCGGTTTGCGTACAGCTGATGTCCTGGAAGATCGGTGATTTCACGCGACAAGGGACGGCCACTTCTGTGTTTGAGAACCTCTTCACATTCCACCAAAGTAGATTCCGGTTGCCCTTGATAGCCTGCTCACTTCCACGACGTGGGACGCGCAGTGCTCGAATCCAGGGGAAGATGCTCTTGCTCGCCAGTGCCGTGTTGTCCATGTCAATGTGGAAATGGTCAGTCGCATTCCGCTGGTCTTCGAACCTTGTGAAATCGTATGCGCCGTTTGAGGCCATGATGTGGTAGGACGGCGGTGTTGTGTGGTAAAAGGGGGCATTAGATTCGTGTTCGAGTCTGCGAGCGCGGTTTGTGAGAGGCAGTAGGCTGCTGTTCCATTCCCTGATGTGCCGTATCTTCTCCAACTCCTGCCGAAGTTTGGCAATCTCTGTACTGGTCTCGTCGAATTGGGGTGGATGGTGTAATTCGTCGGACCTGGTGGTGCGGACAGGTTCGCGAGCAAGTTGTGTCGGCCGCTTTGCATCGGTGTACGGGGTGTTGATGTGATCTATGAAGATGTCAGCGATGGTCAACTACCAGTTGTCTTTTGCTGTTGTCCCACCGGCCATGATGCTTCGAGAAGGGCCTCGGGCATGCAATTTGTTGGAAGATCTGTCGAAGGAGGAGCGGAAGCAGAGAGGACTTGCTCACAAGGCGTGGTAGGCACTGACAGTTGTATGTCCAACGCAACCATAGCCATAAGCACTTTGTAAAGTCGCAGATGCACTCGTCGCCTGAGTCAAAGTGGTAGCGGCGAAGCAAGAAAGCCGAAGGAAGTAGCCAGTTTTGTTGCCGGCTGATCAAGCTTGAAGCTGTTCGATTCTCGGAGTGTGCGTTTAATTTTAATCGCAATGGCAAGATCTCGTCCAACTGCCGCCTCTCACGGGCGAATTGAACTCCTTGAACGCTCGTGTGATACCAGAATTGTCTGATTGATCAGTGTCTCATTCATGAGCATTACTGAAGGCCAAGTTTGGAGCTGAGCTGTGACCATATAGCGACCAACGGAAGTGGTTTCTCAACTTCACGCACAAAGATTCATAAATCTTCTATGATTGGAAAGTCACACGCAGCCCGAGACTTTCATTGATTATCACGGATGTTCGCCAACATTCAGAGACGGCACAGGACCTGTCGTTCACAATGTGAGTATGCAACCACTGTTGTATAGCACTGTGCAAAAAAATGAAATTGCAGAATTGATCTGACTCGACATTTGATGGGTTTGAAGTTGAAATATGAATCCATCGTATTGATCGTATTGATATGGCTTGGCGTTCAACGAGTTCAATCCCGCCAGTATTCCAAAACACAACAATTTCCAACCTTACAGCAGAAACACTGATTGTGTACACGATTGCCATCAGCATTATCATATATCGAAGACCAAAAATTGGCAAAAAAAAAGGATCTACTAGCCCGGTGTGCTTCTCAGTGACCGTATTCGCGAAAAGGCTAGGATTAAATTTGTATTGCTGAGTCATGTCTGTTCGATGTTAACCGGAGTTCTGAAAGAGGTGTCTTGACTTGCGCCACGCCGGACGTTCGCCTCAACCTCTGGTCCAGTGAGGAGTGGCTAGCTCCTCACTGGACGAGAGCGTTCAGACCTAAGTAATACATAACCCTCAATCCAGCTCTTACCGAGCTTGTGCCGGACTTGGGAAGACCTGCTTGCCCTCCCATTGCGTCTCAGTAACGATGCAGGACAAGTAAGGAAGTGCATGTTGTTGGCAGAGGCGTTGGGTCTCACCACACCGGCCTGTTCAACAGTCTTGACGGTTCGATTCGTTCATACGGGCACCATCAAAGCAACGAATACTAACACAAACTGCTACTTGACAGCCATCGGAATCGTGTTCCACCATACTGCTGCTGGCGAGCGTTGGTACCAGAACATCCTCACCATTCGCCACCGACTGCTACCAAGCACCCGTACCATCTACACCTTGGGAGCATACCAGCAACACGCGCTCCACAGTTTTGTCGGTCCAAGAGATACCTCACCAACGAAACGACAAAACCGTCTGCTCTCCGTCGGATGACAGCACGAACCGGCGAAGCACCACGGCCGCCAGGTGTCGCCGGGCCCTACATGCCACCACTATGCGCCATCCGATTGTGTTTCTGCAACGATATAGGATGAACCAGGCGGTGCAGGTCGCTGGCAGAGGCAAAGACCCACGTCAACGGGCTCCGCCAACAGACTTGACGGTTTGCATCTCCCTCTACCGTCAACACAAAGGACCACGGGTACTAAATTTTTGTCGTTCAACAGCCGTCCGCATCGCCTACTACCATTCTTTCACTCTCGAACCCTGCACCAGAACGTTCTCGCACACTCGCCACCAACTTCGGCGAAGCATCTGCATCCATCACACCTTGGTAAAACACCACCACAACACGCTCGACGTCGCCCTCACTGGCGGAACAACGAGACTCTGTCTGCTTGCGAAGAGTGACAACACGAATCGCCGAAGCAAAACGGCTGTGAGTAGACTCCGGCCCTTACACTCTCCATCCAGAGGTCACCTGAAAGTAGCCGTAGGCGCCTTCTGATCGACGACAGCGGCAACGTAGCGCAGCTCTGTTCTGTCGTATCGACCGTTGACAACAGCTTACGCGACGACCAGGCTCTACGCATCCCTGGACAGACCCAATACGTGATGGCTACACTCGCGCTCTTTTTTGCCCAAATGACCCTTGCCATCCACTGCTGCCGCCTGCAACGTCAACGACCGATCGTAAATGGGCTATTCCCGCGCTTGAATCGAGGACATCCATTCGCCACCATCGTCTTGCAATCGACTTTCCATGCAGACATTCAGCCATCGAAGGAGACCAGGAGGAGCAGAGAGGGCCGTTGGTAATGCGACATCGGTACACACCTGTCACAGCATACCAACGTGAGACTGACAATGGTGAGAGTCTTCGTACAGCAGCGAGATACGCACCGATCAAAAGCCACAGAGTTCACAGCTTTGCCATCGAAGACTACCGCTACAACGCCGCAGAAACTCCAACACACGAAACTTAGATATACAGGACCTTTGGGATTTGAAGCAGAAAGGCTGGAAACTGCAAGATTGGTTAAGGGCAGAGCATCCCAAACCAAGTCTCTGCACAAGCTTGTACTCGTTGAGTCCTCGAAGTGCTTTGGTCTTTAGGGTGAGGCACCGATGTACATGGACAACCTCTGACCAAGTTGCATTTACATCAGAGCATATTTGGAAGAGTCAGAAGATGGCTACGAGGAGCAGCGCTTGGGACAGCGCGACTTAGCGCGTGGAGTGGGAGCAAGAGGAAGAGGTTATCTGGGTCCACAATGGCAAAGCACGTCGTTGATGTAAGGCCGGCTGAAGACAATTCCATATATTCTCGCAACACGAACTGCTACCAACTATTGGTTCCTTTTGACTTCGATAGTTCTTGTTTCACCAACGGAATATGGCAGAGTATCTGATTGTACTCTATCCTGACTTGACTGTTCAAAGCTTCTCAGTGTGCATATCCGTCACACTACTGCTCGCCAAGCTCCCACTCATTGACAACGTCACCGTCTCAATCCGCTTGAACCAACCGTTATTCACTGGATCTGGCACCGCACCTGTGATAGGTAAAGTATACCACCTCTGAGCAGTCGTCGTAAAGACTGTGGGAGGCAATTGTCCAATAGTGACCAGCAACGTAGCTTTGTACGTACACCTCGGAGGAATATTCACCGTCTGGGAGATATTCAACGCGATGGTTTTGGTCTCGGTGTTTGTCATTGTTGTACTGTGCGTATACTGAAAACTCATGGTGACACTAAAGCTTTCTTTCGTAGACGCAACTCCAGCCACTCCTTCGGTAGATTCCATGCCGATTGTTGTTGAGACTCCTGTGACTAACTGATCGACGACTGTGGTTGTAACGGTCTGCGAATCGGAGTCGTTGATGCTCACAGTCCTCGATTGTGCGGAATCGCTGTCGTTTCTTCCTTGAGAGACATCCGTGAGACCGAACCCGCCGACTATTGAGGCCGAAGGGATGTCGAAAGGTGCTACGATCTCCTTCACAGGAACAACAGATTCCCATTTGAATGCGCTGACGTTGTCGTTCATGCCTATGGGGCCGAGATTGGCTTCCTTGATACTTCCAAAACCTTTAATGTTGTTGAAAGAGTTACCAGTGCCGTCAGGGTTGTCGTATAACGAGGCAGTTTGTCGGTCCATGAGGGAAGTCCAACGAACGGACGTGGTACGATCTTGGATCCACCAGTCCGTGAGGGGCCAGATATGACCAGAACTCCACTCGGAGAGGAACAAGGTGACACGATTGGCTTCAAAGTTAGCGTTGTCGAAGAGTTCAATCGCGCCCATGGTGAGGTCGACTGTGCGCCAGAAAAAGGAAGAGATGCTATCATTCATGCCGAGAGCCATGATGTCGACGGTTTCGGTCTGTCCTGTTCCGACGAAGTCGACAGTACGTCCGCAGTTACTCAAGTCTGCAGGGATCTTGCCGCTGTCTACGGGGACGACGTTGTCCATTAGAGTCATAACGACACCAACAGGAAGGTTGAATGCTGCGATAGAAGCTTGGTCGAACATTGATTCTGTGACTTGCTGTCTCTCTCCTGGAGTAAACTCGGTGATGTCGAGTTCAAGTTTATTGCTGTTCCAGTCAGGGTCCTGGAAGAGCTGTACCACGCCGCTTGGTACGACTGGGGAGTTGTCAGGGCCCGTGGGCAGTCGGGTCAGTAAAGCGACTTGTGCTGAAGCCATATCGATTGTGAGGTCTTGTAATGTAGTGAAAAGTTTAGGAAGAATGTTGGTGGGAGCTTTCGGTGTATTCCATCGCACACTTTATATCTTCTTCATCCGCCGCCATGACTGCTTCGAGTCGTTCGTTCGTGTTCAGCTCCTGGGATTGAAACGAGGTGGCCTGATGCGATCTCTTTGGCATTCGGCGCGTACGATACGAAGCTTGTGGCTTCCACATAGCTGAAAGAATGTGCCAGTCTAAATATTCAAGCGAACTCTTTCCTCTGGTGAATCAAGCTTCGGTCTTAGCTGTGTTGTGGCTTGCGCTTGGCCATCCTGCTAAAAAGCTTAAATGAGCTTGAACTTGGTGGTCTGACACAGCTTGCAAGTGGCTAGCTGAAGATTACTCCGCTCTTCGTCGAACGGCAGTTCGAGGGACTGAGCATGTTCGGACAGCATTGTACACTTGTGGCTGCTCACAGTGCGCCTTAGCTGGTAAATGACACACGCGGGCATGCCGATGGGCATTGAAGAAGATATTGGGCGAGACTCTTTCGAGAAAGTGCTACCGAGCTTATCAGTATGGTGTCGAGACATGCATTGGAAGCGAGTGACAATGAAGCGGTCGTCAATTGGCCGAAAGAGGGCAGTGGGCGGAGAGGAGGTCGGGACGAGGTCTTATTCCAGAGCGTGTCGCGATATCTGAAGCGCTTTTGAACTTTTGAGGAGCTGCAGGTTAACATGATGATAGTCAGTTCTTCATCAAGGGGAGAGCGTTGTTACCTCATCCGACAATGCACCATGCATTGTACATGAATGGCAGTCAAAACTGTCACCAGAGCATTTTATGTCGCCTCATAACATGCTTGTCATGGAGCACAGCGACGATGCCTGCGCTTGGAACTGTACAACACCAGCCCGGTATTCGGAAGCAAACAAAAGCTTCGCTGCATGGCTTAGCGATGTTGATTTCGCATGTCCCATTCCGATATGGCTTGCCCTTCTTGCGTCGCCTTGACTACGGCTTTCACACCTCCGGCATCCTGCTTTGGCAAAGTCTACACTACAGACGGGCACGATCGTATCATTGGGACATTCCCATCCATGACCTGCATGCGAGGCCTAGATTCAAACTGTTACCCTTCTGAAGGCTTCGAATCTTTTGCCTCGCAGGCTCCACGAACCTTGACGTATTCACCGGGCACATGCCCGGAGAGCTATGGCACAATAGCCATTTATCAGAGCCCACTGGCAGTCACTGCAATATGTTGCCCGTAGTGAGTCTGAGACGATTCGTAGGTTTGTTAGTGAAGCACTGATCACTGTCGGTAGCGGTGCCATTCTCGATCGCACCGGTTGCGCCTTTGGACCAGCGACAGTCACTATCTCCGGGCTCGCTTCCGCTAAGCAAGCTTCGTAGGTGTATCCGTTGTCTGTCGCACAGCGATATGCCTCGCCTATTCTGATCATGGTTCGTGCCGGCGACCTTCAGTCACCTCACACCAAGACGTCTTCAAGTGCCGCAACATCTCTAAGCACCACAAGTACTCCGAGTCTTTCAATGTCCCCAACTCCAAGAAGTTCGCCGAGCTCGAACGGCTCTGACCATTCCCACGGCTTGAGTTCCAAATCTTCCACGATAAGCGATGGTGCGGCAGCCGGTTTCTCTTTGGGTGCGATTTTATTTGCGGTAATAGCCTTCGTGGCCTTCCTGGTATGGCGCCACTATCGCCGAAAACGGAAATTGAACACCTTCTGCCCTCGAACGAAGCCGGAGATCCAGCATTCAGGGAACCAGAAGTGCCAGGCGAAGGAGCAAAACCAGCAACATACGACGGCGAACGTGGCCAGATCGAACTGGAAGCTTCTGAACGGCCTACAGCTGAGCTAGCCGAAGGCCAAACGGTGCCCGAACTTGAATCTTTGCCGAAGCATGACAAAAGCCAGCAGATTGCAGAGCTAGAGGACAATGGGCAAGTGAGGAAACCTCTTGCCTTACTCCAAGTCGAATTGCCCAAATCATCGCCCATCTTGTCGGAGTCCTCCATCTCTCGCATCTTCGCGGAGATATGATGCAAATGCGCACCACTCTACGACCATTGTTATAGGCCTGTCGTACAAGATAGCGCCCGAGACATTTGATCTGCACGTTGAGTAACAGCAACGTCAAGACAATAGCATGTAGAACAGTGCACGGGGACCATGTTACCTTCTGCCACTGCTCCATGAGACTTTCAGCTGTCGCAGTCTCTGCAGTAATTTTGGGCCCCGTGACCCAGCAATGAACTTCTTTGACTACAAGACCGCGTGCCCACAAATTGCGACCGCCTGTCTGGAACAAGATATCAGCCTCGAGGCTCGGGGTCGTGGGAGGCACCCATCTTCTGTTCGACCCTCGTCGCTCCAAAGCTTGGTTTGAAGCTAGCTGGAACACGAGGATCAGGCCATCAATGCGACTTCTTCGTCCAAGCCGTTGGTGAGAGGCTTTTGGTTAAGACCATCTATCGCGACGCTTCCAGGATTCCAGCCATGTTTCTGTCGCAATACGCATATTCCAGTTGCCAGATCGCTAGGTATCGTGTAGTGATGTTTGTTGGTCTTCCGTTGCTTGAGAGCTGGAAGTTTTCGAGTAAGATGCGACATGGATGAAGTGTGAGGATCGTCATTGAACTTGAATTGGTGCAGGTACAACAAAAATCGAGTCGGTTGATCTTCGTCGTGAGCCTCTCTCGCAGCCAAGTCTTGAACGTGATCGGATGCGTGACTTGAAACCGTTGTCGTGGCTTTGAGTAACAGCACAACAGGATGCGTGTTGGGACAATAGCGGGTGTGACGTTACACATGTCCTGCCATGTCCGCTCATGCTTGACTCTTGACTTCCTGGATTGTAGTCAACTTGATTTCATGATAGATACTGCACATCTCTCTTTAACTCTTTTGGTGAAATGGCTGGTAGGGTCATTTCAACTCCTTCTTCGCGGTCAACAATTCCAAAACAAATAATCACCGTCACTACCGTGGAAATTTACAATGACCAGCTCACCACAATTTTCACACCTTCGCCTTGGTGCCAGGGCAGCACCTACAAAGCACAATCTGTGCAGTCGTTGATAGCAGTACGGGGTCTTCAGGATTGGGGAGACGGGACTTGCTATCCTATGGTGGTCAGCACTGGATCCAGCACTTTCCTCCCAGTATTCTCACCTGCTGCGTGTCCATTCAACTACGTGACCGCTAGTGTTACCAGTCAAGGTGACAATATAACAGCGGTCTGCTGCCCCTCGTAAGTAGAGAACCGCCACGCGACTGGGAAAATCACTTTGCTAAAGGCGCGGCAGCGATATATCTTTCCTCGTCGATTCATTATGTCTCGACACCGAAACGCGCGGTGTAGTGGTCTGGGTAACATCCACTTCCCCATTGCGGTCGGAAAGTAGCAGTATAATAGTCAACACTCGGATTTATACGCCCATGACCGTGGTACATGACGCATCGGACTTGAGTCGCTGGCCAGCGTTAGCGATGACCACGACACCCAGCACCTCGACTCATAGTATCTCGGTACCTGCTCCGCCTCCGACAGGCCCAGCATCGTCCTCTTCAGCCTCGGCCTTGCCAACTTCGACACCAGGAGATGGTCAACCAAGCAGTGCTAGAGGAAAGCCAGCTCTAGTTTTTGGTCTAAGCCTTGGTCTGGGCATACTGTTCGCTGCGGCGGTGATTTGGCTTCTCTCACGGATATGGCGTCGGCGAATTCGCAAGGCGGCCGAGCTGAGCAAAGACGACCTGCCAAGAGCTGAGCTGCCCGATACCAGGGAGCTTAAAGGGTTGTTTGAGCTGGATTCGTCGCCGAAAAAGATTGTAGAGCTTGAAGCGAATCGAATGAGGCAGGAGCTTCCAGGCCACTCCGACATCGACTTGTTGAGACCATCGCCCATCTCGCCAGAGTCACTAGGGTCTTCCACCCCTCGACTTCCAGGAATACTCGCAGCAGGGAATCTCTCAGAGGGGATCTTGTCGCCCGTGTCGCCAGAAGAGGAGAAAGCTGAGCCAGGGAATAGTCAGAAGCAGAAAGCTCAGGATGGCGGTGTTGTCTCTGGAAGCTGATGAACAAGGAGTATCTGCCAAGGAGGAGCAGATGGAGAAACAATTTCACACCGCATCTCCACCAAGTCTGGGCATGTTGCTCCGCTTGTGATTGCGATTGCGATTGCGCGAGTCGCTGACTGCCGAACCGTTTCACTCATCAACGCTCCCATCACAGCGTTGTTCTCCAGCCTTTCAAGAATCCTCAGCCTTGTAGCCATGTACGCGGTAGAAGATCAGAATCAGAAGCACGAGTCAGTCAGCAAAGGAGCAGAGTCCGTCGTTTTAACCTTCCACAAATCGAAAGGCACTCCACCTCGGCCCGAATCCTGCCGATCTTTTCAATTTCCCGAAACCCACCTCCCTTGTTCAGCGCTTCAACCTCACAACATCATTCGTCCAACACTTTGTTTCTTATAGCAGTGGCGTACTCGAATCAGCATGGGTGATATGGAGCGCAAGTTCTTTCGTGCGTTCTTATCTAGCCGCAACGGACTTGGCACCGCGATTCGTTTCTATCTTGAGTAACACCCGTTAGCCGTTGGTCGTGATTGATTCGCGCGGGCCGTTGATGAAAGTAGATTAAGAACAACGTCGCGTAGCGGTAGCGTAGTGGTAGGGAGAAGCTGAAGGAGGAGGAGAAGAAGGCTGGACTCTTCGACTTCAGATTCTGCACGTCCGTAATTCTTCTTTCTTCACTTCCACCATTCACCAAGCACGTGTCTGTTATTCTCCGAGCGAGTCTGCACTTCACTCTTTTGTGCAACTTCTGCTCATTACGCTCATTTCAAGACATCAACAAGCTATTGTCGCTCCCTTTCAACTTGCTTGTTTCACGTGCGCAAACCAGTCTGCATACATTCCACAGCCAGCACCGACACACAGCACCGGAACGAGATCTAGAACCCAACCCGACCGACGACAACAGACAAAACATACTTCGCCACCCACAACCACCTCTACCTCAAATAATCATAATTATCAATAATACAAAATGGCCGGCGTCCGCGATCCCGCATTCTGGAAACGTTTCTCAACAGCCGTCCATCTCGACGAAGAACAAGCACAATCCGGACTCAAACATCAGTATGCGTTCTCCCCAAAACTTTCCCTCTTTATTCCCATACTAACACATCATTCTCCACAGAGATTCCTGGCTCGACCGACAACAGCGAAAAAAATCCCGAAGTTTCGGATGCGTTTGCTGGTCTTTCTGGATATGTTTGTTCATACTTATCGCAGGAGTGGTGGCTGTGATATTGTGGATGCTGTCGACGGGGATGCTTGGGGGAGGGAAAGATGGGAATAGTGGGCAGGGGGATGCTAGTAGTGATTGAGTTTGAGGAGGGAGAGGCGGAAGGTGGAAAGGTGGATGGGGACAGGATAAGAGGTACAGCAACGCATGGCTCTGAGAGAAGAGAGTCGGCTTGTATAGATTTCTACGACTTCATGACAAGATAGCGACAGCATCGCGAAACAAACAGAAACAGGCGCATTGAGCAAGAACCTGTAAATAGAGCCTCAAGAAGAGAATTTTGAATTGGTACTCAGCACTGCTGGTATGATTTTAGTACATGCGTTTTCTGCTATGGCGCGTCTTGCTTCCTCGCGGCAAGACCTCGTAGCTGTATCTCGCAGTAATCACGTATCGTGGCCAATTCTGTGGAGGCCGGAACGCCTGGTGCTGACTGCTTGGCTCGCCATTCACTCGCTCAGGCCGAGGGTGAACTTTCCGCCCCAGTAATGCTCCTCATTACCGAGCTCTTGCATCCAGAGGGCCCTTTCGACAGCGGTGATTGTGACCTTTTCCGATTTCATGCCTATCCTCAATTCTGCAGGTTCCCAATGCCTGGGACCGAGAGAATCCGCATATCCCTAGTACCTTGGGTTCGCCGGCTCTGGCGAAGGACTCCTCGTCATACTCCGCTCATCCCGTCCCCTCTGCCTCAACCACTTCTTCGTCGCAAGCTCCAACTCCCTCTCCAGCTCCGCCGACGGCTCCTTTCTGTGAATGAAATTACAGAATCCGCCTCTCACACATCCCTCCCCACTGTTCAATCTGCAACACGCTTCGCGGAAGTCCGTCACGGGACTGAGTTCGCAGTAGATAGGGCGCGCGGCGTACCATCTCGAGTTCAGCGCGTCGCATGCCTTTTGCGCAGAATCCTCATACTTGAAGCGCGCGTATACGTTGCCGATGAGATGGTCGTTGTTGTTGTCGCAGACGACGACTTCTTCAATCTCGCCGAATTTGCACATCTCGCACCAGAAATCTTCGTAGAAGGCATCGAAGTGGTTTTGGAGCTGTTGCGGGTTCATGCGCGATTTGTTGTCGTAGGCGGGGTTTTGGTAGAGGTTCGGGAGGAGGATGGTTTGCGAGTATGAGGGCTTGACGTGTTTTCGTGAGCAGCGGTCGCCGTGGCGGCATGCGCCGATTTTGTAGTAGAAACTGCAGTTGACTTTGTCTTGTTCTGTGCCGAAGATGGAGGCGAGGTAGTTCGCCATGCTGGGTGGTGGTTTGACGTATGAAGGGCGCGGATATGTGTGCGCGACTGATGCTTTGCGGTGTTGGAAGGTGCAGTATCGCTATGAAAGTCGTTGTTGTCGTGGATAGAGATGAAGATGAAGCTGTGGCAGGCGCATCTCTGAAGCTTCATGTCGGCGGCGAGATCCATAGAGTTTCGGCAGGCTTAGTCAGGTTTCTGCCTGAGGTTCTCGCACCTTCTACTCTCACCTGAGCGGGTTTCCTTCTCGCCACTCTAATTTCATCATCGCAGAATCTCTATTCAGACACGGTTTGCTGAGCGTATGCTCCCCATGACTTACTTCACACCTTTTGCTTACCTCTCCCGTTCTCCACCGCGGCGCGAAAAGCTCTAGAATGGCAGTTGAAGCTCGAGGCTGCAAAGGATGCAGGTAGGTGGCTGAGTTAGTGGAGGGATGCAGGCGCCTGACCTAAGGTCGACCGTTCCCAGGCATAGCAACGTGATAGATCACCTATATCCTGTGTTTCATCGTGTTAAACCATACAGACCTTGCGCTGTTGAAGATACATGGCGGAAGCCTCTAGAACATGGCGGAGCTCGTATCATCATAACTCGGCAAGTGGAAACGCCAGAGTGCACTATGGCGATGTTCATTATGGCGCCGTATACCAGATGAAGCGAGATTTGAATGGTACCCAAGCACTTACTCGAGATACTTCTCCGCAGCAATTTCGCACTAACCTGTCATTAAGGAGAGCTCCTTCAAAGCCTATGTTTTCCCGGGATGGAGAGATACCACTATCGGCCTTTGGACAGCTTCTCTGGCACCTACGAATGGATCTTCGATGGCACATCTACACCCTTCAAACGATGGCTGGAAGAATCGAATGACACATTCTGGGTTCAAGGAAAGGCCGGGTCCGGGAAGTCTTGTCTTATGAAATTCATCGTCGAACATCCTCGCACGTCTGAGCTTTTACGGGACTGGGCGAGCGGACAGGTCACTATCGCATCATTCTTCTTCTGGGCTGCTGGAGGCGATATGGAGAGATCTCAGCTCGGGCTCATGCAAAGCATACTTCATCAACTACTGGCGCAACGACCGGAGATCGTCAAGGAGTGTGTGCCGGAACGGTGGAGTGCACACGAAAAGAGTCTTCACTACCAAAAGCCCTGGTCATATCGAGAGCTTCAAAATGCATTACGCCTGACTATACAACATACGCACATGGAATCGAACCTTTGCTTGTTCATTGATGGCCTAGATGAGTTTGACGGAGATCATCAGGACCTTATTGAGTTTTTAGATCACATTCGTCAGTCTGATAAAGTGAAGCTGTGTGTCTCCAGCCGGCCTTGGAATATCTTTCACACTGCATATGGAGGCAGAGATCACCTGTGGCAGCTCAGGCTTCAAGATCTCACTAGCGAAGACATGAAGCTGGTCATATCCGGGCGTATACAAAATGAACCGAAATTTCAAGCACTTGTCAAGAGCGACGAAGATGCCGAACTGCTCATCTATCGACTGGATGAAATGGCGCAAGGCTCATTCCTTTGGGTCTCCTTGGCTGTCAAAACTCTGCGCCGTGGGCTGAGTGAGGATGACTCCTTGTCCTTGCTCCTACAACGTCTGGATCTGCTACCTCCGGAGCTGGGAGCCATGTTGCAACACATGTTTGACAGCATAGAGCCTGTTTACCGTCAGCTTGCGGCCCGCTGTCTACTCATTCTAATTCATCATGCTAGGCATCACGATGGCCAATTATATCTCCCATGGCTCGCTTATCTAGATCAGGAGCTACTAGATCCAGACTTTGGTTTGATACTTTCTGGAGAGCAAACAATCGCGCAAGTTTCGAGCATGGCGGAAAGAAAAGTTAAGGCGTGGTGCAAGGATTTCGTAGAAGTTACACGCGGTGATATGGACTACGATTCTAATGAACCTCCCCCTCTGGTCACATCAGAGGACAAGACAATCTATTTCGACACCGTTGCCGTTGACTTCGGACATCGGACGATTCATGAATTCTTCGAGGCCAAAAAGCGGGACGGTACGCTTGCGACCATGGCCGGCGCTGGATTTGAGCCGTCCTTGTCCGTTTGTCGAGGCTTAGTACGTTGTGCGCGCTTTTCGACTAATAGGATTGAGTTTTCGAGAAATTTGACGCTGCTCTTCAACATCAGCCATGCAACTCCGTCAATGCAACAGGAAAGTCTTGTTCCCCTGGCCTTGAGACTGCTCGATACGGGTATTGAACTGGCGGCAACGGATCCTTGGTTTGAACCGTTTGACTTGCATGTGGCTTGGCTCTCGTGCAAAAGGGCAGATCCGACTGTTTCCCTGTCTATTGCTCACGGCAACTTGCCGCATCAGGGTGCTGTCATGGTTCTCGCCCATGCTCTGATCTGTAGGCAGGAGCGACTCTTCTGGAGCCTCTTCGCCCAACAGCCACAGCACAACACCCTCCAGGCGAGACAATTATGGCTTCTCTGTGCAATCTGTCCAGGTGGAAGAGTAGCATACAGTGAGCAATCGCATAAGGAGTCGTTGATGCCCATGCTGGGAAGCGCGTTGAGATTGTGCGACGATGAAATTGACGTAAATGCGCTGATCGAACTTCAGAGAGGAAAAGAAGCATCCCTTTGGACGAGTGTGTTGTCTCACTTTCAAGAGCAATTGTACCTGCTGTGGAGCATGGTTCGGGACAAGTTGCAAGAATATAGCGACGTTTTACACGCTCTTGCCTTCCTTGTATCTCGCGGTGCCAACGCGGACGACATAACGAGTTATCCAAAGGTCTGTCAATATACCATCCAATGTTGGTCAGCTCTGAAACATTCCCGAGAGTCGTCCTGTCTCCATCTACCTCACGATTCCGGCAAGCCTCAATGGTACGAATACCAGCCCTCGAGGATGAAATACAACACGAACTTTGTTGCACGCTATCGACCGCAGATTGAGCGACTTCTGGAGCAAGCAAAAGCATATGAGGGCGATTGGGACAAGCGCTCAGAAGCTTATTCTGCTCATGATTCAGAGGATGCTTCGAGAGATGACCCAGGCATCGACTGGGAGAATAACCCAGAAGACGGTACACCACCTCCGCAACTATTCCTCGCACCTACTGCGCCACGGGCTGTCGTACCCAGAAAGAGGCGTTTTTCAATTCGAGACGAGGCTTAAGGAAGCATTTCAATGCACAGCTCGGCCTCCTTGCTTCTACCCTGTGCAGATCTACTCAAATCCACTTCTGACGATGGATTTTCAAAACACGATAGTCCGGGTTCGCCTCTTTTCGTTGCGAGTGGCGCCAGGGAGAGCTGCTCTATCTAAAAGAGTAGCGTACATTGGAGAACACAAACAGCCTAGCCGTAATACCCGGTATGAAGCTGCATTATTCCACCATAGCTTGCGAACCCCGTTGTATCCAAGTCCCGAAACCCCCTTCAGCATTCAGGCCTCAATTTCCTCGTTGAGGGCTGCGATCACCGCTTTCTGCTCCTCGACCATCTCGTCCGACAGTTCGGTACCTGTGAGCGAAAAACGCATTAGCCGAGCCTCACCTAGAGTGGGCACAAGTCTGAATCGCTTCGAAAACGAATACTAGAAGGCGAGTGCTGGCTGCAACATGGAGTGCACAGGATGTCGTTCACGAATAGAGGCGATCATTGTAAGGTGAGAGGGAACTCTACAGCCGGCGATCACCTAGAATGGGAAATCGATCCAACTGCTTCGAAAATGCCTGCGGGAATGCGAGTGCTGGTTGTGACATAGCATGCACCAGGATTCTTCCCAAGGCGTCGATGTCTTCTGTGCAGCGCTGGCCCAGCCGGTTTCACTTCTGGCCTGGTTTCACTTCTGGCCTTCTAGCATGACATCTAGAGAAGCGTGGATAACCTCATTGCGTTTACCATACTCGTGGATGGCGAAGAGGGTGAAATCGTAATTCCAATCCAGATTTGAGCTAGCATTCGAGACCACTTGGTGGAGGTTTTTGGTTTCTCAGGTAGCTAGCCTTACTTGTGATGTTGACGGTTGTGGTAGGAGCCTAGGGATTCCACTCTCTCTCGGCATCCTCTTCTTGCTTACTCGAAACATCCGTCCAGATTTCGGCCTTGTGTCATGCCTTTGTGGACCAGAGTGGTGACACAGTCCGAGAGATAGTCGCCGTACCGGCAGATGAGCTCGTACGTCTTGGAGCTGACGAGATCTTGTTGAAGCTGGGACAACTACTTGCCGTTCCGTGTCTGCCTCAACTCGTAGGTGCGGACATCCCCTTCTTTCTCCAGCATCTGGTGCCAAGTTACCGATTCGTCGTCTTGTAAATAGTAATTCACGAGCAGGTCTCGAAGCTGTACATGCAAGCGCTTGGTGAATGGAGATATGAACGCATCTTGCAGAGGGTCGTCGATAGGCTGGAGACGAGACAAAAGCTCCTGCTCTTTGGCGTCGTTCTGATTGGCCTCTGTGGGTTGTCTTGCAATTGCTTTACCAGATACTGAGCTTACTAAATCAGCGGATTCTCTTCTTTGGGCCGATCTATGAGTCTTCAACGCCGGCATCTTTTGGTTATTGCAATATCCATGAGTAAGGCAGTGCACGAACGGCACTCCATGGACGTAGTGCTGTTCAATTGGTGACCTGGAATCGGCCTTCGCCGTGTGGGAAAAAGAAGAGATGAAGTATCTGACCTGACTTTTCTTTCTCGAGTACAGTGACTGCCGTGGGTATCTGTAGTAGTAGTAAAGGGACAATGCCTGTCCAGCCCACCAGCGCCGACGCTAAATCCAAAAGTAACACATCTCATTTCATCCCCGTAACCACTGGTCAAAATACACGCACTCGGCCGGATTCACTGGTCCGCCTTCATGGCAGAGATCGGCGACCGGACATCTTCCGCACGGCGCCTGAGTCAGACCAGTACCAACGACTTCCTCATATTCATCATACATGGCCCCAGGCGGTTTGAAGGTGACACCACGAACAGTGCGATAGCCCCAAGTGCCTTCCATGTTCATGACCTTCTCCAGCTTCTCGTCCCAGCACAAGACGTCAATACAGCCCTGAATCTCCGGAACCGTCAGTGATGCGGCTTTCTGTTGCTTGATGGCGCTGGAGGTGACCAGGAAGTTATGTATGTCATCTGCAGTGGGGTAGTTGTGGGTGCCAGCACGATGTATGAGCTGATGAAAGTCGTCGGCGTCGAATTTCGTAAACCTCCGCTTGATGTTCCCAACATCCTCAATGTCTGCCACCCGCTTGCGCTTTTTGCCAGCTGCGCCATCATCATCCTCAATCGTAATAACAGCCTCCTTCTTCCTCTTCGAATCTTTCTCCCTACCGCCCCAACTCTGCTGCCTCACGAAAAATACAATCAAATTCAGCAACTCATCGCGGAAACTCTCATCCAGATCTCCAGCATCGAAGAATGAGTTGCCAATAACGTCCTCACTGGGAACGAGATGCGCAAGCATGTACGTCTTCTGTGTAGGATGTCGCACACTCTTGACAGCCTTGATCAAGGTCGCCTTCTCCATCTTATTGACCGCCTTCTGGACTGTCTGCGGAGCAATAGCGCTTGCCTTCTTCTTGATGTCCTTGACCCATATTCCCTTGTCATGCGCCTCTTCCACAATGACATAGACGGTCCTCTCGTCGCGGTCCAGAGAAGCGATATGCTTGGCGGCTTCGCGAGGACGTACATTCCATCCTAGTTTGCCTTGAACTTTGACTGTGCGGAAGAGATTCTGTTTGGCAAGGTATGCGACCAGCGGCATGAGCTCTTTGGCGCTGGACAAGCCTGCCAGAGCGATGAGGTCTTCCTGCTGGAATATCTTGCTGCGACGGCCATTTTCATCGAGGTCTTTCGTCTGGATCTCTCCGGCCAATTTGTATAAGCGTTCTGCTTCGTTGGTTTCTTTCTGCTTTGGGTCCATCTCGGGTTTCTCGTCGGTGTCGGCCATGATGGCGGTGTGGTGAGGTGGTGAGGTGTTGATGTGCAGGCGCACGTTGTTTCGGTGCTATCGGTCGATCATGGACATGAGCTGTGAGTCGTCGCCTCGAAATGAGTAAGTGAGCGGACTGTCACATGCAGAACTTCAAATTTACGAGTCGAATCGAAGTTTTGGTAATCGCTGATCGGCAAGAGCTCGCCGCCAAGCTTTCGGCCCGTCTTAGCTGCCGAAGATCAAAGCGCCATCACATATTTCATTCGATGCGAAAACTGGGCGGAAAGAAATGGCATGACGTTGCTGGACAGTTCTGTGATATTACACTGACAAGAGCTGGTGGCATAAACCGTGTGAGGGAGAAAATGAGACGCTCAAGCCAAGCTGATGGTAGCCAAAGCCAAGTTTGACCTTTGAGCCTAATATCACATTCCAGTATCTCTGAAGCACCTAGCTGTCTACTTTCACTGGAGCGCTATCTCGCTCAATCTCGGCCGTGGCCTCTGCAGTCGTGTTGACATCTTCTCGCTGCTTCTCTCCCTCCTCGCGCTCCTTCTCAGCTTCTTCCTTCGTGTCTATCGTAGGCTCAGCTTTCGTTGCTTCCGCCTCTGTCTCACCGTCCACTTGCATGGCCTCCTCGCCTGATGTTGGCGCCGCGCTCTCCTTGACGTCTGCAGCCCCGTCCACTTGCATCGCATCTTCGTCGATACTGGGTGTGGGCTTCTTGCTGGTGTTCGTGTCCTCGCCGGCGGCTTCGTTGGTCTCCTTATCATCAGATGCTCCGTCCATTTGCATCGCATCTTCATCGTCTGCATCGCCATTCGCACTCCGAGCGTCGTCGTCAGCAGGCGTGCCAGGACCTGACTCGTCTGCTGGGGCATGTGGGTTGATGTGGTCCATGATTCCGCGTCGCCGCGGATGTTGGGGGCGCACGCCGTTTGCAGCAGCAATTTCCTCGTCGTCAGATTCATCAAATTCGTCGTCGCGTGTTGTGTTTGTGTCCCACAGACGCTGCGTGTACCGCTTGTCTTTGCTGACCTCGGCGTCGGCGTCTTCGTCGTCTAGCCGGTCTTCCTGCTCCTCGAAAGTCTCTGCTTCACCGTCTGGTCCTGCATTGTGCATGCCGAGTGGTTCTCGCGGAACGTCATGCATTTGCACGGACGGCGCATGTTGTGTAGTTCGCTTCAGGTTCTCCAGGACTTGTGCTTTGATTTTCTCGAGATATTCGGGCGAGTTGGCGTTGTCCATATTGCTGGGCTTCACGTCAAGCTCGAAATCTGGGGAGTAGTATTCGTAGTAGTCGGTGAACGGGAGGTCGGGTCCCATTTCCACGCCAACAAGCTGTCCCGTCTCGTATGCCCACGTTCGCGCGACGTTTCGCATTGTGTAGCCGCCACCGCCAAGGACGAGGGTGGGAAGGTTGAAGGACTTGACGTAGTTGACGCAATTCGCATGGCCGCGCATCGACAGGTTGAAGCAGCCTAACCTGTCGCCGGATAGAGAGTCGCCACCGCACTGCAGCACGACGGCGGTTGGCTTGTAGTACTCCATGACCCAGCCAATGCACGGCTCGAAGATGCCCTTGTAGCTCTTGTCGTCGATACCGTCTCTCAGGGGAAAGTTGACCGCGTAGTTCTTGCCAGCCGCAACGCCGATATCCCTAAGCTCGCCGGTGCCCGGAAAGTACTCACCGTACTTGTGAAAGGAGACAGTCATGACACGATCAGTCGAGTAGAAAGCTTCTTCTACGCCGTCGCCGTGGTGAACGTCAATGTCGATGTAGAGCACGCGCGGGTGGAAGCGCAGCAGCTCGAGGATGCCGAGGACAATGTCTGAGCAGATGGTTAGCAGCAATTCGCGCATAGCAATGAGTGACGAGGGACGATATCGCACTCACCATTGATGTAGCAAAATCCCGAAGCTTCGCTCTTCTTGGCGTGATGTAGACCACCTGCCCAGTTAACAGCAACATCGCATTTCCCTCGATTCAGTCTGGCAGCTCCCTCCATACTGCCGCCCGCACTGATTCCGCAGAACTCGAACAAGCCATCGAACACGGGACAATCATCGCCTACGTTGTATCGGCCTTGCTCCTTCATGAAGCCGTCCATGTTGTCTGGCGTCACGCGTTGTAGGAAGTCGACATATTCGTCGGTATGGAATTGTGTCATTTCGTACTTGGTGGCAGGTTTCGCTCGGTAGATCTCCAGCTTCTTGTACAGACCGTAGTTCATGATCAGCGAATGCGCCATTCGAATTCGATGTGGCTTCATGGGATGGCCGGCGTTATAGGCATAGTTGCCCACATCTGAATCGTAGAAATATGCGACCTTCTTGGGCTGTGAGGATACGGCATTGGTGCCGGTGCCAGGCGCGTCGAGGGGCGTGTAACCGCCTGTGCCCGCCGGCATGTTGACCATGCTATGGGGCGGTCGTCGGTCTTGTTCGCAACGCTATCGTGTGTGTCGCGGAAGCTTGGTGCGGAATGTCGATGGGTTGGTATCTTCAAAGAAAGTCGAGTGCGGTAAGCTGTTTCGGGTTGCGGTCTGGGTTTGTGGTATTGGTATGATGCGCTGGGTGATGGTGTGCTCTCATGTAGAATATGCGGCGCAAAATGGTAAGTGTCGTATGTGTGGGAGAGAGGTAGATGAACACACGCGAGTTGAAGCACTTAAGGTGAACGCGATCGCCGAAATAGCGGCCCCACCCGCGTAGCTCTGAACACGCCAGGGCAACTGCGCCGACGCCGACATCACTGAGCGAGCGGTGCGGACTGAGTGCGCGTTGTCGTTCTGCCTGCAGTAACAATTGACCATCGACACCACTTTCGCCATCGCAAACAACAACTGCCCTCTAACAACGTCATCACCATCGCTGTCAATACCACCTGCGACTGCCCTTTCAACGACAACCCTCCCGACTGAGCGCGCGCCGAACGAACAGCCACCTCGTGCACACCTGCACCTGCACCTTCCACATCAACACTCGCCGCGATGGACCGGTTATCGAGAATGCTTGCCGCCGCTCAGGGCATGGGCGGAGGTGGCGGAGCCCCAGCACAGGTAAGATAACATACACAGCAATTGCACTTACTTCACCATGATGGAGAGCTGGGGATGCACTTTCCCCGGATACACCGTATGAGAGCCCAGGTATGCTTCAAGCAGAGCACGATGGACTCTCTACACCGACAACAATCTCAAGACAGCGATTCGCGCGCTGCCAATCACCATGGACTCTTCTCAGGACTCTTCTCAGGACTCTTCTCAGGACTCCTCTCGAGACACCTCTCAAAATTCCGAGGTTGTTGAGATTCGAGATCTTGAGACTGTCATTAATATAGCGTACGACCAAGGCACTCTACAAATGCACTGTCGCATGTTAGACCAAGTGTCTCCAGACGATGGTCGCGAAGAGGATGCCTGGTCTCCTCAGCATATCATCGACGAGAAGCAGAGATGGATGGATAAGCTTCTCACCATGACAACTATTGGAACGGTAACAGCGACCCTTCCCTCCCCCCTCCTGCCTGAGGGAAGTACCGCCGTCCTGGAAACATGTCGCCTGCTCCGCGCTGTTTGCAATCATCAGTCACATTGCATCAATTAGCATATCCAAATGTCGGACAGCCACACGGAAGACGAAGAAAGTAGAGAAGAGGCCGTGTTCGAGGTGGACGAGAAGTTTGCCGAAGAGTATCTCGAATCCCTAGCTGCCGACCATTTACTCATCCCATACCTCCACGCCATCGACAATGCGCCTCTTACCTTTGATCCAATAGTACCGAAGCACCGATACAAAGAATTGGATCAGACTACCAGGGCTTTGATAATGGAGAAGCTCCTTACCATGACATCGCTCGGCACGGTATTTGCAATTCCCCTACCTGGAAGCAGCACAACACAGCCCCTCTTTCTCTGGAAGGCGCACCTTGTCACCGCCACTCGTCATCTTGAATCACCCGCCCGCATTGTGCAACGTCTCCTGCACATCATCCTCAGCCTCACCAGGCATCTCGACCCTCGACTCCGACATGGACTCCGATGACACAGCCTTCGAATACACGGACCCGGACCCTGATGATACCAGATTCGAATACATGTTGAAGAGGCAGGGTCTTCGGGAACTTCGAAACCTCTTTCGGATCATGGACAGGTCAGACACGAGTCATCTTGAGCGGTCGGATGGTCATGTGCAGTGCAAAATGAAAGCTGTCAAAGCACTTCTCGGCATGGCACTTCCCGAGACGGTATACAATGCTGAATGCTCTCACCTACGAATCTCTGGCCACCCATGTCGCAAAGCTTCACGCCTTTCCGGACCAAATCCAGCATCTCAGGACTGCACCCAGCTCTCCATTACCGATTGTGCTCAGATTTTCGACAATGGCTAACATTTCTTCTCGTAGGACACCAACATCATAGATAACGCCGAAACCGTCTACATCTCTTCACTCGCTCTCCTCAAGATGCTGCGACACGGCCGAGCCGGTGTGCCGATGGAAGTCATGGGTTTGATGCTGGGAGAGTTCGTCGATGACTACACAGTCCGCGTCGTAGACGTCTTCGCCATGCCACAGTCGGGTACAGGAGTGTCAGTCGAGGCTGTAGATCCAGTCTTCCAGACCAAGATGATGGACATGCTTCGACAGACTGGCCGACCCGAGACGGTCGTTGGCTGGTACCACTCGCATCCAGGTTTCGGCTGCTGGTTGTCGTCGGTCGATATCAACACTCAGCAGTCCTTTGAGCAGTTGACACCGCGTGCCGTGGCTGTCGTCATCGACCCGATCCAGTCCGTCAAGGGCAAGGTCGTTATCGATGCCTTCCGTCTCATCAACCCACAAACCCTCATGCTCGGCCAAGAACCTCGCCAAACCACGTCGAACCTGGGTCACCTCAACAAGCCATCGATTCAGGCACTCATCCACGGTCTGAATCGGCACTACTACAGCATCGGCATCGGCTACCGAAAGACGGCGCTTGAAGAGGGCATGCTCATGAACTTGCACAAGACCGTGTGGACCGAAGCGCTCACCATGCCCGATTTCGCTGCAGAAGGCACGCGCAACGAAGCCAACCTGAAGAAGCTTGTGTCACTCGCTGAGGGCTACGAGAAGCGAGTCAAGGAAGAGACGGAACTGACTAAGGAGCAGCTGCGGACACGATACGTTGGCAAGGTCGACCCGAAGAAGCACATTGAGACTGTCGGACAAGAGCTGATCGAGGACAACATTGTGAGCGTGTCGCGGCAAATGATCGACAAGGAGGCCAGTGTGCCATCATCAGCGCAAGACGGCCTGGGCTCAGCACGACAGCTAAATGGCAAGGTCAACGGCACTGCCAATGGTCACGGACAGGCTGAGGGCGGTATGGAGGTTGACGAGGAGCTGTAGTTGACCAGCATGCACCCGCAGCGTAACGATTATGGGACAGGACTACTTGATGTATTATGCATAGCCTCGGCGCCTGGCGCACAGCAGACTGGAAAAGGACAAGTACAGTTCTGCGAGGGTCTGCCTGGGATTGAGCTAATCATGTAGCTCGGAATGAATACACTATCAACTGCATACAAGAGGAGATATGGTATCTGCTGTTGGTACTGGAAAGGGCCTCGATCCGCTGTCATTGGCTCTTCGTTCCTCTTTTCGTCCTTATCTTTACCGGCTGACGAATTCATCTATCCCTTGCTTTGAAGACGAGCCAAGTATCACAAGCGGAGGCCAAGCACATGCCAAGGAGATTGTTCGTACGAGTAGGCCGACCACATACCCGAAAGGCGTGCGTTATCAATCATGCACGTCTGCTGAAGACCACATTCCAGCACAGGACGATGGGTGTTGTACAGTTTTTGGTATTGACAAAACCAGGAACAAGGCGAGACGAGACGAAGATACCTGGCACAACCGTACTGAGGCTGTAGGCTTTGGGCATAAGTCACTCTCCTCATCTTCAGCTCTATCGCTTGCATTCACCATATTCTGTCATGGCGAAGCTATGATGAATGAATTTAGATATCGCCCACACCCAAGGGACAGCTCAGTCACTTTCTTCCACGCATGTCACGCATGTATGGGATTCCGGTTCCTGCGAGAGTTTTAGCCCACATTCCAAAAAGGACGTTCAGGAGTACGCAGTACGTCTTTCTTTCCGTCGTCGCCCTCTACACTCTCCTAGCAGTCAGTACTCACCATTCGCATCGCGCATCATGTTGTCACAACTCCCTCTACCCTCATCTCAATCCAAAACCGCAACATTTCTACTCCTCCTCCCTCTACTACCGTTGTACTTCATCTCCTACCATTACCATCTCCAGCAACATGAACATGTCCCACTTAACCTGGAGAGTTTCTCAACTCAATGGCTTCAAACCGACCTCATCCAGCCTTGGAACCCCGCCTCCATCCGCTCCTACTGTGATCAGAAACCCACCACGAAGACTAACGTCACGTTCAACCTCCCCACCGCCAACGGCGGCGTGGGAAACATTCGAGCCGAATGCCTCGATTTTTTATTCTATGCGATTGAATTTGGGGCGAACGCCATCGTATTACCCGGCATGGCGAAGCGGAGCGAGGAAGAGTTATTCGATGTCTGGGGCGGTGGCAAAAGAGAGACCTTCGGCTTCATGTTCGACGAGAAACTATTTCGGGAAAGAATGGGAGAAGTCTGTCCCAATATGAAGATCCTCAATCCTCCACAAGACGGAAACTTGAGTAGTCTTGGGAAAGTCGTGGATGCTATCTACGATCCAACACTCCCTCAGAGTCGAAGGCACAGCTCCCGAGATGACTGGAGAACACAAACAGAAAACTTCATCAAGAGCCACGGAGTCGAGAACAATCAGATCATAAACATCGAACGCACAATGTGGCAAACCGATACTCGAAACATCCCATCCGGAATTCGTCGAAATTTGGGAATGCTGGTACAAATTCGTCCTGACGTTCGACGCTACGCAGGAATCGTAATGGAGAATTTCTCAAAAAAATTCCCATCTCTAGATCTTCATCCTCGAGATCGGATCCACGCAGATGCATTCTACGGAGCACATTTAAGGACGGAAGCTGATACGATTACCGCGGGTTGGATGGCTCCAGCTCAGTCAATGGGTTGGAATCCTGAAAAGGAAATCGGGTTGAATTTCTCAGCGCAGACGGATAGATATATCTCTGCTGCGGTGAAGAATGGGTTGAGAGTCATCTATGTAGCGAGCGGGAATGAGACCGAAATCGAAAGATTCGCACAAAAAGCTGCTGCAAATCATCCACCGATCAAGGTTGTGGATAAATGGGATTTGTTATCTGAGAAACAATCGTCTGAGTTGAGAAAAATGCATTGGGATCAGCAGGCGCTTGTGGATTTTGAGGTTTTGAAAAGGTGTTCAGTGTTTGGTGGTATGGCGAAGAGTTCTTTTGCTTTTATGATTGCGATGGCTAGGACGGAGGTTATGGAGGAAAGAGGTGTGATGCAGGATCCTTGGTTTGCTAGTAAGAAGGATTTGAAGATGGCGTTTGATAATGGATTGAATACGATTTGGGGTAGGAATCAGTTGAATGAGGAGAGGGTGCCGAGGGGGGCGTGGCCTTGATGGGATGACGTGTCGCTTGGGGACGCTCATTTTGATTGGAATGAGGCTGGTTCTGGTTAGCAATATGTCAGTAGCGATGTGGAAGTTATGTTATGAAATGAGAGTATGGAAAAAGCTAGTGGAATCAAATGTGTTTCTTAAGGTAACTTCTAATCCCTATGCCAATCCAGTCCGGTCCGTGAAGACATATGTATGTACCCAAGAACGCCGGAAGAAATGCAAATCAAAACGCCTCCCATGCTATGCAACCTAGTCCTGTAAGCCCGTATTCAATCTACTTAGGCCTGTATGCCATCAATCATGTCAATCATAGCCCTGCCAGAGGTTCTCTCAAGGAATCTGCCGTATTCAAATCATGCCTCGTGAATCAGTAGCCCGTACTACGAGCGTACAAAGTTTCGAGGATGACTTCTTCGGTTGATTGAGCCATTTGCACCGACGGTAGGTGCATATGCTGAAGGAGCTGAGGGAGCAACTGTGGAGATTGTGGGTATCGTCACGCCGGCGGCACCGGACGAGGCGCCATAGGTTGTTGGCGAGGGAGCGGAGGGCGGTGCTGATGATGAGCTATAGCTTGATGCCACTGGTGCAGACGATGAGGGTGAGGATGAGGCTGGCACCGATGAGGACGATGATGATGCATACGAAGGAGGAGCCGACGCTGGCGAGCTTGGCGTGACGGTTACTACCGTGGTGACGGTCGTGACGTACGGTGCAGCCGGTGCAGCAGCACTGCTTAATTGTGAGTACGAAGCCGGAGCAGTTGGTGTTGCGGCAGCAGTAGACTCGCCGTAAGCTGTCGGTGCGGCGCCAGTATTGGGTGCCTCGGACCAAGGACTTCTCGATGGAAGAGGGACCTTTGCAGCAGCGAAAGCGGCAGCCCAAGCAGACTTGGATCCGGCAGTGTAGCTTGCTGCAGCAGAGTCGAAAACCTTGGCAGCGGCCGATGCGGCTGCAGTGCCGAAACTGCTCACAACGGGGCACGAGGTCGGAACATAGACCTCTGGCCAGATACCAAGATTGTACGAGCTGATGACTGGTGCTTGGGCTGAGCAAGCGCTGACGAAAGCGGAGTTGACGCTCGAGACAGAACCGACGACCTTGTTGTTGTTCTGCAAGTAGACCGAAGGAGTGGCGGTATACGCAGTTCGAGACTTGTAGTCTGCGACAGCCACAGATTGAGGGTTGGCTTCCGCTGCGGCGACAGATTGCACTGGGGTTGCGGCAAGCTTCTTCATCTCGGCCTTGTCCACGATCTCCCAGTCGGCGCAAGATGTGTAGTACTCGTCTTTGCCAGCAGGAGTGTTGCAATCGGCGTTCGGTGCTGTTGGCCACTGCCAGACCCAGTATACGGTCAGGGTGCCAGCAGTGATGTTGGTCGGGACCTGAATGTCAGTCTCACACCAGCTCTCCACAGTCGAGGTTGGTTGACCAGCGACGTGGTTGGGTTTGAGGATTTGACGTTGGTCAGAAATACTGCCGCAATTGATTTGGTGGCAGCGTCCGTCGTCAAAGTTCTGAGCAGTCAAAAGGAAGCCGTTGCCGTTGCCACCAGTACCTGCCGTGTTCCACTTCATGACATCTGAAATCTTCTCCGTGTCGGAAGGTTGGGTTGTGCCAAAGACGAAGACTGTACCAGAGCCAGCAGGCTTGCCGGTGATGTTCCATGGAAGAGTGACATGGCCATTTTCAAGGTACTTCGCCGCAACGTAGTCGCCAGCAGACACTTGAAGCTTGGGGTACGTGGAGGTATAATTGGATGTCCTTTGCGCAGGGTGGCAAAGCAGATCGGAGCCGTTGATTCGTGATCGGACAGTGCCATCTGGTTGACGAGCCTCAAGCGAAGGGAGCATCCACTCATCGGAGAACCCATTATAAGTTGGGTCGGTTCGTGAGACGTAACCTCGCAAGTATCCACGAGGCCCCGTATAAGAGCCATTGTCCGAGATGACTTGGAATTCTTCGACCCATGAGTGGGCAGCGGCGAGAGGCGAGAGAGTTGTGAGCGCTAGCAGCGCGGTGAGCAGGGTTCGGCGTGAAAGCATTGTGATAGTCTTTGTGTGTCGAATTGTGTTGCTGCTCGTGTTCATTGGAAGTTCGAAGGCCAGCTTCGAGGATGCGATGTCGATTTGTAGAAACAGCTTGAAGTCGTGAAGAGTGTTGGTGACGTTCCAGAATTCGGTCTTGCCGTGTAACTTTGAAGTCGCAGTATTGAACGATGTTGTGGTTGTGTCAGAGATTTTCTGGAATGCACGAGAAGCAGCAGAAGATGTCGTTAATGCACAATGCTTTTATGTGAGGTTTGCAACAATGAGCGTTGTGCGGCCTGCGCGTTGACAATAGGAAGAACAATAAAGTCGCAACAATGGGCTATGTACAGAAAAGAAAGTTCGGCCCTTGTCCGAGTGAATGCGCACAAAGCACAAGGCTCAAAGACAGTAGACGGTGAAGGAAAGTCGACCGCCGGCAAGGTCGAGGTCTTTTCAGATGCTGTCGCCATTTTCGATGGCATCACGTGCGGATATAGTGAAGTTGTGGTGTCGCGCCTACCTGCGGGTCTTGGTAAATTCGCGAAACATGGACCAAGACACGAATATCCATCGTGTGGCGCATAGGTAGCCAGACAATGTCGCGTACAGTTGCGATATATTCGTCGTGAGGTGTAGAAGCGTCGAGAATAAATTGTCGAGAACGACTCGATACGCTTGTGTAAGAGTGGTGTCTGTGTAGCGGAAACGCTTGGACTCGATATCCCGGTTTTGCGGTTTCTTTCAGCCTTTTGCTGGCACCCATCGCGGACCGATAGCCAATGGAGCGCGGTGATGTAGGCGCTTGTGAAGTTGCATGTGTCCGACAATAGAAGTTGGGACGCGTTTCAGCAGATGAGTGAAGTGAGAAATTTACGCGCTGTGGTTGGTGGGGACAATCTCGCTAGCGCGGCGGTTACATCCCGAAAGCTAATTTGAGCCTCCGCGCGTGGGAGAGAACCATGTCGACATCCATATGTCTCGGGTCTGAGACTTGGATGCTGTACTTAAGCGTTGCCTGACCCTTCTGAAGTTGCAGTTTGCCATGCTGTCACCCTCTATTAGCTAGCAAAGAGCAATCTGCCTGACTCAGATGACTTCCAGTCACCGCCAAGTCGAACGTGGTGACAACGGCATCACAGCTTCTTTGTTTGACAAGCCCGGTCAGGACTTCCGTTGTGCTTGAGCAACCCGAGATGGCGAGGTGGCACCTGTCAAATATGCTGCGTTGAACAACTATACACAGATTAGTGTTACATTTGTCGACCGCTTTCCACCAACGCCGCGCTGAAATTCAAATGCAAACAACGCTTTTTGCCTCCGTGCAAGCGATCCTCCCGCTGTGCAAATTGTGTACGATGAAACTGTTTCCGCCAATTTGATGTCCCAATGGTGTCGCGTAATTAAGCTGTTCCGTAAGATTCGTGTCCGTGTGATCTATTGACCTGTGTTCCGTTCGCGCCCGGCATCAATCGCTCTGTGGCCTCTTCTGCTTCTTCCCTGATCAAGTCCTTCTGCAGGGTCATGCTCTTGCGTGTTACATAGCCGACGAGCACTGTGCCGACTGCGAGTGCTGCGAACAACAACATGAGGTTGACCGGGATCGGGTTGTTGTCAAAGACCTTGTGGGTGAGTGCATCGAGACCTGCTTGTGCGAAATTGAAGAGGCCTGCGAGGCAGATGATCAGGCCATAGACCTTACCGAAAGTCTCGAACTGTCATCTTGTTAGCAACGGGTCTTGGATACACATAGTCATGGAACTTACCCCGAACACCTTGGCGCTGTAGTCGGAGACTGCTGTGTAGTATAGTGGCCTGTAGATGACGAACAGGATGATGCTGACATATGCCGCCCACATCTCGGGAACGACGCCAAAGGCACCGATGGCAGTGGCGATGCTGACGAGGAGGCCAAGAACGAATGGCGTACTGGTGTGGTCCAATACCAGCCCGATGAATGGGACGGAGATGACACCTCCCAAGGGCAAAGCGACATCGAAAAACTCATTCACCGTGATAGCCTTCTCATACGAGCCCAGCATCTCGGAGTACTGCGTGCGTACCGTGGCGACAAAGTAATTGATGCGCAGCATCTGCACAACCGTGAAGATCGTGATGAGTACCCACCATGGACTTGCAATCTGCTGCAAGACTGTCTTGCCGTGCAGAGCGCCAAAAACGCCACTATTCTGAGCTTTCTCCTCCTCCTTTCGCGCGTGTCCGTCAGCGTCCTTGGAGCCGAGAAGGGCAGTGATTTCGGATACCACACTCTCGCGGTGCTCGTGGCGCTGCACCTGGATTCGAATTCGCTGCTCCTCATCAGACATCTCATCATCAGAAGTATGCACCGAGTCTTGATCTTCGACCTGCTTGACAAGTTCACCGACGGTCTTGTAAGACTTGTATGGCATAATGAAGAGCTGAACGACCAGGATGAAGACCGGCACGATGAGGTAGATCAAGAAGAACTTCTTCGTGTTAAAGGCGCCATCTGTGCTTTGGTAGAGTAGACGATAGCCAAGAAATACGGCACTGCTGGTATCGAAAGCTCCCGTTAGGAGTGCTAGGATAAGGCCTGAGTGTTGGGGGAAGGTGTTGCTCAACTGGAAGGATGAGATGAACACGAATGGGCCACCTAGAGCGAGGAAGAGATAACCTGGAATGTACGCATCCATCCATTCCGAGAGATCTGCCGCGAACGCCATGAACAGAGCTCCGATGGCCAAGAACACCACTCCGATGATGCTTGCGACGCGAGGTCCAAAGCGATCAAGGATAGTTCCTACTGGTAGTGCGCAAACATTTGTGCTCACAGCCGCCACTGTGAACATCAAGTTCAGCCGCACTTCCTGGCCATAGCATACCCAGACTCCATCTTCAAGCTCTTTACTCGTGCACTGCTCGCGGTACACGCCTTCAGCGATCAAGACCGGCTTGATAGCCGCGAAGCCGAACACAACACCCGCAGCCAACAAGCAGTACACGACTGCAATCGCCACCTGCGCTATCCGTTTGCTCTTGCTAACTTCGAAGGCCGGGGTAGGTATCGCAATCTGTTCGGCAGGAGGAGTCCATTCTCCTACAGGGTTAAAGGACAATTTCCGGCGTTCTGAGCCGGTTGGTGATTGTGCCCGCCATCGGTCGAAAGACTCTATAGATCCGCGTCGCTCGAACATGGCCATTATGGCCAACTGTTAAGAGGAGGAGAAGCTCTCAAGCTTATAAGTAGAATAGTCAATGGTTCGCGTCGGCCTTTGGTCCACCTGACACTCTCGTGACCCCACTTTGTAGCGCTGTTCACTCCCGAGTGGTCGAAATGATGCAATAAGTCTTTCTTGGCCCGTTGCGATTCCGGTATAGGTATGATTAGTATAGGAATATCTGTCTCGGTTGAAGAAACTGCTGGGGAAGTCAATGGTAACACAGAGATCGCCGGATATAACGAGCGGAGAGAGGGAGAGGAGATGAGGAACCGGTTGAGCGATAAGGTCAATTTTCCTGGTAAGCGATAAGACATTGTCCCTACCTGTTGTGACTGGGAGCTGGCCCATCGGCATGCCTAGAACTGCAAATGGAGATAATCGGCGCGTAGCTGCAAATTGCTTGAGGTGGAGAAGAGGAGGAAAATTTTGCGAGAGAAATGGCTGAAGATGTGTGTGCACGTCCTGCATGCGACCTTGCCGTCGGCCATCGGCCAGATGCGAACGAGTAACAAGGGAAGCCGAGACTGATCCCATGCCAAGCTTTTCTCTTTCGAGTGCCACCCACACGGCTTTTCTTCAACAACAACGCGTTCATTACCAATCCGTACTACCGAGTGCTTCGTATGGCGCCGACAACAATATCGAATGCGGCATCTTAGATCATCGTTACTCGGGCCGAAGTCATCTCAGCATTCGGCCCAAGATATACTTTGATGGTCATTGCCCAAGCTTCCATGTCTACAGCTCTACATTATTGTCCTTCTCAGAGATTCTCGTGCTTTGCAATGCGAGTTTAACATTTCCTTCGATGCTATGCTCAGTTTCTATCAGTTCTAGTCCCACTTACTAAAAATTTGGTCTTATCAAGAAATGTTCATATTTGCATGTTAGTCGGGAATACTGCCAGTGCCTATTTGAAGTGATCATACTATGTCTGTCTTCATTCTTTTGCTGTCCTGATCTTGAAGGCTGAGCCTCATTATGCGGGCATGGTGAAGAATATACAATATGGATGTATATTTTCAAAACTCAACACAACTTCATTGCTGAAGCAAAGTCGACCTTGCATGGCAAAAGAATGGATGAATTAGAAGTTGAAAATCAGTAGGATCGTTTGATAATTTGTCTAAGTTCCTCAAATTGGCAAAAAAAAAACTGAGAAGTCATGACATCTCCCAACGGTGAACCGCTGGATAGTTTGATGTTGATCAGAGTGGGACTCGAACCCACGAAGGCTATTACATTGCTTGTTAGACTGATTGCTCCCGAGGAATCAGTACTGTGGTGTGAACTCACTTTCCCCACTAGTAAACCTGACTTCAGCACAGTTGCAGTCTGCCTGAAACTCTGTGAAGATGTCAGCAGTGATCCTGAGACTCTGTAGGCATGTTTACGTACAGCGCCATAACCACTCGGCCATCTGACCACGCAATTGCGTGCGTATTGTTGAGACTGGGTCAAAAAATATCGTATATGACCCTTGGTAATAAGGTGGAGGTGAAGGAATTTTCATTGTGGAGCAAGCTTGGCACGCCGACGACCCGCCGTGCCCCCTACCATTCTTTGAGCTCTGAGAAGGGTTATATTGCTATTTAGATCCTCTCCTAAGTGATACGTGTCTGTATCTATCGATTTGAGGTTGTGGTATACCGCACAACATTCACTTGCAAATCGCCTTTTCTACGTCATGCCAAGCCCGTGCTGGGAAGTTCGCAGGGCTCAATCCGTCTTCTCCGTAACCATTAACGTCCGTCTGTTTCATCGGGTTACTGACAATGAATGCCATCATCCCAGGAGAACCCACGCCAACCATATGCGCATAGGGGATACTGGCGAATGCGAAAGCGATCAACGTAGAGTCTCCCGCTCGATTGGACGTCACACACGTCGTCTCTGCTCCGTTTATGCATGTTCCTTTTGGCTGACCGCAATTACTGACCTACAGATCGACCTGAGGAAATCTGAAATAACCATGACTCTGGGAACCGAGCCGAAGCGACAGCTATATTGACTTGATCTTCCGGTAGCTAGGCACCAATTCATCTCGTCTCATCCTTTCCCGAAAGGAGAATTTGAAACTTCAGGCATCAGCATAATCACGAAGAGAGGTAATTTGTCGCAGCCTGACGCTGAGTGGCACGCATATCAATCCGAGGTGCTCCAAGTCAGTGCCTGGACATTGATCCACTACAAATCACAAATCCAGTACTAGTCTCCAAGTCATCGTCAACCTCCACCATGTCTTCATCAGATCACCTTGCCGATCTGGTCAAGACTCGCAAATCTCTAGCCGAATGGGAATCCAGGCTCGTAGCAGCCCTTGGTCCTCCTTCAAGCAACATCGAAGAGTTTTACCACGCGATCCAACTTTCAGATGGACATGAAGACAAGCTCAAAGTCTGGCGCCCAATCATCAACTCTGCAGCAAAGCGACCACTCATCGTCATATTCCACGGAGGCGGCTTCTTCTGTGGGACTGTAGAAATGGCCACACGTCCTGGCCGAGAATTCGCAGAAGAATTCAATGCCGTAGTTGTCTCTGCCCCATACCGCCCGGCTCCCGAGCATAAGTTTCCTGGACCGGTGCAAGATGGACTGGAGATCATATCCTGGCTTGATAAACACGCAGAAAAAGAGCTCGGCGCGAATCTCGATCGTGGATTCGTCGTAGGTGGGCTTTCAGCTGGTGCTACACTGGCCTCCGTTGTGCCGCAGCAGCAGCTGGAACTCCAGCATAAGATCAGCGGAACTTTCTTGGCGATCCCGTGGTTGATGAACAAGGACATTGTTCCGGAGCAGTATAAAGACATCTGGACCTCGCGGAAGCTTGGTAATGTGGATCCGGAGACGGGAATGGGCGATCTCGAGAGACTCCAGGTCCGGTTGAAGATCGATTCGAAAGCACCTCTCTTCTCTCCACTGAATCACGAAGGTGGGCTCTCTCAGCAACCAAGGACGTATATTCAGGCTGGCGGGAAAGATCCACTTCGAGATGATGCGGTTGTGTACGCCAAGCTGCTTGAGGACGCTGGTATCGAGGTCAAAATCGACGTGCATGCAGCACTGGCCCATGACTGTTTCTCGGTTTGGGCGAATGAACAGTCTCCGCCAGAGCTGAAGAAGGATACAATGGCTGGTATGGCATGGTTGCTGGGAAAGAAGTAGAAGGGAACTGATCTTCGAGAAGAGTGCACCTGCCTATGCTGTGTACATCAGTATCTTCGGATGTCGCTGCGATGCGCTTCTCCCATTGTCAACAGTACTTGATCATGAATTGAAAGGACTATATGCATTTGTGGCTGATGAGAATACATTGATGGTCCGTTGATCATGATGAACGCGTCGACGCGAATGGAGATCTTTTGTTTTGACCGTGGACGCAGATTTCTTGGCACGCTTAGGGTAAATTTCTTAGGGTAATTTTCGACGACAGCTTTACCCCAAGTCGACGACAACGTGTTGAATCGTCCTCGGATCACTTGTTCTACTCTTTGAATATCTAATCGGAATCTTACTCAAGTATCAGCCTGTGAAACTACGAATTCGTCGTTGCTGGACGCAATATCAAATTTCATGGTCGAATTTATCGCTTCGTTACAAATGTGCACATAAACTTGATCATTCGTTTGTCAGCGTCCTGGCATTAGGGACGGTCACGACGACGAGAACGCACGGAAGCTCACACAGCACTAGAATTGGCCTCGCACACATTGCAATATATAGAATGCTGACTACAAAGCTTGAGGTTCTGACATACCGCTAAACTCACCTCTGCAAGCCGGTTGATCACTGAATTTCTTTCCGCTTAACATGGAGTTATTCGCGTTGCCGCATGCTGATATGTCAAGCACAGGTCGCGGCTCAACAGCAGCCATCATGCGTAGACAGAGCTAGGCTTGAGTCTACTGTCTGGCCTCAGACTGTTTTACATGTTGCTGCGGCGTATAGCGATCGTAGGACGGATGTTAAAGTGTGAGAGTACCGTGTCAACAGGCTGCGAAGGTATTGTCGGCCATGGTGCCTCTTACCGACATTGGTCAGACTGTTGTAGTACGTCCAGCACGATAGGAGAGTCCATTGCAGAACGTAAGTTCCCTCAAGTCCGGCGCCTACCTTCTCGCTGAATCTTGGCTACTGGGCTCGCGGGACAGATACTTAGCTTTCATATGCTGCTGGATTCTACACCTAACTGCTCTTAAGAGAAATTCTTCAAGCAGACAATGCTGCCTCTGGCTAGAGTGGTCGCTGAACAGTATTATCCAGATACCTAGGTAGGACCTAAAGCGCAAGACAGCATCAGATTGTCGTAAGGTAGCGGCAGACTAGCACAAAGGGGACTTTGATACGCTTTCACTTTGTGCACCGACTTCTCTTACGCCATCAGCCCTGAGAAGAACTCCAATGAAGAGTGCTATCTATGAGATCAAAGATGGCCAGTAGTATGAACGTCAGCTCATTGGTCACGCGAGACATACCACCATGCCACCTATAAGCCCGATGAAGTTTCCTACCGTAAATTTTGGCTGTGTAAAAGGAGATCTTCTTCTCCGGGTGTGGTTCGTGGAATTGAATGCTCCTGCTCTCAACGGTCATTAGAGTAAACTTTCACTTGCTACCATATAGCCCTTCTGCTCGCTGTCCGGTCTTGTCCAGGGTGTACACGAAGTCGGTCCAGTGGAGTGAACACAGAGCCTAACATTTCTCCAGTTCATCGTAATCAGATCTAAGTCTCGATGGATATAAATGTGCACCTGTAGTCGGATTGTGATATTGGCTGCCCTTCTTGCTCTCGATGATGGAGCTACCTTAGCAGACTCCGTGAACTGTGCAAAGTGAACACAGCACGACCCCGACATTTCTCCGTCTCATCGTACGCAAAGTCTGGTACTTCTCCAAGCGCTCGACAATTCCTCTGTTAATGAAAGCCTTTGAAGCGAGAGTTGTCCGGATGCATTGTAAACGTCTTGCATTTCACACCCGAGGTATTTGGCCAGAAGCCAATGCAGTGAAAGCGCTTGGTCTTACTTCCACGTCGCTAGCCTCTCGGCTCTCACTTACCGCACTGACACACTTGGAGGATCGCCTTCGCCCAGTGTTGCTTTCTGTAGCCTTGCTGGACACTGGCGTCTCTGCCACGGATGGCATCGCTTTCTGCGAAAGCCGAGTCTTCACACAGTGTTGAGTTGGAGTGTGAAGGGTGTGGATGAAGTGGTTGATATGCTCGATTCCGCTTGTCGAGCTTATGCTTGCCAATCCCCAGACATGTCCATTGTATGCAAAGGTCTTGCGTTGTCCGGTCGATCCCAGAGCTCATCGTTTTCCTTGCGCCACTCGCCGAGGATCTTGGGCGCATTGAGGCAGACTTGTCGACCCAGAAGGACTGAGTTGGGTTGGGTGCTCTGCCCAACACACCTGGAGTTGTGTATTCTGGGTAGCTAACCTCGCTCATCTCACTTCCTTGAAGTCGACTACCAAGTACCGCGTTGGAAGTCAGCTGCATAGTGCCATTTTCACAGCTGAAGGTCAGCAGACGCACCGCACTCTTGTGATATCCAGCATATCCACATACCTCGGAACCTTCACCACCGTCCCCGATCCTTGGAAGCTTCGAACTCGACTTCAATAGCACCCAGCACCACACCAAACAGAAGTGAAAGCCGTCCAGGTGGACCTTGAAAGCAAAACTTTTCATTTCTCATAGCCTCACTCGAGGCAAAGGTGGGTATCTCGCTCATTCATCTAATCATGCCATCGTAACCATACTTATGCAACCCAGTCCCCAGCCTCATGCATTTGATCGAGCCAAAACCTCTCTCCGATCCTTGTAAAACCTCTCCAAACAATCTCTCCTCTGCTCCTGCGTCCATCCCTCCACCACCAAAGCAAACTCCGTAACGTCCTCATACCCAAACATCTTCGCCATGGTGCAGAATTGTCTCTTCCGGACGTCTTCTGGTGGGCGGTACTTGTATCGAATCTTACCGAGACCGTCGCCTATGTCAACCGCATCGTCATCATCGTTATCGCCTTGCTGCTGCGGATATACGAAGCCAACGTCCTGGGATTCTTGTGTACCTCTGGCGAAAGCGAGCTTGTCGCTGTGATCGAGGTCATTGCCGGCTTTCTGTGCTCGGCTTGAGATTTTGGACTCCCATTTGGAGCCTCCAATGACTTCTGTGTTCTCATGTGTGTATTCCACGCCAACTGATGCCAGAATGGCTTGCACAGCGTCCTTCCTTGCCGTCTCTTTTGCGGCTTTGCGCTTGCGGCCTGGTTCGTCAATGATGTCGGCGGCTAGCTCGCTGATGGCAGCTTCGCTGGCGTCTCGCTGCGATTTCGGTCCAAAAGCTTCAAAGTCGTCTTCGTCTTCGGGAACTGCTTCAAGATCTAGGCCAATGACCTCTATTCCTGCTCTGGCCTCTGCAATGTTGGTCTTGTTGACAATGTCTCTAAGTACTACGTTCGTCTTCAGTGGTGCGAATAGATTGTTCAAGCCGAAAATCTCTCCTTTCTGGTCTGCCTCTCCTTGAATACCTTTGAAGTAGCGCCTCTCAGCTGATGCGTTGTATGCGATATTGGCCTGCTGCTGCTTGTAAACCTGTCTGGCGTACATAATTTCTTCGATCGTTCCAGCTGAGACTAGGCGGAAGACTTCCACATCTCTGGTCTGACCAATGCGGTATGCTCTGTCTTGAGCTTGTTGGTCCCATGCCGGGTTCCAATTCGGGTCCATGATGACGACTTTGTTGGCGCTTGTCACGTTGATGCCCTGGCCACCGGCCTTCGTCGAGATCAAGAAGACGAACTGGTTCGGGTTTGTGTTGAAGTCATCCACTGCAGCTTGTCGGTCCACATAGCTCATCTTTCCGTCAAAGTATGACACGTTGTAAGAGGTCGTACTCTTGAACAGCAAATCGAGCATTGTCAGGAGCTTGACCGAGTGTGAGAACACCAGCACCTTGTCACCATTGTCGTACCACAACTTGAGCAGCTTCTTTAAGACCTTCCATTTGCCGCAGAATTCTTGGTTTGCCTTGTGTTTGATGTGGTCGCGGGTCAGGTAAAGGTCCTTCCATGTGTCTGGAAGCGCAAACTGCATCGTCGCAAGCTCTTTCTCGTGTCGCTCAGGATCGGCTGCGCCAGTCGGGAACATAAGTGCGATGTGGTTGGAGAGCTTCGAGAGGGTGTGTAACACTGGGAATACGTGGATGCTCCAATTCCCGAAACCTTCTACTTCTTGCATACAGCACCAGCCTTGCTTCCTATTTGATCCACAGTGGCAGGGCAACTGCGAGTCGCGAATGGTATGAATCAGCTCGTGATCGGTGAAGTTGTTGTACGCGTCAGCTTGAGTTTCTGTGAGAGGACAGAACACCACTCGGTCGGTCTTTTTCGGTAGCTGATGCGCAATCAATGCCTTGGTGCGGCGGAGGAAGAATTGCGGGAGCAGATTGTTGACTAGCTTCTTGGCTGTCTCTCTTGCCCTCTTCAGCTGCGAATTTGAAGCATCGTGGCTTTGTCCGAGCTTGAGCGGTACGCAAATGCTGCGCTTCCAAGCGGCCAGTGAGCTGACGGCGCCAGGGTTGGTCCAGTTGAGCAGTACCCACAGTTCTTCGTAGTTGTTCTGAATTGCCGTTCCGGTGAGGCCGATGCGACAAAGCGCATTGACGCTGTTCATTGCCTGTGAGATCTGACTCTTGTGGTTCTTGATCGAGTGGCACTCATCTGCGATCACGCAGTCCCATCTAATGCCGTTGATGCTATCCTGGCCGTTCATGTAGGTGTCGTATGTAGTCATCATGATTTCGAGCCGACCACTATGTGCTGCGGCGATGGCGGAGTCCTTCTCTGCGGCACTTCCGTGGTATCTGTAGACGTGCCACCAACCCCAGCGATCCAATTCGCTCTGCCAGTTCTCCATCAAGCTTCCAGGACAGATGATGAGGATTCTCGGATACCATATCTCTTCGTACTTGTTGCGGAACACGCGCATGCGCTTGGCGTCTCTCTCATCTGCTGTCTTGCCGAATGCTGTGGTCAGGAAGGAGATTACTTGAATGGTCTTGCCCAAACCCATGTCGTCTCCGAGAATGCCGCCTTGCTGGCAGGCGAAGAGCTGCTGCAGCCACTCTGTACCCTCGATTTGATAGGGTTTGAGGAATTTCGCTATAGGCGCAGGAATGGTGCCTATGTGGCCGAGCTGGATGTCTTCGTGAGGTCGTGGTGGCTCCACATTTGGCAGCACCGGCTTCTCCGCGAGACTCTTCCTCCAGCGCAGCTCGGGTTCATCTGGAGGTGAGGGCGGCAATTTCAGCGCACCCTCACCCCCGGCCAGCTCTTCTCTCCGCTCGCTCCGTCTCTGCTGCAGGTACTGTGGCAGCGTGTGGGCCAACAGGTCGTTGTTGTCGTCGCTTTCTGCGAAGTCATCTCGTCGCCGCTTGCTCGGCCTGCCCAGCTTCCGCCGGCCGACCAGTGATGTCGTCTTCGTCGTCGCGCGCTTGGTGGTGGTCTTCTTGGCCGATGCAGCGGTGGTCTTCTTGCGCTTCTTCTCCTGCTTCGCGTCTTCTTCGCTGTCTGTGAAGGTGACGAGCTTGTCATCGCGCGCGGTGCCGCGTCTCTCTCTCACAATCTCCAGCTCATCGTCGGTAGCCATGTTGGCTGCGGTTGGTTCTACGGTTACATGTTAACTGAAAGTCTACGAAAGGAAAGACAACTAGGTAGCAGCACAAGACGCGCTGAAAGAAGTGACGCGGGAATGACTAATCTCGGGAAAGTGCGGGCCGAAGCCGTCTTCACGCTTTCACGTGGCAAGGAAAGTGAAGGGATTTCGTTTCGGGAAAGCGCATCCAGGCAGTCGAGCAAGCAGCAGCAGGTCCAAACAACACCGACCTTCAACAATCCAGGCCGAATCGAGCAACAAGTTGTCCGCGCTGTGATTGTTGAAATGGCCTCCCCGACTGTATGTTCAGTTACAGCCAGCAGTCCTGTGCAAGACAGGGCAAGAAACGAGCTCCTGGTTGGGCTCAAAAATCGTACCACGCAATGGATCTTCCACGATTCCGTCTGCTTTGAGTCCTGGAATGGACTCGAGGAGCTCCAGGAGGCCAGAATGCATGGATTTGCATTGGTATGCTTAGCCAGACCTGAATAGTTGGAGCGACCAGGGAGTGAGAAGAGCTGCAACCTCTACCTGGCAATTGTCCTTACTTTGTGCCTCGGGATCGTGTGCGGAAATGGTATGCACAATTTAGAAGCCAGCCCCTCAGCAGGTACCGTGTCATGGAAGCACTGTTTCGAAAGGCTAGCTGTGTGGGTCTTCGAAATTTCACCCCAATCCTCAGGCGGTATCCAGCTCAAGTCCAGAATTGCTGGGGCATCGTCCATAGAAGAATCCGAGGCCTCAGAAGATGTCGTGTTTCCGGAACTGCTGCTTGCCCGACATACTCGTGCAATGCTGGAAGTGAGTGCATGAAAGAAAAGGGAGGATCACTTACGGCTGCTGGCACCACCACTCCATGTCCGCACGAGGCGACATGCCTGGCGGCGTCGGAGGCGGAGTTGGAGGGGCCGGAGGGGGAGGAGAAGGGGGAGGCGGGGGAGGAGGAGTCGGAGCGGTGATCTCCAGAGTGCACTTGGCGCACAGGCGCCCGCCAAACCGCCTCTCCCAAGAGACGACTGTCCGCCACGGACAGTCTCCGAACAGCTGGCCCCGCTCGGGGCGGTCACAGCGAGCGACGCGGCCGACAGAGCCGACGTACGCCCAGCAGTGCGGGCAAACTTTTGCAACGACATGGGCGTTGCACATCTACATATATGTGGGTCAGCAATCGGTACCATGGTTAGGGCAAGAGAACGGAGCGATTCAGGAGGCGTGAGATTCCATGAAGCCAGCGAATGATCACTCCGTTCCGACATCCAGGCAGACCCATGTCCATGTTGACATGGCAGCTAACGAGATGATCTTCACATCATGAACGCTGGAGAACCCAGGAGTGATGGCGACCCAAACTCGGCTGCTTGTCCCGAATGCAAATATCAGGACTCGTCCTAGTCAGAATCCTCGTCATCCTGCACGAAGTCATCGGCTGTCATTCCCCCTTCGTCATTGCCACCCTTGACCTTCGCCACGCCATTCGGCTGGAGAGACACGCCGCCGTCCTCTTCGTCTGGGAGAGACACGCCACCGTCTGGTGAGACACTGGGAGGAGGATCCAAGAGAGATGGTGGAGTGGCGCGGGTACGAGCGCGGGTGCCAGAGAGGCGGCTCTGGTTGAGAGAGTATCTGGCAATCTTAGCCGGACCTCATATAGACGACTCGAGCGAATTTAAGCTGCAGTTGGCCCCGGAATTTGTTTAAATTGGTCAAAAGAACAGCCCGGATTTCCAAGGATTTGTGCAGCCTTTGGAAGGTAGTGCGGCATGCAGCGGTCTACCTCTTCCGAGATGTCAATGTTCTTCAGATAATGACGAGCTCTGGGAAGGCGCTGGAAGATTTCGTGTTCCTGTTCGGCTTGCGTAATAAGCGTCAAGGGTTGGTGATGACCGTATGCGTGATGTATCAACGGCAGCTGTCGAATCGCGTTGCTGTTCTGATGGGTGCCGCGAACAGCCTCTGAGGTCATACAGGTCTTCCAAAGAACAAAAGCGGCTTCTCTTCTTGCTGGTTCTCAGGTCTACAATTGCGGCATTCCCAGGTCGTGTGGGCGAACTCAACGAAGAGGGTTCGAAACACCGTCTGCCATTTACCAGCCCGGCTGCTGATGGCTCCACCGAAGATGCCCTCAAAGTCTACGGCGTTCGCTTTGTCCGAAAAACTTGGCGGCATATAGTGATGTGCAAGTCTGACATTTCCCTGGCCATCTTCCTCCGGTCTGAAGTTCCGGACTCCTGCATCGAATACATCTCGAGGATAAGGGCTTTCATGTCCATGCTCGGAGTAAATTGAGCAGGAGCCGAACGCTGTAGTTGTCTTGGTCCAGAATCGTACCAAAGAGTTGCCTGTCGTCAGGTGTCTCCGGGAATGGCGGCCAGTGCAAGACGATTGCCACTTTACTTCGAAGGTTGCCATGAGGAGTATTGATTTCGGCATGTCCATGGATCATTCGCTGGCTTCATCCTCCTCTTTCTGTAGAAGTGCATGCGGGCTATGGGCCAACTTACGATTCTGCTGCTGTTGTTGTTGTGGTTGTCTAAGATATCACAATGTCAGAGCTGCTTCGATCGCCTCGTCAAACAATAACACAACAGGTGTGATCGCATTAGCACTGCTGAAAGCATTCTGATGGAGCTACCGCATCGCAGCACTGCCGTGAGATCGTGCTGGACTGCTATTGCGCTCACCCATTGGCAGAGAAAGTGTCCACCGCTTAGCGACTTGGTGCAATTGCTGATGAAAGGGGTGTACTTACGGTGCTTCGGTGTCTGTATGCTGTTCAGAAGATGGTCAGTATGATACTCCTATAATGGTTGCGCTGATGTGTACCTCCTGCTGTCTGTCGTTGTCGCTGAAGGGAGAAGAAATCAAAACAACAAGCGCGGAATATGAGCCCTTCGCGGCAAAGCTCGCTTCTGCCAAGCCGATTTATGCAGCCTAGCAACGGTAAACATCACCTCACTCCTGGATGCCTGGAGAAATCGAGCCAATTGACATTGTTTCTAGACATTGCGGGCCCTTACAGACACCGAAAATACACACCAGCCTGACCAGCAGTATCCTCCAGCCCAAGACCATCCACTAAGGCCCTTTCAATCGCTCGACAACAACAATGTGCTACATGCAGCAGGTCATCTTCCGCTGCGGCCATCCAAAGAAGCCAGCACTCGTTACAGAGCACTATCCACCATGCGAAAAACCACCAACCAATTCGAACCACGTCAAGGCCATATGTCCAGATTGCATCGAACACGACTCCAGGCGGACTGCTGCTGCTAAGCTACCGAAGGCGAAGGGGAAATGAACGCTTGAGTCTCATAATTAGGAAGACGAATCGATTGTGAAGATCTCAAGGGTCACAAAGAGAGAGCCTCCATGATACTATCTAGCTGGTCATGCTGTCAATTGTCAAGATCGCATGTCTTGGGTCACATCAGGCATTGGAAGCGGCAGAGCAAAAGCCATGGAGAGAGTCTGTGAGCTGCACCTAGTGAGCTGCTCTACTCAATATTCGATGCTGAACTGTCAAGATCTGGCTGCTCTGAATGTATGGCGGCGTTCAGTGTGAGTTGAAAAGCAGTCGGAAAAGACGGAGAGTATGATGCGTGGACGACAGGGGTCTGGACGATTGCTACGGTATTTTGCTTCTTCTACATCGATTAGACGAGACTTGCAGTGTGTCAGCCGCGAAAATCTGAGATCCGATCAGAATTGGACGTTTGATGTACTTTTTCCTCTTTCACATGTATTTATTGAACACCGGCAAGTGATGTCGATCAAATGCCAAGGGGCTCCACAAAATTGAGTTGCGCGGCGGATTGCGCGACCTCGAAACGCGTGGCGGTGTCTCGATGGATCCTGCATCCTTCAAGAACAAACTTCCTGCCATCACCAGGCACCAGCCAGCAATCGATGCAAGTCCATCGCCATGAGGAGTGGCAATTTCTCGACTTCATCTGAGCGGGTGCGAAACAGCGCACTTGGATACCATGGCGCAGGTCGTGCTTGGCGCGGCGGACTTTGATCGCCACATTTGCTTTAGGAATGTCTGGATACAGGAAGAAGCGCGCTTTCGAGAATGTTTCCTACCGGTCGTGGCTGCGATTCCTGGCATTTTGGCTGCAATCATCATCTTGGGTCAAATTGTACGGCTTGTGACTCCGAATACCTGGCGGCCGCGCTGGACGAGGCCTTTTGTCGAAGAGATAGTTGAGCCTGGCATCGAGATTGACCTGGTGCCGCGCAGAAGATGGACCGCGAATACGATTCTTCTGGCTATATCGACTAGTCTCGGTTTCGTTGTGCATGTTGCACCGCTGCTGCATCCGCAGATCGGAGGCTATGTCCTCTCTCAGCCATGCTTGTATTTGCCTGTGGTGCCATGGCTCGTAGCTGCACTGGAGGTCCTCTTGTTCCGGCCGAGGAAGGTACCATACTCGATCCTCACGATAATGGTTGTCCAGACCATAGTGGAGGCTATTCTTCTGGAATGGTCAACACGAGTGCACAGCGCAATTTTTGTAACATTCTGGATCGCGACAGCCATTATCGGAGTCCTCACGATCGGGATCATACTAACGATGCCATTCCGTGACCCTCATTTGCCATCCAAAGATATCAGCCAGCCTGGAACGACTCCGACCTCGGCTCTGCGCAGTCCGGAGGAGAATCTGAGAGTCTTTCAGTTCATGACTGTCAGATGGTTGATCCCGATGCTCAATGTTGGGAACAAACGGCAGATGGAGGACGAGGACGTTTGGTCGCTTCCGTACGAGTTTCAGCATCGACATTTACATGAAAGATTTCGAAAGCTCCGAGGCACGGTCATCCAGCGATTAATTGCGGCAAATGCGATTGATTTGATCATAGTCTCGACGATCGGCATCATTGACCAGTTTGTCGATTATGGAGCTCCAGTCTTCTTGCAGCTAATCCTGAGTTCAATGGAAGATCCTGAGCGTCCAAAGCGAGTAGCCTTGACGTATGCTGCCTTCTCTCTGACATCCCGGCTCATATCCGCTCAACTGGACACGCTGCAGATCTGGTTTGGCCGAAGATGCTACGAACGATCTCGCGGAGAGATGATCACAATGCTGTACGAAAAGACTCTGGGCAGGAAAAATGCTTTCAAGGCGCCCGAAAAGACAGAAGCAAAGCCGGCAGAGGACGGCTCGAATGGCCAGACCAATGGCGTGCCTGGTCAGAGTTCTGAAAAGAGTTGGATACATAAGCTGTTCAAGACAAGCAAAGCGCCGCCTCCTGTCAAAGAGCCTGCCTCAATGGGTAGAATTCTCAACCTTATGCGCAACGACGTCTACGAAGTGGCGCAGCGCTTCTGGGAATTTGACACGATCATTCGCAAGCCAATAGCCATAATTTTGTCCGTATCACTCGTGGTCAACTATCTTGGGTGGCCGTCGCTGATGGCCATATCACTTGTGTTCCTGGCGCAGATCATGAATTCTATCTTGGCTCGAATTCTGGTACATTACGAGAAGAAACGAAGGTTTGCGACGGATACGAAACTACAAATTGTCTCGCAATTCGTTGAAGCTATAAGACACTTGCGTTGGTATGGTTGGCAAGAGACCTGGCTTAGTCAGGCATTGACTGCTCGACAGCGAGAGCTGACGCTGCGTGTCATATCAAACATCTGGAATCTGGTCATCAACTTCTTTAACATTTTGTCGTATGACCTTGTGCCAGTCGTTGCGTTCTTCAGCTACACGGTAATAGCGAAGAAAGAACTCACTGTTGACATCGCTTTCCCTGCACTACAGCTGTTTTCGATGATGACCAGTCAGCTGCGCGACCTACCTGGGTTGATCGTCGCCCTGATCAATGCTTGGGTGGCAGTCCAGCGCATCGAAGACTTCATGGCAGAGCCTGAATTGCAGGAGATGGCCACCGAGGCTCTGATTGGGGACAAGCTCGCACTGGACAAGGCCTCATTTGCCTGGCCTGGTGCCTTAGAACCTGTGTTGAAAGAGATCAATGTGTCCTTCCCCGAAGGACTGACTGTTGTGATCGGCGAGGTCGCAGCAGGCAAGACAGCGCTTTTGCAGGCGCTTCTTGGCGAGCTCGACCTGCTTGATGGCCAGCTCATACGACCACCCGAGCCGATTGGATATTGCTCACAAACACCTTGGCTACAGAGTATGAGCATACGCGAGAACATTCTATTCTCTGCTCCATACGAAGAAGAGAGATACCATCTGGTTCTTGACGCTTGCGCGCTCACACCAGACTTGGCCGAGTTTAAAGCTGGGGATCTGTCCTTGATTGGCGAGAATGGTATTGGGCTCTCCGGTGGTCAGCGTGCCCGAGTCGCTCTTGCTCGAGCTGTGTACAGCCGGACCAAGATCCTGCTGCTCGATGACCCGCTTGCCGCTCTAGATCAGCAAACAGCAGAGTCTATCGTGCAGAAGTGCTTCAATGGGCCATTACTGAAAGACCGCACAACGGTGCTGGTCACACACAGGACCGACCTCGTCTTGGGTATTGCTGATCAGCTCGTCGAGCTTGCAGGAGGTAAAGCTACTGTAGTCGACCACGACGCCGCAGAAGGCCACCAGCTACCTACGATTGACGATACCCAAGACAAGCAAGACGTGCATCAGAAGGCCAAGCTTAGTGCCGCTGCAGTCCCAGAGAAATTCATTGAAGATGAGCACCGAGCATACGGGGGTGTCAAAGCCTCTGTGTACTGGGAGTATATCAAAGCGGGAGACCTGCGCTTCTGGGCGCTGACACTTCTTGCGCTGACCGCGTATCGCGGCTTCGCTGTGGCCACTGCGTGGTTCATCAAGTCGTGGGGGGAGGCGTATCAAACCAAGGCCAAAGCCAACATTTTCATCTACACAGACGATGTTGTCTATTCTGCTTCGGGCCTATTTGATGGCCTCCCGCCCCCGGAACTCAACATCAAGCCTTGGCTGATTACATTTCTTCTCCTAGCGATCGGCCAATCGCTCTCATATGTTGCATCTCAAGCTATGCTTTTGGTCATCGTGTACACAGCTGCAAAAAGCATGTTTCGCGACATCATGGAGAAGGTGGCTTATGCGACCTTCCGCTTCTACGACACGACTCCAGTTGGGAGGCTTATGAATCGCATGACTTCGGACATTGGCGTTATCGATGGCGGTATCAGCCAGCAGTTCTCGAATATCTCTTGGCTCATGATCAGCTGGCTGTCAGCCGTGGTCGTGATTGCGTCGATAACACCCGCCTTCCTGGTCTTCACCGTCGTGCTCGCGATACTGTTCGTGCTGATATTCAGACGCTTCATTCCTACTTCGCAGAATCTGAGACGACTCGAGATGGTGTCTCTCACGCCGCTGATGTCGAACTTCGGAGAACTGCTGAACGGCTTAACCACAGTCCGAGCGTTCAGCGCCCAATCTCGCTTCCAGAATCGGGTACTTCATGTGGTTGACACTTTCCAGAAGATGGACCACTTCTACTGGAGTACACAAGCGTGGTTGATGTACAGGTACGATGTTCTGGCTTCTTTTGCGACATTTCTGCTCTTCGTGCTTGCATTGGCAACCGATCTCTCGCCTGGTTTGACCGCATTTGCTTTACTCTCCGCTACGAAATTTGTCATCACCACGCATGGTCTCTGCAGGCAGTATGGCCAATTGCAAATGGAGTTTGTCTCTGTTGAACGTGTGGTAGAGCTGCTTCATTTGGAACAGGAGCCGAAAGGAAAGACCAGCCCTCCAGCCTGGTGGCCATCCTTCAGTGGAGATGTCGTTTTCGAGGACGTCGTTATCAAATACGCTCCTCATCTCGACCCAGCGCTGTCAGGCATCTCCTTCACGATCAAGGGAGGCTCGAAGACTGCTATTATTGGCCGCACTGGATCTGGAAAGAGCACACTGGCGCTGTCACTTTTGGCCACCGTTCTGCCAGATATTGGAGACATCCTCATCGATAACATCAATCTCGCCGAAGTAGACAAGCAGTTGTTGAGAACAAGAGTCACGTTCCTGGCCCAAGATCCCGTTCTTTTCCCGGGCACCATGCGCATGAATCTGGATCCAGTTAATGAGCACTCGAACGAAGAATGCAAAGCTGTACTTGACAGAGTATGCGAACGACAGGGATGGGACCTCACGACAAACATCGAAGCCGGTGGAAAGAACCTCAGCCAAGGCCAGCGCCAGCTTGTTGGCCTGACCCGTGCAGTCCTACGAAGAAGTGCGATTATCATCTTGGACGAGGCGACCGCATCAATCGACCGCGAGACGGCGATGCAAATACAACAAGTCATGCATGAAGAAATGAAGGACAGCACCGTCATCACCATTGCGCATCGCCTCGAGGCTGTGAGGAATGCCGACTATTGCATTGTGCTTGGCAAGGGCAAGATCATTGAACAAGGTCCAGCAGCAGAGATGCTACGAGAACACAGGAACGATATGGTAGAGAATGTGGACGATGATGACGAAGGATAGATGGCAGGTAGAATGATAGAACTCATAGAGACAGCCACGGCGATGATTACTGTACGCAGCTCGGTTCCTGCTGCGGGAACGTTGACGTTGGTCTCGTATACCACTTCCTCTCGGCATACAACGGATCTAGATACACCTGATCCATGATTGACCCAAGAACTTTGTCTAACGTCAGACGGCCTGGCGACCCAATCGAGACGTCGTCAGAGTTGACTGGCCTCTGGCCTCGCAATCGACAGCCCGAACCCTGGACTTTGATGAAGTCAGTCTTTTGCTCCTCGGAATAACTTCCAGTTGCCAATGTACGGATCACGAGCATAGGGCAAGACGGCGATTCATGAGCAAACAGCTGCAGGGTTCAACGCCTTCGTTTTAGCCTGGACGGCAGCCGAACTCACCTTCTGCACTTCTCTCTACGTCTGGTCTGAAGAAGACCTCTCCCTCTCCGCTTCCAGTCGTCTTCCACCTCGCATCTCGCTCGGCATACCCAGGCCAATGGATCACTGTGAGCAATGAAAACTGGATCCGTATCCATGCTCAAAGCCAAATTCTCCGCCCATACCATCCCGGTCCCTGGTCCATGTGGCAACTGACATGCAAGCTCGCAACTCTATACAATGAAGTCATTTCCGCCGAGACCTCCAGACTCCGGACGACGTCCTCCTCGTACTTAGACAGCTGCTAGACTGAGACGTAGGCAAGACTCCGAATCTCCAACCAAGGCATCGACCAGAAGCCACCAAGAGGAAGCGCCAGAAGTTGCGAAACGGGCGAGATCACACAGAACTCCTCTACCTTCGAGGGCCGCGCAGCAACGCATTTCTTCCAGATTTTTGCGGTACACCTTGGATCTCAAAGAAGACCTCCACGTCGAAAACCATGCGCGTCAGAATATCAAGCCTCCTCTTACTCGCTCTATCGTTCGCAAACTTTGCCCAATCTCAAGGGCCAAACGACGGCCTAGAAGAAGGCCAACAATGCGCCGGCGATGAAGATGGCTCAAGCTTCAATGCCTACGCCTGCGTCTGGGTCGACCGCGACAGGAATTCCAACGAGCGCATCCGAGTCCGCTACGCAATCTTAAATCCAGATAACCCAAGACGCGTCTACGCCCGCTATACGGTGTATTGGGATGACAACAAGAACTATGACTCTGCAAGGCTGATTGAGAACGATAAGCGGGGGGCGAGGAAAAAGGGATGGAGGAGATATGATCGGGATGGCATCGATGTGGATAAAGTTAGGATAAGTGCTTGTATTGAGAGGGGAAATCGGAATAGGGATGATGATGATGAATGTCGGTCCCAGGAGATATTTTTGAGAGATTTTAGGGAGAGAAACTTTTGATGAGGTATTGAACACGATCTTGATGAGAGATTAATGAAATGATTGGAATCAAGTTCGGCAATTCAGACTGATCTTTACCGAGCGCCAAGAAGATTGCATTCCACCATCTCTCCTAGAGCGCAATCTCCTCCTCAAAAGTTGAATTCGAGCATCCACGCCATCAAGTCGGACATCAGCAGCATCCGGAATCAGAAGTTTGCACGGCTCCCGTATCGACTGACAGCTTTCTCAGGCGCCATCAGTTCAGCGCAAAGCTTTGAGTACAGCAGGAGCTGGACGAATGGGACGCGTCCAGCAATTGAGAGCCAGCGTGCACGACTGCACCATTGTAGAACCAGAGCAGTACCGTGGGAGCTCATCCTGCGCAAGCCTCTTCTATACTTCGGCTCACTCGACTAAATTCACAAACCATCGCTACGAGGACTTCTCAGACGCGATCAATCCGCCTCCAGCCATAGCATGCTCAACAATCCCTGCCTCAACTCGCGTTTGGCGCCTACAATTCTATCTGGGACTCGCTGCATAGTCGAGATGAGATGAGCTGTCGTCGAGGGTGAGGCTCGCTCCAGGTAAGGTCCGACTGCAAGTATGACCCAGATGACCTAGAGTGTAATAAGCAACATCCAGTCCTTCGTGTTCGACTGCTTATTAGGTAACCTCGAGGACATCGCAGAGCTGTGGAGATAGGATTGTCAGTTCCCAATGACTGCCCCGAGACTTTTGGTAAATCTGGTTTCGTCAATCTGCTCCTGGACATTTCCATACCAGGCAAGGTGAGCTTTCGGACGTTCCTGAGCAAAAGAGCAAGGAAAGGTTCGAGGTCAACTTCACTGAATTAGAAGCTGCGATCGCGAGAAGTCCGGCTCAAATGCATCAATCGAATCGTCATCGATCGTTCTCTGTTCGCGGCAGGAGCCTTCAGGCTGCTTCACACTCTATTGCATGCTTGAATGCTAGGAAACATTGAGAGGTATGGTAATCAGAAACGCATCTCGCTGCAGCGCCTACAGGCTGACTACACGTGATAGCGTTGTGGTAGCGTGCACCTAAAAACGCGCAGGTTCCCCAGAGATTGACATCACCCCGACCACTTTTCTATAGCTTGCGAAGCTCGACGGGACAGGTCGACTCCACTTGAAGAGCCTCATACAGCTACTTAAGCACATCGCCGTTACTTGACAGCCAACAGACTCCTGGCATCAGACGTAGAAGGTGAAAGTCATTGCCATCTGTACACACATTCACCGAACACAATGGCGCCCCATCCAGAGATCACGAAGGTCGCCATGATTGGCTGCGGAGCCATGGGTGGCGGTATGGCACTGCTCTTCGCGGAGAATGGGTGCGATGTGTTCTTGCGGGATCCATCCAACCCTGCCATGGACAAGGTGCTGGATCAGGCGAAGAAAGACAATGTCGGCCAGAAGATCAGCAAATATCAAGATAATGAGTCTCTGTGCAAGGTGAGTCTAGTCGTTTCCGATATCTCGGGCGACTTGGGGAGCATGTGATACAGCTGAGCAAATTTGAGACCAGGGCTGATGATAGGACAGGCATTTGGCAGCAGCCACAAAGTTTTCTTCTGGTCCTTGCCACATGGCCAAGTCGGTGATACCGTGCTGGACGGACTGATGCCATACCTCAAGAAAGACGACATCATCATAGACTGTGCCAACGAGCATTGGGAGAACACAGAACGCCGAATCGGCAAAACGACCCCTAAAGGCATCCGCTACGTTGGAATGGGTGTCAGCGGCGGCTACCAGGCAGCGTGAGGCACAAAATGCGATTGCTATGATCGGGCCGTATCACTGACGTCTTCTAACAGCCGCCGAGGGCCCTCAATGTGCCCGGGAACAGATAGCGAGACGTTCGACATTGTTCTACCCCTCCTCCGCAAGGCTGCTGCGAAGGCACCAGATGGATCGCCATGCGTGGGACGCATCGGTACCGGTGGCGCCGGACACTACTGCAAGATGATCCACAATGGCATCGAACACGGCATGATGTCTGCCATTTGCGAAGCTTGGGCTATCATGAAGAAAGGCCTAGGCATGAGCGAGGATGAGGTCGGCGATGTCTTCAACAGCTGGAACAAGTCTGGTGAACTTCAAGGTACGTTTCATCTCTTTCCTGCGCCTGCAGTGCTTTCTGCTAGCCTTACCGCACCGAGAGCTGTAGAGACTGACGTTCTTCCAGGAACTTTCCTCATCCGCATCGGCGCCGAAATTTGCAAAACAATCAACAAAGAAGGCGTCCGCGTCCTCGACACCGTAGAAGACAAAGTCGTCCAAGACGTCTGCGGCGAAGAAGGCACCGGAATCTGGTCCAACACCGAAGCCATCGACCAACACATCCCCGGCCCAACCCTCACCGCCGCTCACTACCTCCGCCTCGCATCCGCCGACCTTCACCAACGCCGCAAAATTCAAAAGATCTTTGGAGGCGACTTCACACCCCAGAAACTCAACATCCAAGACAAAAAGTCCTTCCTCGAAGACCTCCGATTGGCCACATATTCCGCCTGTCTCGCGTCCTACATCCAAGGCATGAACATCATCGACAAAGCCGACAAGGAGAAACACTTCAATGTCGATTATTACCAACTTCTACAAATCTGGCGCGCGGGCTGCATTATCCAAGCCGATTATATCTCTTCCAGACTTTTGATGCCGCATTACAAGAATTTTCAGACAATGCAGGATAAGAACCCTCTCTACGTCCCTGCTGTGGCGAATGATCTCAAGAAGACGTTCAAGTCTTTGAAGAATGTGGTCATCAAGGCTACCGAGTCTGATCATGTTGTGCCAAGTCTGACGAATACTTTGGATTATATCAAGTACATGACAAGTACTGATCTGCCGACTTCATTCCAAGAAGCTGAGCTGGATTACTTCGGCCGCCACATGTTCGATGTCAAGGGTCAAGATAAGGAAGGCTTGCCGAACATCGGGAAGCATCATTATGAGTGGAAGCCGGCGTGAGAAGTGTTCCTAGCAGTACGACGGATTGGAATGATATAGTGGGATAGATCATATAACGTAATCTATAAACGAACTCGACTTCGAGTGCAGCTGGTGAGGTATGTTTTCCATGCGAGGGACTCTCTCTCTCTCACACTCTCTGGAGCCAGAACTGGCATATGAGAAGCAAGACAAAGTATCCTAGTGACAGTCTTCTCTATGTCCTCCTCACCTGAGGCAGTATCAAGGCTTTGCACGAGCATACTACAGCTCCCTAGAATGTGTTGCTGGCACCTGCAAGCAAGTCACCAACTGGAGGCACATTAATGAAGGATCCTGCAGAGCAGCAGATGTCTTTGTCGACTACAAGGTGAGAACTCATACACTGTGCGAATAATTCACTGATGTGCTATCCATGTCATCAAGCCAGCTTGTCTAGGAGATACTGTCTAACAATGACTCGTGAGAGAGGCCGCCAGACTCGATCCATATTCTAGAAGTTCTGGATACCTGTTCTGTGTAAAAGTACTCTCCACATCCACAAATCGCTCGAGCTCATCAACTCTTCTCAACCCCCTTACTCCCCGCCTCTCCCCTCGCACTCCGACTCGCACTTTCCATCTCGACCTTCTTCATAGTCCTATACTTCGGCTCCCACATTTGAGCCCGTATCCATTCCTCAAGTTCCTTATCATCTTGTGGTATACCTTCCTCCTGAGCTAGCCCTTCCTTTTCAGCCTGTCTAATCACAGCCGCAGCAATCTTCACACTGATTTCTCTGACATCGATAACGTCCGGGAGAAGACCTGCGTCGTCATCTTTGAGTGCGGGAGCTTGTGCAGCGAGAGCTTTGATGGCGGAGACGAGCATGGAGGTCGTGAGGAGGCGGGAACGGGAGAGGATGACGCCGAGACCGATGCCTTTCGTTTCATGATTTAGCTTGGTACATCGGAGACGTGGATGAGATACTTACCCGGAAACGTCGTAGAATTATTACACTCGGCAATTTCCCTCTTCTTTTCACCTCCTATATCAATAGGGTCGAAAGGCGATCCCGTCGCAGTCAAGACTTTGCCTTCCGTCCATTCGTAGAGATCTTTTGGATCGGCTTCGTGCAGTCGAGTTGGGTTTGAAAGGGGAAAGATGATGGGTCGATCGACATGTTTGGCCATTTCGGTTACGATTTCTTTGGTGAAGGCTTTGGGTTTTGTAGACGTGCCGATGAGGACGTGTGGTTTCACTGCTTTGATGACATCCATTAGAGAGGTATTGTTGCTGTCCCATTCGGAGTCGGGTTTCGCGTAAGGATGTTGAGCGGGTGTTAGATTGTCTTTCTGAGATTGGAGGAGTAAGCCAGGTTTGTCGATGCAGTAGATTTGTTTCGCGGCTTCCTCCTTTGATTTACCGCTTTCGACTGAGATCGCGTCTCGGATTTGGTCGGCGATACCAGTGCCTGCTGACCCAGAGCCAAACATGACCACGCGGAGTTCTGAAATTTTGAGCTTAGCTACGTGCGCCGCGGCGTATATGGCTGCCATTGTGACGCAGCCGGTTCCTTGAACGTCGTCGTTGAAGCAGGCTATTTTAGAGGTGTATTTGTCTAGGATACGGCGAGCATTAGGGAGGCCAAAGTCCTCGAAGTGGATATAGGCTTTTGGGTAGCGCTTGCGGGCTGCGTGGATGAAGCGGTCGATAAAGTCGTCGTATTTTGCGCCTCGTGCGCGAGGCTGTTTTAGGCCGAGGTAGAGCTCATCATTCTGCAGGTCTTTATTGTCTGTGCCAACATCGAGGACTACCGGGAGTACACGGTTTGGATGGATTCCAGCGCAGAGGGTGTAAATGACCAGTTTGGCAATACTGATCAGAATCCCTCCAACTCCTTGGTCACCGATGCCAAGAATCTGCTCGCCGTCGCTGCAGGCTATGATGTCAATGTCCTCGGGTGAACCATATCTGTCCAGACCATTCTCGATTGCGTCTGGGTCGTCGATATTCAGAAAGCAGCCTTCGGGTCTTCGAAATAGTCGACTGTAGTCGGCAATCGCATCGCCTTCGGTCGGGGTGTAGATGATAGGAAACATCTCCTTCAGGTGGTCCAAGATCAGCCGATAGTATAGCACTTCGTTCTGCTCTTTCATGCTGGTCATGAAAGTGTTCTTCCCGAGTGCTGTGCGGTGGGTGTTGTATTGGTCGTAAGCTCGTTTCACCTGTTCTTCCAGGGTGTTGACTTTGACAGGGAGCAAGCCATGGAGGTTGAATTCGGTTCGTTCATCTTTCGTGAATGCGGTGCCTTTGTTCAGATATGCCGTGTTGAGCAATGCCGTTCCCTGTGATTGAACTCAGTATGGACTCGATCTGTGGGTTTGCTTTCAAGATCCTGAAGTAGCACTGAGAGTGAGATGTGCTACTGAGTTTGGTGTCCTTACCGTCAATGCCACCTCTTGCGGCCCTGTCGTCGAAAGCGGGAGATGGTCAAATTTGCTTTTAGCCATTCCGGCCGTGCTTGCTGTATATCGCCGAGTTGCTGCAACTGATATCCGTGAAGGAAGGAGCGCTCTGCACATCTAGGATGTTAGATGTCAAGTTACTTCTATCCCAAAGAATGTTGGAAGACTTGGGACTTCAGCATTAGAAGGTCCGATCAAGCTTTAGTCAGTATGCAAGTGCTGTACGTATCGAGCTTCGCAAGCATCCTGGATCTTGGCCTGCGTGATGCACAATGACGAGCTTGTGGATGCAAGCTCTAAAGCTCCGAAGGCTCCCGAGACGGCGCACGTGATCTTTCAATGGCTTCAGGAAGGAAACACAATGCACTTTTGGGGGTATCTTCGCTAATCCTCATCTTCGTCTTCGTAACCTTCCGCCTCAACACCACTATCATCGTCGAACTCCTGCTCCTCGTCTTTGACTTCACTCCAAGCAGCGCTCTCTTCCATGGGTATAGGTTCAATTGCACTCATTACTTCTTCCGCTTCCTCATCTCTCTTCTCGTTTTCTTCGTCGAGATCAAACATGACACTCTTCCGGCGACTGTTCGGACTACCACCCGTGCTCGTGCTTCCCATTCTCTTGGTTTTCTTCTCCACAAGTACATCACCATTCCAAGGACGGCATTCCTTGACGACTTCTCCGCAACGCAGGCAAATGAATCCTTCGCCCTCCTCTGCTTCGATTCGTTGTGCTAAACATACGAAGCAATATATGCAGCCACAAGGATCGCATTCATATGGATTCGTGATGTCTGTCTGTGCAGATCCGATAATGCCTGAGTTCGCTCCGGCAGTTGATGCAAGTATATCCTGTTCGCTCTGTCCTCCAGTCGGGTTCTGATCTTGATAACATATGGCGCATGTACGCTCTGGCAGGAATGAGAGTTCTCCTGTCTTCATGTCTTCATCGTCTTCATTGATGCCTGCCTCGGGGTTGCCTTTTGCTAGGTTCATCATGCCTATCTTCATCTTCTTCCATGCTCGTGATATCCATCTTCGCCATCGACTAATGCCGACTAGAGGTAGTAAGAAAAGGAGGAATTCGGTAAATGCGTGCCAGACAAGTTGTCGGTTGAGGAATTCGAACGAGACTTCTCTGCTGGTTTGATTGCTTGCGGGGACGAGGCGTAGTCGTAATAGTCGGTCTGTGAGGGTGCGGTATCGGCCGTTGTAAAGAAAAACCAGGAAGGAGATGAATGCTGTGATGTTGTGTGTCGTGGAGAGGTATGTGGTCCACTGTGAGAGTCGTCGTATGAGAGGAGTCGGTTCATCGTATCCGTTCTCCAAGCTGCTGAGTCGTTCTTCCCATCTCGCCCAGCCGTATCTTCCGCCTACTGATATAATGCCATAAAGTAATCTCTGCAGTTTTGTCGCTTCTTTGCGTACTAGTGAATTGGGGTCTGGCTTCCCTCTCGCGTCGACATACTTCAGGCCTTGTAAGCTGGCGCCGTATGACTGTCCGTGATCCCAGATGCTTAGTTTCCACATGAATATTCGAAGTAAAAAGGTGATTTCAAGTGAGTAGTCGTCTTTCAGGTGTGCGCCAAAGAGTTTCAGTCCTTCTCCGGCTTGCTTCTTCAGTAAAGTCAGCAGGGCTTCATCTAGTAGCTCGGCGTCGACCTGGCCGACGCGAAACGCTGGGCGAGTGCCATAAGGTGATTTGAGAAAGTCCCAGAAAGTGAGGAGGTCGAAGGTGTATGTGCGTAGTTGCGGCGGGAGAGCAGTCAATTGGGCAGTTCGGCTTTCGCGGTGTGCTGTGTTGGCAGCCGTTATCGCAGATTCTCGTGCGGCGCGCCTCTCCAGTATGCGCTTTTGCGCGGCGGCGAAGTCTGCCATGGTATGGTGTAGTGCATTGGGGAGTGTGGAAGGACGGGAGGAAGTAAAGGAAATGTTGCTGGTGATGAGTGATGGCCGGCCGGGCGACGCGTGAAAGCCGAGGTCTGCGGAAGGACCCGTGCGCTCCGACTTCATGTCTTGGCTTGTGAAAGGAAAGAAGAACTTACGCCTGCGACAATGTTAGCAGAAACTCCAATATGACTTTCGGTGCTCGTCATATGCAGGAAGACGGTGCGTGACGACGAGAACATGACTGGTGGAGCGTGACCGGAGCGGCGTATGGCCGTAACAACCATGAATCCAGGTCCGGATTGGAGTAAAGCCGTCCAGACACAATATCAGCAATAATGTCGAGGAGTCTGGTGATATGGTTGTCCATGTCCGTCCGGAAGAGCGGAATGCTCTTCGATGGAAGTGTTGTTGCCAGACTAGCAAGATCAACCCTGAAAGATCCTGCCGTGGCGACTGCACCAATCAGGCCTCGGAATGATCCTGATTGCTGTCGATATGCCTGCCCGGAATCAGCTTGCAGTGGGCAATGCTGGGTCTTCTTCACGAGAGCGGTGTGTCGGAGGCTAGTGGTATTGTGTTGGACCATCTCTGACCGGAGCGAAGCTCTTATCTTCTCGAAGTGTTCCACGCCATGAACACCGTCACAGCAGACCGAAGGCCGACGTAAAGGGAGCTCAAAGTCCGAGCGGATATTGCTTTGCTGTGTCAGAAACACTCATCATATGGCATCCAAGATTGCAACAAACTCCGATTTGTGGTACGTCTGCAGTCCAGCTTTCGGATTGCCAAGGATTTGATAGAATCGGCCAGAGAGACGTCGGTGACACGCGACATGTCGCTCTTATTCGCAGCGCGACGAGCTCGAGATGCATTGGCCTGGGTGTCTGGCTACGGGAGACCGCCTTTACTAATACTGTTGTTCCTCGCGCTGTGCGGTACTGCGTGGAAGTGGACTTTACTAGAAACCGGGACTTCAGGAGTCCTATTCGCCACGTGACAGAGGCTTTGCTCCTCATCAGCGAGTTCGAGATTCATGTCGAAGCCGTACTGTTCATCTCCGCGCGGAACGCTATCGCCGTCATCCTCATCCTCAGCTTCGGCGGGCTCGATTGGTGGGTCCAGCCCAATGCAGCATCAAGGTTTATCTGTTCGATCTTGCCCTCGAGTAGCTGATCGGGGTTTTTCTTGCCGAGAGAGGAACGACTGGGGGCAGCTTCGTCGACTGGGCGCTGCACGGCTTCGTACTCTTCAGGTTTGTGCTCGTCGGCTTGATGACTGTAATCCGGGGTCTGGAGGGAGACTTCAAATGTTGCTTGACTGCGCACACTGCAAAGAAGTGGTCGATTCGAAACAGCTTCAGTTCCAGCAAGTCAGACCAGGATCTAGCGCCGAAGCGAGATGCTCTTCACATCTCGAAGTGGATGTGGCGGATTCTCCTGTTCAAGTCGCGCTCCGATGATTCAGGTTCCACGGGATGCTTCCATCTCGGCTCCATCTGGACATCTCAGCATCCAGTGCCGAAGCGACGGACTCCAGTCATCTCGGAGTGAACCTTGTAGTCGCCTCCAGCTCTGTTAATGCGAGTTCGCCTGGAATCTTCTGTCCCAACTGCAGTATGTCGGTCCTGGCCCACGTCTAAAGCGGAATGCTTTCGTCAGTCGACGGAAGAAAGGAATCGTGATCAATTTGTGGATGGCAGCCTACAATCACTGCTCGTTGGTCAGCCGTTCGAGGATGTTTCCAGGATAAGCCCAGTCGAGCCACTCGCTTGCATATCACTCGTATCAGCAATTGCCATTGACTCCTTGTAGAGTCCGCCTGCCGTGTCTGCTGGCGCAGGTCTTGGCGCCGCTAGGGTGGGCATGGAGTCCTCGTAGCGACCGGCCACGGGTGTCGCTGTCCAGCCTACCCAGCCCATCATGTTCTGGAATACAAACACCAGATGATGGGAAGACGCAGAACGCCTCGTCGAGAATCTGTCTCTTCATGGACTCGGTGCCATCCTCGCCGTTGGCTGTTGTGGCAGCCATCTTGTGTGTTGCAGTCTGTGCGTGGTGGTGTTTGTGTTTGTGGCAAACCTCTGACCGAAACGGGTTCTCTGATGACCAGAATGAAGCCTTCACGGCCGCTTTCTGTCTGAAACTCGCAGCTCGTACAAGTATATCGTCAAGCTCCCGGGCCTCTGGTGCATAATGGCAGAAATTCAGGTATTTGATACCAATACCAAAGAGAAATGATCCTCTCTGCGAGAGCTGAGTTTCCTGGGTAGACGCCATTGAAAATTGTTCTGTACGAATCTTTGGTGGTCTCTCTTCGCAATTCGTCTCAGGGCAGACTGCAGTCCTGAGTGCGGTGCCCCAGCTCAGGTCTCAGTTCCGAAGCGAAGGCTCCCCGATTTGCAAAGTGATCTTGTGACTGCCTTTTAGGCAGAATCTAGCTCTGAGGATACCACTTCCTCTGAAAGCTCCAGTTTCGGCTTGAGTTGGTCAATCCAATATCCAGTTCCGGAGCGACAGGCTCTCTTCATCTCGAAGTGATGAAGTAATCGCCTCGGAGGGAAGTTCTGGCTCCGAGAATCCAGCTCCATTGGCAAGGTCCAGGACCGCCTTCAGTCGTCCAGCCGAGCATCCAAATCCGAAGTGCCGCGCTCTCGTCGTCACGCACAGCTGTCAAGTGAGCAAACAATCAAGACAAAGGACTCACATACCTAATCCACGGGCTCGCTCACGAGGACCACCTCCTCGCCCACGATCTCGAGGACGCCCAAAGGCATCGTCACCCGGATGAAGACCCGAACCAGACCGGGCTCCCGGACCACGAAGGTTCTGACTGGAAAGCTCACGTTTCCCAACCAGATGTCTGGATCAACATGCCACATGTTAGTGGCGGGACCGGTCTGGGACGGGTCGAAGATCATCTGCCACGCCTGTTGCCAGGCTGGCGGTGGCGGCGGGCCGGCGGGGACGAGGGCGGCGTCTCTGCGAGAAGGGTGAGCTTTTGTACACCGAAAATGGATGTCGAGAGCTTGGTATACGTACAGGTCGATGAGCTCTTCCTCATCGTCGTCGATTCTGCTGTTCACGTGAATTGTTAGTCTGTGTTTCAGCTCGGATCAGAGTAAGAGATTGCAATGAACGGTAGAGAGGTGAAGACCACAGAAAGAACGAGATAATCGAGGGATAAGGATGCGAGCCGAGGAATCCTGTGAGTCGCAGGTCATGTGGCGACCACTCCTTGAGCTCGGCTTCGAAGGCCTGGGGTCCTGTCCACTTGTTCCAGTGAGCTGCCGAGCATACGAAAGCATCGTGTGCTACCTCTTGTGGGCCATGTGGATGTTAGTGTCCTCGTGAGGAAACTGACTTCCGATTGCATCAAGTCAGTTATATGGGTCTTGATTATCGAGGTCCTCGGTGTTGACTCCTGTGGAGAAGGTCCTCCGTCGGTGGATTCGACAACTTCACACAGCATCCTTTGATCCCCCGCTGCATATCGAGCCTGGGACGTACAGCTTCCAGATGAGGCCCTTGGATCACACCACTCTGACAGAAGTTGTGCTGTGAATCAAGCAATATCACACGAGCTCAGCATCTCGCTGATGGATATTGCTGCTGAAATCGAAGTCAGTTCCTGGGCGTGCATTGCTTTGAAGAACTTGTTGTCCAGTGAATCAGGCAACATCACATAGACTGGCTACTTCCGCTACTGGCCGTTGATGCTGGAGTCGAGACCGGGTCCTCGGTGTGGACTGCTCCGCTGAAGATGTTGCCCGGTGGAACCAGAGTATATCACATGAAGTGACTGTCGCCGTTGGTGGGGATTGGTTCTGAAATTGTAGGGCTTTCGATTCATTTCCTCAGTATTGGCCGCCGCGCCGAAGGTCGTTGTCCAGTGGATCAAGCAATCTCACGTTAGCTGGCTGTCATCATCGCTGGCTATTGATCCTCGATTGCAGGGCCTTCGGACCATATCCTGGGTATTGACTGCTATGTCGGAGGTAACCGTCCAGTGAATCCAGTAATATCACATGGTCCGCCAACGGCTCCAAGCTCTTCCAATGATTCCAGACTCCGGAGTGTACTTCTTGTGCAAGGAAAAGGGGTGCATGATGAAAAGACTGTATGTGGAAACGCAATACACTCACGCTGGTGGCAGCACGTCCACCGGCAGTGCCGGATACGGCGGGCTACACCACCGTGTCAGTATATCAGTCTCTTCAGAAGCGCGTGCAGAGGTGAACAATACCGGTGCAGCACGACCACCACTTGGGTGGTGCCCCAAAGGGCGCTCCGGTGCGTGATCGTCAGCGGCATTGCTGGTGTCGCTGATGTTGGCGTGGTGTTGTTGAAGACTAGGAGTCGTGAAAGTGAGGCAAGGGCTTGAGGCGTCATTCACATTCACACAAGTGGACTTTTGATAGATGGAAAGTACGCTCGGGGACAGAATATCACACACTGAGGGCACTACCGGTTCACGGGGAATGTCTGACAGGACTACTACTTCATCAGAAGTATACTACAGAGAGGTATCTGGTTCTTTACAGAGATCATCAGCAGTCAATGGTCGTCCAGAGCCTGTGAAAGTGGTGGACAGGGGTGAGGGACTGCGGCAGCGCAGCGCAACGGTCAGACTGCATAAGTTTCAGAGGTACGTAAGCAGGCTTTGCTTTGAGCTCGCCATGAAAACGCCCAATGTTGGACATGAGGACGGCCATCGACCTGGAAGAACATTTACTGTCCTGACGAACAAGATATTACCAGCATGTGGTGTCGTCGTCGGGCACTGCTCTCATTGCCCCGTGACCGGTACGCATTCGACGTCAAGCTCGTTCGAACGCTTCTGGCACATGACGATGACAGTATCGATGACTCTGACCCTGCTTGATCTCCGGTCATGGAAGGCTCGTCACAGTGGCTGTGCTCGAGGACCTTCACTGATGGCGAAGCAATTGCACAACTACTCGTACTCCTTTCCGGGCCAAATACAGGTTTTGTAATCAGCTTGATAACTGAAAAACTGACAACGAAACATCGCCCTGCTCAGCACGACCACCTTGCAAGAACCGTCACTCAATGATCTCGGTATTTGTATCTCGTCCATCGATTAGCAACGAGCAGGACGACCGAACCTCGAATCAAGCGCACAAGCTTCGCTGGCTCCGCCACCAACTCGGCTCTCCTGGAAGATATCCACTTCTCGCTCTGTACTCGATGCCAACGCCGATATTCGCGAATGTTCCGTGCCGGCGACAAGATGGAAAGTTCGAGAGTCTCGTGAGATCTATCTTGACAGAAGAAACCTCAGGAGCCGATGCAATAGAAAGATATGGGATAAGGTAAATTGCAATTTGCAGATTGAATCGGAAATCATGAAAGAAGCTTTGGGATTCGTCTAATTAGACCTGACTGGATTGCACTGGATACTACATCGAAAATTGGAGAACTGATCCCGCGCGAAGATACCAATGCAAAGCGAGAAGTGGACACGAAAGCTCATGCACCTTCGTCCGCCAGTGTCGATTGACTAGAAGACGGCAGTGCGCTGCTGCCCAGCGAGGGAGCTGAAGGCATATCATCGCCAGAAGATGGCGGTATCTCCTCGTCGTTAGCCTCAACTCGTCGGCCGTTCTGGTTCACGACAAGATCCAGCTCTTTCATCTCCACCGTCTCCTCCAAATCAACGGATTCAAAGCCTTCAAGTTCTCCATCAAAGTATTTCGGCTCGCCTCCAGGAAACTTGACAACGAAGCCTTCATTCTTCCTCGTCTTGGTCTCGAAGATCGTATCGTCTTTAGATATTCGGAGCCATCGCTTCACGCCACGGATCATGGCGTCGCCAACATACTGCTCACCTGGGATCCCGGATTGTGGGCAGACTATTACCAGAGTCTCTCGCATTCTCTTAGTAGGAGGGTCGGTGTTATGGAGAGCGTGCATCTCTTCCAATCCGCTCGCGGTAGACAGCCTGATCTCCTTGAATATCGCATCCGTGTTATCGCCAGGTAGGTCGATTCTCCAATGGTCAAGCTCATCTTCTGCCTCAAAATCGTCCGGACGTTGGATCTGCGTGTTGAAGTGAGCCAGGACATACTCCTTGTCGTTGATCTCAAAATACACCCCGATACAGGTACGGCAGCCCTTAGTACCTACGTACGGCATCTCATCATTAGCTGAGTACTTACCTCCGTAGCCCTCAGGCATATTCAAGTATTTTGTCTTCTTCTTCTCCTCTGCCTCTGACACAAGCTCCTTCTTGACCCGCTTCGGGAGCTTGGTTGGAGCTTCGGTAGGATATTCTTCTTCGTCATTATCAGCTGCTCGCTTCTTGCTTGCTCGAGTGAAAACCATGGTTGATAAAGTGTGATGATTGCTAAGGAAGTGCGGAAAGTATACGTGACTGAGAGGGTCCCGAGTCTCAAGGTTTTGAGACACCTTATGAATAAAGAAGCTATTCTTATAACAGGTCCTTATCTGATTCCTGGGCAATAAAGACTCGCACAATACTTTCTCTAATCTCGTTGCGCTTTGTTCCACCCTTGATACTTTGAGCAGGAGAAATTGCATCTACTCGTGGTAAATGGCTTGTCCCCAGATCATGCTTGGTCTGATGTAGTTCTAGGCCACATGCGAGGAAGATCGAGATGCCGGAAAGCCCATGGTGTGAACAATGAGATTGATGATGCGAGCACACGCTGCAACGTTGCTGCCCGCGTCGACGCCCTTCGATGCGCCCAAAACCCAAAACATCATGCTTCATCTCAAAAATGCTTAGTATCAAGGCATGGCTAGGAATCAAAGTAAACTTGACTCGTAGTCAAAGTCAGGCGCAAAATTGCAAAGAAGTGGATTCATCAAGTTATCTAGTTGAAGTCCTCCGAATGTCATGATTGCTAATGCAAGTGCTTTTGTTCCCTCCAAGTCATCCTGGTATTTGACCATATTACGAAGAGTAATACGAAATAGCATCATCGAAGTCAGCATCGATCTTGGCTTGGGCTGCATTGGCAGCCGAAGTCTTGCTGCTCGGAGTATTCTTCAAAAGAGCAGCGCCGAAGTTATCGGTATTGGTCTTTGTGTTCTTGAGACCATTGAGAGCAGTCTGCCCATATCCATCGCTTGTGAATTGCGCCTTCTTACTCTTCATCGCCGTCATGGCTTTCTTGATATTTGGCTCAAGAGTGTTGTTGATGTAGTCGATGATCGATTGTGCTTCCGACTCGGTAACTGCACCGCTGCTTTGTGCATATGTTGTGGAGCTTTTGATGTCGTCGTTCAAAGTGTTCTGGGCTTGGGTGACGTCGAGAACAGTGAGACCGCCGACGTAGTTGTTGACCTTTTGGGTGAATGTCACGGTGTCGGTGTTGATGTTGGTGAGGTTCTTTTGAGTTGATGCGGCATCGCGCTCGATGAGCTCTGGAATGGCAAAGGCTGAGACAGCCGATGCAAAGAGGATGATATTCTTGAAGGAAAGCATGGTGATGATTGCTCTAGATGGATCTGCGGGTGGAAGTAGGAATTCGAAGGTGATGCTGCTCGTCCCAGACAAATCAACCTGGACAGTCTTATACACTGGTGATCAGAAAGCATTTGGCTAACAGCCATTAATGCCTCGGCTTTCCATACCTCAACCATCAAGATGGTATCCTGATACTCTTGGCTGCAACATCCTGTGCACAAATTTGAATCTATCGAAGTATGCTTTAGCTCAATTTAATGGGGTCTGATCACAAGGTCTTGTTCTGACCAGCTTCACCACGTTCTGGTGGTCCCACGTGAAGAATCCTCGGCAGGAGTTGATGTTCTTCGAAAGGATCTCCAAATCTGTTGGCTCATAGAGGTTCAGAGTACCGAGATGCTCTCCAAAAGCAGGAACGTGTGAGGTTGGGTGAAAGTTTGCCCCCGAATGGCGCCACACGGTGCCAACCGTAGCGCTTGTCGATCTGTAGATCCTCCCCAGGAACAAGACCATTTTGCGGGGATTCAGCTGCTAAAGACGTCCAAGTATGCATAAGCATAAAATGTGACACTCGAAATCTTCCGAGAGCGAACGAGATGGCCAATAGGATCCGTTGTCCAAGTCACTCACCTGCACTTGTGTTCAGAGCAAGGTAACATCCGTAGCTTGAGTGTGAGGCCACGAAGTGTCCCATGTAACCAAACCAGCATATTTTGCAAAGCGAGGATGGAGATTGTTCAATGTTGTCCATCCAATGCGATGGACTTATTCTCAACTCAATCCTCGGAGAAGCCATTGCTGCCTGGTCGTGAAGGGGAAAGCAAGCAAGACAGCCTCGGGGCACTCACAGACATCTTGGTGGGATGCCCAGAGAAATACTAGCAACATTGATTGCCTCGTTCTGAGAAGTAGTGACACGTTGATTCGAAGTTTCAGTGCTAGGGTTCCGAGCGAAAACGCCATGGGTATCTCCGGCAGCTGGTTAAAGTGAGTCCAGTTGAGTAATGGCGTTAGAAGCTGCTTCTGAAGCCATGGCTGTTCTTTCAGCAAGCGGTATGACCTTCATCTGCCCGGGAAAGAGCGTCGTCAACCAAGCTGGAGGGGTCTTGATGAGGCGAACACTCAATGGCTGTCTGTACTCGAAGGACTGGCTGCGTGTGAAGACTGCCGTGGGATGACTTGCATATGCTGCGGTGTTCCACGATGCATCGACAACGGTATATCTTGCATGTCCATTGAGATACCTTGCTAATGGAATTGAGCTAATCAATGCCCTTTGGAGCATGTCCCATCCATACCGGCTTCTTTGTTTGAGCTGTGATGTCAAAGCCTTCTCGTTTGTTCCATAAAGCCAGGCGTGGCGTCCAGATGATTCTAGGTCAACATGATTGATGAAACGTGACCACCGAATCGTGAAGTATGGGTGGACTCGTGAAGCGAGTTGGATGTTGTAGTCTGTTCGCGGTGTTGCTCGCGATGTGTGTGTTGCGGCAATATGACCACAGCCGCCTGGTGTCGGTCTGTCCGGGGCCCTTGATCATACTGGCCGTCCTTTGGCTCGATTGACTTCTAGCAGTTCTTTGTTGAACTTCTCCATAACCAGGTGATGGTCTGCGTGTCAAGACCGAGTTGGCCATGATGAGTCCCAGTGACGTGTGAAATTTTATCCGCTGCTCCTCATACCCCCTCGTATTTGTACGTCCAGATGCATTTGAGGTGATCGCTTTAGCCACAAGCTCTTCGATATACCTCAACTCCTCCATCATATAACTGCAGTGAGAGTTCCGAGAAGCTTGTGAGGAATGCGTGAAAGATCTCAGCAGGTGTCATCATATCTTTGAAGATGAAGCCGTGACGGGTTCAGTGCCCTCGCGAGATGACTTAATCACATAATGTGGACATGTTGCACTGTTACAAAATGAACAACATAAGAATAAGATGAGAAGGGGCGACCACAGTGGCAACAAGGGCGTGAAGACAAGAAATTACTCGTCAATATGATTGGATGTCGCAGGCCGGTACTGATACTGCGACTTGCGCATAAGGTTTCGAAAACGTTCCTGCCTCCTTCCACAACATTCGAGCAACCACCAAAAGTTTGCCACCACCAACAAGCTACACTACGCATTCAATGACCGTCCACTCCCACCTCGTACCACTCGAGATGCTCCACAACACAGAGACTCCGTCTTCACCGGCCTCATAGCGATGGAACCGAGTCGCTCGCTCATATATTAGCTCATGGTGAGCGACCAGCGGAACACGATCAGTACAACTACCTTCTTTACAGTGTGCTGACGCGTGCTGTTGAGGCCAGAAACAATGCTCTCGGAGGAAGTCCATCGCCGCTGAGCTTTGACACGTCCTCATGCCAGGAAGACTGACGCGTTCTGTGAAACCGAAGGCTGACATCACATTGCATCCAGAAGACTACCACACCGAGAACACGAGGTCCGCCGGCGCGCACGTGAGATATCAGCAGCCACTTCTACTAGCGTCCGACCAATCTTCGCATCGCGCAAAGATGTACCAGAGAAAGGTAGCTTTCAAGCACTACACGACACCAAGGTATGCTCTTTTCCGTTAGTACCATTCGCCATCATGATGAATATTCAGTTATAAGCCCAGAAGACTTCATGATTATGAGAGCAATCGTAAGGGTTTGCTTTGCACCCATGCAGTTCATTGTTGGCATACTCTTTTGTGCTCCGTCCAATCTGATCCTGCCATAACTCGTCACAATCTTCATTGGCTATCACGAGAGAGAACTATGCTGACCGCTTTCCCCAGAGTCCGTCTTCCAAGAAGCCCTGAGCGACCAGACGACAAATCGATAGCGGAATGATACTCTCGTGGGGCGAGATTTCGGTATGTCAGCGTCTACGATGCTGAACGCTCTTCATGATGAATATTCAGTTATAAGTCCAGACGACTCATGGATACGAGGGCGACAAACGCTAGTCGCTCTGCAATCCATGATGCTCAGTGGTGGCAGACTGAAATGTGCTTATTCCAATCTGATCTTTGCTGGTTCTCGCTCTAATACTTGCTGGCTATCACGAAAAAGATCTTTGCTGACAATCTACTTCCAGACCAATCTCACCGGATTGAGCGACGCTTCCGCACCCCGAGACACTGAGCAAGGCTGACAGTGCGTCTACCGGCAGATGTGAACTTCAAGAAAGAGCTTCTGATGAAAATTGACTGGCGTACGTTGCTCGAGGCTGGAAGCAAGGGATGGATCCAAGAGAAAAGTCCGTTATCGAAGTGTCAACGCAGCCATCTCGCTCGGATACACCATCAGCCTTCGTTCGAGGTCGAATCGTCCCCACTTATCTTTCACGATGTCATCAGCGTTGACTTTCGCCAACTATATCGTGCTCGACTCTCACGAAAACTTCTATTTATTATATCCGGGTTGTGAAGGTCAACCAATCTAGGCCAACTGGGATTTTCTGACCACCTTTCGGTAATAAGAAATCTACACAATCAATCGGTCACTCTCAGACCATTGGTATTTAGACACTGCCAATACAGAAGGCCTTCAGTGCACTTTCGTCATGGAGAATCACGTACTCCCGTGGGTCAATCATTTTTAACAGTACTCTGCCAGATGTTAGCTCGTCAGCGCATAGTATGCCACTGTCCTCATCTTTGATTGAAGCTGCTCACCACCGTGAGCCACTGAAGTAGCCGTCACAGGTTCTTGCCAATACGGACGTCAACGCCATCACTACCATGCCCGGATCATGTTGCATTCCCCATCGTTTTGGATTGTTCTTGGTTGTAGATAGCCAAGATTGTATTGTACACTACACCAGTATTTCAGCTTCTTGAGCGTCCTGTCGCTCATGCTCGTGCCATCTTCCATCAGCAGGCTAAAGATACTGTCTCCAAAGTTTCCCCACGTCGACAGGGTGGGAAAAAAGAGCCACAGGAGGAGAGACGCGGATTCAAAAAGGGTCGTTGTGCATCTGCCACTCACAAGTACAATCAGTGTATCCAGGAAGAGGGTCAAGAAGGAGAGCAAGGGGACTTCGGGGGAGCTGGGCAACCAGGCCCCGAGAGCATCGCAGAAGTATTTCATCTGGCCTGCAGGAGAGCCACGAACGTTGTCTCTTAATCAAGATGCACTATACCGCTCCCAGGATCCGGCTGCTGTACTTGAGTTCCACTACTTGGGCGTTTCGGCATAGACAGGCCTTGAAACTATTGCTGTACTTCTTCAATGAAGCAATACTGATCACCAATCACAATCGTATGCAACCCATGCTGCACGTGCATGTGAATTATGCACTAAGACAAGCATATGACGTTGTGAGTGCTCCAACGGCTCCAGCGCAGCCGCGGCAACGTAAACAACTCATCTCGCCGGCGCTGGGGATCTAAAGCTCACTTTCACAACATCATACTCTGTACACACAGATATCCTTTGTCCTTATGTCACTTTCTACATCTCATTGCTCCGGCATAGCCTTGCTTTCATCATCGCCATCGGCGACCCGTTGAAGGCAGCAAAGCGAGCAACGACACAAGATAACAGAGCATGGTGAGTCAAGCGCGCTCACATCAGAAGTCAACTCGCAATGATGATCACCCTCGCACATGTCAAGAGGCTGCGATCTAGATGTTCCTCCCTTCCAATGCGGCAGTGAATCTGGAGATTCGTGCTGAGCGACACATCCTCACGTTATCCCTACGAAGGCAATCTCATGGACAAATGCTGATCATTTGCTGCTCATGACAGGACATTCACCGGTATTTTGTCACCGCTTTCACCTACCCGCGGCTACCTGAAGAACGAACTCATTCAAGATCACACAGCAGGCCACAACGAGCATTACATACGGTCACACATAACGGACTGCTCCATCGACATCGTCCGTCAACTGTCTTCCGCAGTCTCCACGTCGCGAGTCAGCCCGATTATCCAGTCAGAGTGTAAGTCGACTACCTCCTCACTACTCATCGCCAGCTGCTATGATGACAGCAAGCAAAACGGCAAATTTGCAGAGTCAATCCGTGCTGAACGTTTTTCAATCCACCAACTGAAGCAAGAACCACATCGCAAAGCATCGAGATCACAATTACACTCATTCACTTACTGATTCACTGCATACCTAGACCGACTCATCGAAGACATTTTGAGCAGCTCATACCGAAGTAAGTACTTGTCGGTTCGATACAGTTTCAGTTTTTGTGATGATCGCAACATCAAGGAGTCATATTGAAGAATTACACTGGCTGTTCTGGCTAGTTTCCCCTCGGTGATAATACTCTCACGAATACGTCTGACACCATGGTCATACTGTCATCGAAGTGGACGAAGTCGATGGAGAGTTTTGCTGACATCGTCTTATCCTCACCAGCCAGAAATCGACGCTTGGCGCCATTCCAACTTTAACGGCTGAAGTATCCATTGCATCGACCGTATCTAATAGCTCGAAGATGATACGGAGCTGAGTTTCTGGATGAGAATATGTGATATTAGGCATTACCCTCAAAAGGGGAATTGACTGGATGCAGAGGGATCAAGATGCGGAGATCGTGCTGTACGGTCGGGAAGATGCCATTGATGGTCACGTCGACCAGGAAATAGAACAAAGACGATGCAAATTTCCAGATCCGGTGGTTATCGACAGCTCGTGAACGGGTTTCTTTGTATGTACCAGAACCACTTTTCGACCAAACCTCCGTATGTTCATAACATAATACCTCGCGACTCCTGAAACACTTCAAACACATTCAAGTTCTACTTTGCCTCAGACATCGTTCTTCCGCTGTACGGGTAATATGGGGAGAGGCAAAGGGAAAGCCCCAATCCGCGACCCGAGTCCGGTGCCCGAGCAAGGAGAGGTACCAGAACCAGAGACACCAGAGCCAAAATGGACCAAAAAGGAAGAAGTCACAAAAGTGGGCAAAGCGAATCTCGATGTTTACAACCGTTATGGTCCTATACGCCAGAACCAGTGGGCCGATCGCAAGAGGCTGCTGGAGGACGGCACCTTGCAGCCTCAAGCGAAGAAGTCCAAGACCAACGCTGAACCCCCCGTGAAAAAGCCACCCGTGAAGCTAAGATTGCCGGGACCCAGAAAGACCGAAGAGACTTCCCTGGCAGAAGTCACTCAAGAGGGTCACCTGGATGAAGTCACCCAAGAAACTCCCCAGGAACAAGTCACTCAAGAGACTTCCAAGGAACAAGTTACCCAAGAGACTGAGGACAAGTTGAAAGACAGGAAGGTTCTTGATCGCATCGATAATGTCAGAAAGCAGCTGTTGTCACTACGTGACCTCGTCGCTGGCGAGGATCTGAAAGTACTCAATGGGGCTCAAGTGTATTTAGAGCGTGCAATCAGTCAGATTCAGGAGTTGACGGGAGCGTTAGTGCCGGACGATGTCGACAATCTTTCGTCGCCGGGTTTTTTGTCACCATTTAGATACTGAGCAGAGAAGAAATCAATGCAACTTTGACCCTTTCCCATGTTCACCGATGGCTCTAGTCAAATCGATGAAGAAACTTCATGCCTCGTCTTAGAACCGGCCGCATGACTTGAGGATCGCTGCCACTGAGCAGGATGAACTTGAGATTGCTCATGATACCTACTTGATGTACAGGTATTTCTGAACACCATTCTTCTGGCACAGAATACTCTGCTTTCCAAAGCCTGTAGAACAGTCAGCGACGAAGGCAAGCATTGCAAGAACGGCACAGTCTTTGTTCGATGCGGGTAGGCGTTTGAAGCAAGGAAAAGCGATCTGGCCGAGTCCGGCGAAGCAACAATAGAAGCTTGAAGTTTCTTTGTTGACTAGCGACCAACCTTCGACTAGGCTTCCATCAGTACACTTTCGAGCGTAATCAGTCCTCGACTGAACGCTTCCCATCGTATGCTTGAATAGAAACGTTCGAAGCCTCCAACAATGCCGCCGAAAAAGGAGACCACTGTGACGGGGTCCTCGTCTACGGGTACCAGAGGAAGCAGGAAGCGCGGCGCTGAAGATATTTCAGCAGACGATGTACCTACCACGACCAATGCGAATGAAGACGGTAGTCGCAAAAGCTCAAGAACTAGGACAAGAACCACCAAAGCTGTCGCTGGAGAGCCAGAGGCTGCAACGAAGAAGCCAGCAGTAAAACAGACAACCAACAAGAGACCCAAAAAGGCTGCTTCAACTACCGCTATCATGGCAGAGCCAGAAGATGCATCAGCGCAGTCGGGAACGATCAAGACACCTGTAAAGCGCCGTGCCAAGACAATAACAACCGCTCCCAAGCCTCAAAAGATCGAAAAGCCAAAAAAACCGACGACCCGGAAAGCTCATCTTGTTCCCGACGAGAAGTATGCTCGACTGCTTTACATCAAGCGTTTGGTCCAGATCAACAGAGATGCTCTTCGCGGCGAGGCATTGAAGGCGCTTGGTCCTGTGATCGAGACTTTGGCTGATGCTTTCAATGAGCTGGATGGACTTGCCCCAGAGCCGAATATTGGGCCTGATGATGTCCAGGCGCCTGTGGTGGAAGAAGAGGAGGAAGAGGATGGAGATGATGTCGGAGAAACCAGTAGCGTTGCGGCCTCGAAATCCAAGAAGAAGGGCAAGGAAAGGATGAAGTAGGGGTGTTTTGTACTATAGAATGTAGACTCGCAGATTATAAACATGTTGCCGTCATCAACCAGAGTCCTCTGAGCCCTACTCGTGATACTGACTCGAGGTGAAAATGATCGAACCGTATAGATGACTGTAGCGCTTTGGATGAACCCAAGAAGCTCGCAGACGATACCATTCTGAAGGCTGATGGCATGGCGTATGATCGTGGGCTCGGGTGGAGCTCCTTGAGGAGAAGAAAAGAGTAAATGAAGAGTGAAGAGGAGAGTCGAGGACGAACAGAGGCACTTTCCTCTGAGGAACAGAGTAGCCCTTCTGAATTGAAATGTGTTACACATGTAGCCATGTTTGAACACGTGTCCTTGGTCCCTAGGTGAGTAGTCAACATGCTGAAGCTTAGTCCGGTCAAGTGAAGCCAGAATTATGATCAGCTGTCATTCACATCTGAATTGGCATCCAGTATACCATACAGGTGGTTCGAAGCTTGCGAGAAATCTAGGTGAAGATAAGCTCGACTAGGATACCTCGACCTTCGTGAATGGTTTTGGAGCTGGCGAGGTATATGGTGACACCGCTTGTGGAATTGGTCTTGCTCACCTGATAAGGGCCTCTTCTCAGCTACTACGATCCGCTAGAAAGTGGCAGAGAGACGTGCAAGAACCATCAGGGACAACCCACAGAGCCTAACAGGTTGCGGGTACCACTCGCGTAAGATTGTTAGCTTCTCGGCAGGTTCTCACATCAGCTTGCCGTATCTATGCCACTGTAGCGTGTCGCTTCGGAGGTTGATGTAACAGTGTATGACCACAGATTCGAGTATGGTGCCTGGATCTCGGGAGATTTTCTTGACGTGAATGAAAATAATAACTGGTGAGGTGAAGACATCCGCAGAGAAAGGCACGATCACTTTGATGCACGCTCATGGCAATTTTCTGGCTATGGAAAGTTAGCAGAGAGTGTAACACCTCCGCCCACACATCAAAGTCCAGAAAGCCGGCGGCGATCAGTATGCAAGTGGTGGTCGTGTGAGGACCCCTTGTGTGCGAAGTCTCTCCACTTCAGCACGCATGCTTTCCATCGCGATCTCTGACTCGGGCCACCAGATGTCGAAGCGAAGCATCACCTCTCGCAGTGGTGCCGTGCCAGACCCGGAATCGAGGAAGACGGCGCCGAAAACTGCCTCCACGCAAGTTGCCTTCTCCTTCACATCCATCGGGGAACCATGTACTCGTGGCCACGTGAAGTTCTCAAGACCACTTCGGTCAAAGACCTTTGCCAAGTACTGGTTTGTCTGGAGACCGTGCTGCTGCAGGTCATACCAGTCCCCTGAGCTACTTGTTAGTTGTTGCAATAATAGACGCTAGCTTCAGGATAACTGAGACTTACTCATGCTATGATTCATCCTGAACCACGTTGCAGACAATGCCGTCTTGTATGCACTATCGCCCACCAGTGCAAGCTTCTGGTTCGGGGTGCTCGCTCCCTCGGCACGTCCTCGAAACACAAGGGCTGTCTGCAGCTTGTTCGGGTCGTTGAAGCGGTATGTGAAGCCGTCAGAAAACGATAGGCGACCGGCTTCCAACTCGACGGCGACATATGTCGGTGGTGATGGCGGCGGAGCAGCAACAGCCTCAGCAGCGGTGTAGTACGTTGGGATCGTCATCGTGCTGTGGGTAATCTGTGGTGAGTGTGCAGGGCTATACTTACTGTTGTTGTTGCTGGCTGTTGCAATTCTGAAAGTTAAGAGTCGAAGAGGGATCATTTCGAATTGCAGGGGTCTAGTGCGATTGTGTCAAATGTGCAGCAGAACCGTTGCCAAGCGGAAAGGCTGCTGAAGTGCTCGCTGAAGGTCGCAATGGCCAGTGTGATGTCGAATCTTGCAACTCATCCTCCACCCATATCAGCATCAGAAGACACTTCCCATCGACGATAGCAACCACGCAATGGCAGCTCCAATCGTTGTTCTCCCGAGCAACAAGCAGCTGGAGTCGTTTCCGGCGACGGAAAATGACGAACTGCAGGCGAGGATCTACGAGAGCTGCGTCGTGCTCACGCAGTTGATCAAGACGGTGGAAAGGCTTCTGAAGAAGCTAGATGGCTTGGGGTACGAGTTCTCTCCTGCGCTTCGCAACTGGCGTACGCAGCGCTGGAAGGCTCTGTTTTGTGAGAAGGCAGGAAAAGATCGGAAGAGTGGCGGAGAACACTGGAAGAAGTGCATCTGGATGAGTCGCTCTTTGCTGGAGGTGTATCAGCAGGGCTTCTGGGCCGATCACACGCTTAGCGGCGAACAGGCTGAGTTCAATGCGGCTGTGACGGCCCTCTTCACCGAGTAAGTCTAGCATGGCGTTAATGTCGAAGTCAACCAGGCTGACATATCTATAGAGCGAGGAAACTACCCTGTCTCTTGACAGCGGAGCGTGTGAGCCTTCGCAAGAAGATCCACGCAGAGCGCGCGCTTCAACGACAGCTGCAGTTACCAGGGGGCCGACTGGAATTGCACGATGTCTGGAGTAGCCTTGTCGAGATGAAGTGTGACCTGAGCCACAGTATCACCTCTTTTGCCAGCGATATAGCTCGCATCCATGGCTTCAGACCATGATGCTAGATTCGATCTGGCAACTAGGTGCATCAAGTGGCGGGCACGAAGGAAGGACGACGGCATCCCAAAAGCCAAAAAATGGGCCATACCTCATCGTGGTGGAGCTTCGGTGGGGAGCGTCCTGTCTTGCTAATAAGCAGGTGCACATTTGTCACTGGCCGTTGGAAGGTGATAGATGTGCAGAGAAATCACGACTTTATACCTCCAGGCGGTATTTCTCGGGCAATGCTTGCAAAGATCAACGTCTCTCTGCAGGTAGCTGAAGTAAAGTCAACTCGACGGCGGACGTCGACATCACGGTCTACAACCTCCGAGCCGGCCTTCCATTATTCCAATAATACACTGGAGCAAGCAGTAGTCTCATCATTCACTTCACTTGCTCTTGGAACATCTCTTCCTCGCGATGTCTAACCTCCCAAGGTCATCACGCTTCTTCTGGACCAATCGCTACTCGGTCCTCTCTCGACGCAGCGGGAACGACATCGAATCTACAGCAATTTGACCCAATTGAAATCTTATACACGATGGCCAGCATTTCATGTCTGGTTTCAGCCTTATTCGCAAACCTTGAGTAAAGCGAATAGCCAGTGGTCCACCTCTTGGGACCGCTCTCCATACACCAACTCAACCAGAGCGACATACACCTTGGCCCTGAAGTGCGCTCTCGATCGCCCTTGTTTTCGCTGCTCAGACGAAAGAAACGTGCAGCATATTCCATTGCCTGGAGGAAACAAAGCTTGACCGAACTTGTCCAGTCAACCCAGCACGAGCACTACCCGCGTAAGTTCTGCGGACTCGAAGCCCAGTTCATGACGGCTCTCAAGGCTGAGAGCTCCTGATCCTGTTGTTCCAAGGCGGCGCAGATATGGCGCGAAAGATGAGCCGCCCGACCACACACTTGTCTCTGGCATCGGAATTCGTTACGAGTGCTCCACGGGACCAGTCTGCTTGAAACGAGACGCAGATGTTTCGAGCTACACGACAGTCATTGTGCATTTCTCACTGCACACTCTCGAATATGCGCAAGACTTATCCGTTCAGCGTTCTAAAGCACGGTTCTGGCGCGCCCGAGACATTGAACGAGATCTATCGAGCTCTCAAATAGTCCATTGTTTTGCGGTCGCCGGTCACAGCACGATCGCCACTCGACTAATCATGCTTCGACCATGGATTGCTACAGACTCGGCGACCCAGCATCGCAACGTCCATCACGAACCACAGCAACATATCGACGACGAGCAGCTCGGTATAAAGCGCTGGTGCGGACCGCCTTGCGTTTCCAAAACGAGATGCCAGGGCAGCCTACCAGATCCAGACACCAATCCGCTATCAGACATCCATCTTCGTCGACTGTCGATATTTTGACGAACTCAGAATGGCCAACGTTGGGACCCGTCGAAGGCCCAGAGACTGTGACTGCAACTCAATCGAGTCCATCACAACTATCAAAATGTATTCAGCCTGCTCGAACACTCACGGATCCCAGAGAGCCAGACGTTCACGCCAGCTTATACTCGTGCGCAAATTACTCCACAAATGAGCCACAAGACGGCAAAATTGTGCCAGCCAAACGCTCGCGAACAAGTAGTTCTACCCGCGCGTTCGAAGGTCCAAGTAGTACATATGGCAAAGAATGCGTGCGACAATCAAGAAGATCCACTTGCGACAGAGATTAACTTCATGGCAGCTTGCAACTGATGCTATCGTTCAAGGCTGTTGTTACACACGATCAGCACTCGCAGCTATGTGCTTGACTTAGAACTGCCAGTAAACAGCAGACTGCATGTCGTCAAGGGATCTAATTGCGGTGTATAAAATACTAATGTTACTGCGGATGAGGCTGAAGGCGTAGGCAAAAAGGGTGGCAAGAAGAAGCATCGCTACCAAGCGGCGCAGGAAGAGAAGGCGGAAGTAGCACATCAGAATGCGGAGGAGGAGAAGGGAGAATCGACTACAATACGGCCGGAAAAGAGATATCGGTCATCCTCAGAGCACATGTTTACGCTTTGTTGCGTACGATCGATTTTGAACGAACTCTTCATCACAGTCATGTGAACGGCTTGGCGCTTCCGAAAGCGGAAGGTCCTTGGAGAACCTTCCTGATTCAAGTCACGCGCCTTCGCCAGCGTCTCTGAGACACCTTTTCTGAGTATTTGGACATATTTTGTTATGTTCGGTCCCTCGGTTCGATCCAACAGACCTTGACATCGGTTCAGATGTTGTGCACCGACTCGGAGGCGTGGCGATTGGCATCATCCCGAGGCAAGCAGTCTTCTACGAGCCTGCACGTTGGCAATCAAGAGCTTGAAGACAGCAATCTACGATTGGTTATTGCACGACACACTGGCACGGTCATACATTGCTTGTACTGAGCACGGCTATAAGGCGGCGTGCCGCTAAGCAGCATGCAGGGCTGAAGCGGGCAGCAGTATAATGGTGCTGCTCACAGGGCAGCTTTGAAAAGAGCACAAACACTGCCGATAATTTCACGAAGTGCAGAGCCAACAAAGGAGGCAAGGCTTGCGAGACGACCAGGTCGTATCAACAGCGAAAGCACTTAATGCTTTATTCAAGAAGTGGTATTGCTAACCTTGTGTGGTCAGGAGGTCGAGACCACGTGCATGCTTGATTACGCTAAAAGAATTGCTGTAACCTCTTGTATGAGACGTGGACACCACATGGAGCTTTGGCAATCCAGAAAGCGCCGCTCTGATCTCGCAATGACAAGATCTGTCAGGCAGGTTGGAGTACAGGCCAAGTCGGAAACGGCATTCAGCTTTGGACAGAATCCTACCTTCAGCAGTACCGCCTGGCCTTGATGCTGCTGCGACTGGTTCTCGATATGATGGTATGCACCATTCTGTTATGGAATGGGAGCCTCAGCTTCGTCAACTGCGCTAAGCTGCCTGATCTTGCGGCTTAGATCAACAATCGATTCTGGAATCTCAAAATGCATATCAAATGGTGTCGTGGACTCAAGATGTTCAGAATGGAAGCATTCACTGTGCCACTGGACAAAAAGAATGAGAAGTGAGCACAGGGACATCACACCAAGATTTGCAGCTCCAAAATCAATTTCATTCAGCTTGAGCTATCTGCGCAACCAGCAGCATGGTATCATGTTTGTAATGGAGTCCTTCAGTCTTACTGCCTCTATATCTAGAGGTCTTACCGCCAGATCCACAACGCCATGCTGCTCACTCCGTTGCAATCATGAGAACGTGGCCAGCGTAGTCATTCATCAGCAGAAGCGCGCAGCGAAGACAAAGCACGAGGCCGCATCTCCGGCAACCGACAAAGTTCCAGCGCTCTGCATCGCCGTGGCAGCGGCAGTGCGGGCACACGCGGTCATAGAGGCGCCTATCGTGGAAGATGAGGCGAAGGGAGTGGCGGCATGGTGGTATGTACATGACTCCGGATGCTGTCATGACGAAAGGCATGTTGGCTGCGAGTTCAATGCGTCAGTTTCGATCTGCAAATTGGAAGGGCTTGAAACTTACTGGTGATATTCTGGTCGTCTGTGGTGTGGGAGAAGCTTGTGATGGTGATGACTCTGGTCGAGATGGTGTCTGTGGTGTCTTGGGTGTACGAAAGATGGTTTGAGATGGGCAAAAGTTACAGCACTTATATCACCTGTGAAAGCCTGAGAAATTCATGCTATTGTATACATTGTGCACGACTTGTAGCTATTGTCAGTTGCTCTACGCATTGTCAAACGAAGTGAGATTGAGTAGTGTAACTCTTGCAGCTGCGGCCCCCGATCATTAGTGAAAACAATGAAAGCGACAATGGTTGTGAGGACCATTGCCAGGGACCTGCTGTTGGTCCAGCTGCTGAGATACTGCCCAACACTCTTCTCCAAGCATATCTCTAAGAGTAAGTATGAGAGCGCTGATACATGAGCTTATGCTTGCTACCGGTGATTTAGAGGTAACTCAGCTGAAGCCAAACCATTGAAATTCTTCTGAAGAGGTCAGAGATGGTTGCTACCAGGCAATGAAAAGTCACAGCTTACACGAAAGGGTTCTTACGAGAGGTTTGATCTCCGTGACGCGCGAGAGTGTTCTCATTCTCGCTCAACTTGGGTTGGCCTTGGCAACGGCCCACGGCTTGGAGCGATTTGTTTTGATCTTCCAGCTTCCAGCTTCTTCCTCCTCCTTTCTTCTTCCTACATCGATCCACCATCGACCTCTACCTCGTTCACGCCCTTTCATCCTTCATCCATCGTCCATCATGATCCCCTTCCGCATCATCACAAGACGCCGTTGCGTCTGCCTGCACCCCAAGCAGGTCGCCAACAACCATTACGCCATCATCCTCGCCGAGATGTGCATCAACTCGCATTCTCGGCGAGCCAGGAACAAGATGAGAGACCCTTCACATTTATGCAAGCATTCGCTGACATATCACAGGTTCTGCCATGATACCGACATGCATACTTACTCGTCGCCGCACCGCCATGCTGCTGACGCTCGTTACCTGTCGAAGATTGATCACTCATTGTCTCTACATGAGACAGTGCCGAGTCAGGTGGCGGTTCTTGCACTTTCTTCATGCATCAACCTTTGTCTTGCGGCATACAAGTTGTTCTTGTTTCCGTGTTTGCAGATCTTTCTGCACGCTTCCGCAGACCCTGCACAACACCATGGACGACAACATGGAGTTGAAAGCCCCGCAGTAGCGCTTCTACGAGAACCTCCTTGACTCCCCTGCGATCAGTGGAGACCCATCGTCACCTCCATCACCAGAGCTGACGGTGGACTCAGAACACGTCCTACGCGGCACGAAGTCGTTCACGGCGCGGTCGTACGGGTCTCGCGCGTCGACCGCACGCGTCCTACATCAAATAACTGACACACGAATCAGAGCACGTACTCCGCCTCCACTGCGACTCTGCAAGTGCCGTCAAACAGATCCAACATCGAAAACTACTCGGTATTTGGTGAAGACATCACCATCGGCACCTGTCAGGGACGTGCGCTTCCTCATGTGCCTACGTCCTCCTTGATGGCCCGCCGAAGATCAATGCATGTGCAGCAAACAGCGCCACTGACTGCCCTCGAGGCCGACAGTGTCAGAAGCGTTGAAAACTGCACTAACATCCCTATTTCCTCTTCCTTCATCGTCTTTCATCTACACGAACAAGAGCTTGGGAACGGAGAAGGATACTACTGACCGGCAGCTGTCCGAGACGTTCACTTCCTCATGTGCCTACGTACTCCGTGATGGCCCGCCGAACATCAATGCCTGTGCAGTTAACAGCGCTACTGACTGCCTCCGAGCTCGACTGTGTCAGCAGCGTGGAAAATGCACAAACATCCTTATTTCCTCTTCCTTCATCGTCTTTCATCTACACTGGGAACGGAGAAGAACACCACCTACCGGCACCTGCCAGGGACCGGCACCTGTGTATGTGCCCAGATCCTCTTAAAAGGTCCGCCGAAGATCAATGCGCCTGTGCAGCCTACCATACCGGCGGCAGCGCTACTGACTGCCTCGACCGCGTCTTTAGCGTGGAACCTGCACGTACATACCCTCTCCTTTCCTTCATCGTTTTCTTTCTTCACATCATCTCCAGTCAGGACACGGAGAAGGAACACCGGCTCGCAAGGTGTAGACCCAGGCTTCTCAATGCCGACGTCTCGTATACAGCCGAAGATCAAATACCGTGTGGCGACCCAGCCCAGATGCGACAACGTCACTGACTGCCAACGGACCCGCGTCAGAAGAGCCTTGGACGTTGGGAAGCTGCACGGGACATCCATCAACTCATCTCTTTCATCATTTTGTTCATGCCTTCTGACATCTGCAGTGGAGACGGAGACCTTTCACCGGCTAGTATAACAAGGATGTGGACTCATAGTGACACACCCTTGCGAGAATGCCGAAGATCGAACCTTGTGCTCTCCACACTCACCGACGCTACTGACTGGTGTAGCGCTTCTCAAAGCCTTATACTTCGTGGTGTAGCGCTGCTCGAAGCCTTATCCTTCGTGTCAGTTGGTGTCTGGGTCAATGCTCAAGACATCTCACTTCTTTCATCGTCTGCATGCTTGTGGAAAAGCCTGCAGCCGGGGAAGGGACCTCATGCTGTCTCCTGCGCTCAGTTTGCGTAAGTCTTGGCAACGGTCATGTGCTGAAAGCGAGTTGTTTTGATTTCTTTCCTCTCTTCTTCTTACATCAATCCACTACCGTACCTCATCCGCGCTCTTCCATCTATCACTCATCATTCGTTGTCCGTCACTTCGGCATTATCACCAGAGCTCCCTGCGGCCGTCTTCATTCGCCACGGGGTCGCCGCGCGTGTCTGTTCGCTTCACTGCCGCCTTGCACCTACGCCTACAGTAAGCCTCACTTTACAGGGTCTTAGTCAGTCACTAACATTTCGCAGGTCCCTCACTACGGGACATCTACTCTCCCACCATGCAAGCATCATCTGACCCGTTATCGGAAGCAGCACTACACCAGATCTGTAAGTTGTGGCCACCATCCAGTCTGGTCATTTGCTAACGGACGGCGTGTCGTAGGCGTTGAAGTGATGGAAGACAAGATCAAATGGCTCAAAAGCCAATTGGAAATCGCGCAAGCCGAGCATGAACAGTATACCAGGCAGAAGCAGACGGTACATCGGGTTGCGCAGGAAATTATTTGGTACAAGAACCATCTAGGCCAGCGGCATGAGTATTATGCCCTAGTCCCAAGGCACTTGCTCGAGAAACTGAGCGAGGAAATCGAGAAGCTTTGAGTCGGACGACAGAGCACCTTTTCCGTGCTCCTCTCAAACATGCTTTGTGCTGCTGGAGCGCAGAAATCACAATGTGGAAAGGTGTAGCTCGCAAGATGAGCAAACAGAACAGCGTGTAATCCATCAAGAGCTCTTCCATCGATTCCTCCTTTTGACTCTTGTTTCCCAAATGGCTTAACTTTTCTCTTCCTGTCGCCTGAGCGTTGCAGCACAGAGGACCATTGTTCTCATCCGTCCACACAGGAAAACCTTGCTCATGCGCCTGCTCACAAACCTTTGCCGCGACTTTGCAGCACAATCCACCTCTTTGAGGAATTCCACTTTCGTTTGATCGCACGTGTAGCGGTTGGGAGACGGAGGGATCGCTTTGTCTTGTTCCTTTTTCCGTGATCGGGTAAAGGGTGTTCGATGAGATGTGGGTGGCGTTTCGTTCCAGGGACGTGTTCAATGCCGCGTCCTGAGCCTAGAAATCAGTATCACCATCAATGCAGAGAAGCTGATTCACGCGAATGCGAAAGTGCTGAGCCACCGCCGGGCTTTGGTGTTGATATGGCGCGTTTGATCGGATCTTCGTTGGCTCGTCGACCGTTTGGTGCAAGCTCAATGGAGAACCTCCAGGCGTTGACACTCTGGCTGTTGATTGAGCGCTGCACAGTAAGTGGTTGTTGATGCAGTGAAGAAACGGCACTTAATGCTTGAGCTCTATACCGTCGGCAGTGCAGATTCGTCCTTGTCTGGCACTTGTGCTGCTGCGGCTGCTTATCCTTGCATGTCTCCCATCGTTTTCCCGATGAGATCTCCGCAGTGCCTACTGCTGCGTAAGTGCGGCGAGTCCCGCTGAATGGGGGTTATATAGACGATCGGAGTCTTGACCCAATCACCACAGCGCCAGAAGTCCATGGCGCTGTGGTCGAGTTGGTGCAACCTTCTTAGCTTAGGGGGGACAAACAGGTTGTGACCAGCTCATTACAGATCTATCATGCTAACTTCTCACAGGTAAAAGGACGTAGCTCAATACTGATGCGATTACCAGTATTGAGCGAACCTTTTTGCCATATTGTTTGAATGTTTTTGCTTGGCATATTTGTTTTGATATCGAGGAACGTGAGAGGCTCGAACGCACGTCCTGCAATTGAATATCACCTAATCAACGTTTTGCTCCACTTTTACTCATGGCTCCATCAATTACTCATGAAGTCAATTATACATTTGAATGCATGGCAATCATAATATACTGGAGCTAATCTGCTTAAAGAGCACGCCTACGTGAACTATAGCCACAGAATTGTTCCATTTCACGTTCAGTTTTGAACCGCCGGCTCAAGTTTGTTCAAAAAGTCTCCTGCGAACCAGAACGATCTATAAACATCTGCTTCACCAGTTCATAGGGAAGGGAGTGCGGTTTTTGGCATTATTTGCGTTTTGTGAACAAATGAAACCCTTGGGAGAATCACTTTCAATCCCATTTTCATGTATCTGGCTCAAGTACGAAACGGTCAATTCGTGTACACCGCAGTGCAATCGTCTCCATTGTGAATGCAATGTTTCTAGAAATCGCGTGATCCAGAAGCCGCGCGAGAGGTGATCAACGCCTTCTGTGAACGCTTTGGTAGTATAACCACGCTGTGGACTCATCATCGGTGTGCTATGCATCCCATATTCCCTCGCCAATGAACTCGAACTCGTCGTCGTCGGCTGCCTCGCCGAAATCGTGGTCATGCTCTTCCGTATCCCCGTTCGCATCCCATGTTTCCTCGCCAATGAACTCGAATTCGTCGTCATCTGTCCCCTCACCGAAATCGTGGTCATGCTATTGAGTGTCTGAGAAGTTGACAGCGCTGTCACAGCGCTGCAACTGCAATTCTTGTTGCTCCTCCGTTGACCCATTGCCGATAGTCGGGTTGTTGAGATGGATGCCAGGAATGGTGGTAACAAGCAGTACGCCCTCATTTGGATGCGGTTCCACCCTCTTCTTCTGCTCCGTCAATAGGCCTCCAATTCGCCAGTGAGTGCACAGCCCGATAGCACAGAGCCGACACGCAGCGGAAGGACTGCGTCCCTGGTGAAAGCGTCAACAAGATCAAGTACACGTTTAGCGCTGTCTATGCTATGGAGAAATGTAGGCCTCTACCCGTTACGAGTCACCACAAGGTGCTCGGCTTGGACATGGCCGCAAGCAAATTGCTTCAGCAAAGTGGTTGCTCTGCGTCCAGACATCAATCTTGCACGTTTTTGATAGACAAGGGCCATTGAAGTGGGCTCGGTGTCATGTCTGTAGTGCCTCATACCCGTGTAGTATGCATAGGATCTGGGGGCAAAAAAATAAGTAAGTTGTAGCTTTTGAGAAGAAAAGAAGCCGAAGGCGTTTGAGAATATGAGCAAAACGCCAAGACCACGGGAGCCGGCATCCTGCATATCTGTGTCACCATTGAGTCTGCTGAACAACAGTCGCTGGACAGAAACCTCACAAAAACACTCCAATGACGCGAAACATCTCGAACATCACATCACCACAATCATACACGAAACCACTGCAAGAGTAGCTCAGCATGGCACCAACATTCACTGGATTTACCGACGAGCTGTCTCCACGCAGACCCTTGCTGATCAAGTCGTGGCGGGTGTGGGTATAGGTGTAGGTGTAAGTGCACCTTCCATTAACAAACTGCTACTGCCTTCTACGACGACTGCCTTCCACACTTCCTGCCTTCCCTTCTGCCCACACCCATACCTACTCCTTGCGTTAGCAAGGGTCTGCAGCCCAAAGGCAGAAAGTAGTCAAATTTGCACTACAAGAACCTATTTTCTTCATATATTTATTACAACACAATATAACATATTAGGTGCTTGCAAGCTAGAAGGAAGATACAAGAAGAGGAGGACTTTTATTCTATCGACTCAGAATTTTTATATCTGCTTTGTTGCAAAATCGGCAAGTCTTAGGAAAAAAAGGAGGTGTTTTTAAAGCGACTTTGCGACAAAAAAGATTGCAATACGATAGAGCACTTCTACAACAAGCTAACACTTAGAGCTTCTTCGCAAGGCAAAATAGGGGAGATCTGTCTCTCCAGAATATAGAGTATAGTGTTTTGAACTATCGCCTTTATGCGAATCCAAAATCCATTCCATAGTGCATAGATGTCATTTCTTTTGTCCAATTAAATCTTTTGCATGTCTCCAAAATGCCTATATATTATCCTCTTAATAAATATGATTCTTTCCCCTCGAGGTACACCTCTGCACTTGCATTTCTGCCCGATGTGTGGTTGTTGATATATAATCAAAAAACCAGTATTGTTCCTATATAGCCGTAGTGCACGGATGTTATATTTAGTACTTCCGGCTGCAGGCCCTTCTACGAAGGCTTTTCTAGCTACACTATACCCAAACTGAACACTTCCGAATCCCGATCGACGCTAAATCCACGTGCAGTAGGGAAAGGAAGGAGGTGTTGTTAATATGGAAGGCAGTGGACCCTGAATTCTACATTACGTGGATACACTGGAGAAGCCTACGAGAAGGGCCTGCTTGGAGGCAGCCGACGAGGTCCTTCTGCGCAATGGTAAGTGCAATTTCCGAGTATACGATACCAATTCTGATGAGTGTAGCTCTTGCGGTGGCAGAGGACTAGATCAACTACTTGGAGCGGCAGCTGGATATAGCTCAGCAGGAAAATGAGCAGATGATGGAGGAGAAGGATGTCATGTGGCACAGACGTGTTGTGGTGAAGGAGGCGGCAAAGAAGGTCGTGAACCAGGCCGAGAAACCACACGCGCAGCGTGACCCCTTTGTGCTCGTGCCAAAGGCTCTCCTCAAGCAGCTGGCAGACGAGATCGAGAAGCCATGAGGATGCATTGAAACTCGAAGCGTTCCGTCGAGTCATAGGTGGAGCTCTACCTCGTTTACATATTCTGGAACGCATTCACTTCTACCGAATCAACCTTCCGAGCAGCTTCAGTAACATTCGGTGTATCTCCTGGACTCTGTGAGGAAGAAAAGGATTGCGCTTTACGTTCTCGACTATGGCTAGAATGGTGAGCTGCTCTCGCGAATACCATCTCGAGCTACGCTTCACCTGGTGGAGTGGTTTACCTCACTCGTCGAGTAAACTGACGTCCTGCCAGATAGAGGCGAAGTTGTCCAATTGAGTTTCAATCGTTTTCGGGAGGTTGACGGCACCTTTGATCTTCTTCAGCGTACAATCGACGGAAGATCTGATTATAAAGTATTCCGCCCAGCTGCACAACGAGACCTATGAGCTCGTAAAACGCTGTTTTGAGCCGGAGAGTAACGGCATATTTCCACTTCTCGATCTGTCTGCTAAGCTGAGGAACAGGATCTACGATATGCACTTCAAATTACCCAGCTCGGGCATTGGCATCAATGCCAAGGAGAGCCGGAGGCTAGGACTGATCTCTCGATCAGTTCAGCATGCACCACCTGAAACTGGGTCTTCGCTCAAGATAGGGTTCATCCTGAGCCCGCACGAGTCACACTTGCCATAAGTATGGTTTGTAGACAAGTCTACAAGGAGGCGGTTCCTCTGTTCTACAGCCTTTTACTTCTACTTCGACTGCTCAATCACTCTCACCGACACGCTTCCCACACTACCGCAAGGGAAGTGAAACTTTTCGAGCTTAGCAGCAGAAATGCAGACTCCCGCGCTCTCATAGTTTGGAAAAATCGAAATTCGCCTTCCCGACCATATTCAGGCAACATCATCGCGGCGATCTGCTTGTCCTCGCGCTCGAGCCTACCTTTCAGATTCTCGTCAAGAAAGACGCCGGCGATGGAGAAGGAGGAGCAGGCAGAGGTCTCCCAATCCAAAATCATCGACCTATAACCCAGCTCACAAGTCATGGAATTTGCTACGGTGAAGTAGACTTCCAAAAGCTGAAGGCATTGAATAGCTGCCTCCACCAGCGATAAGAATTGATCACTAGAGTAAAAAGTGAGAGCACTCGACTCGCAAGCAGTATCTGCAAACTCTCTACAAATTGGGTGAGGGACCGCATTTCTGCAAGCACAACACCAAGGGTCTATCAACGTACGACTAGGAAGAGTGTGAGAAGTGTCGAATAGTCTCGGTAGAACATCATGCAGCAATCCACCACTAACATATAAAGAGATTCGTTTCCTTGGTGATTGTAAGCCGCTGCAGTCAAAATCGAGACCGTGGTCTGAGGCTGTGAGCCTGCAAGTAACAGTATCTACAACTGCAGGATGAATGGGACGTACAACTCACCTCTCACATGTAGACGCTCGAAGCGATGAACAAGAGGTTGAGTTAAAGATTAAAGCCAACCGCTGGGTGCCAGAAACATACTACGTGCCTCACAGAGTGGTCTAGCATCAACACTGGTTGCTGCAATTCGCCACCTGAGAGGCTCGCCCTTTGCGCTCGACGCTATCACCAGGTGCATGGCGACCAGTCAGGAAGAACAGGAAAAGGAGCCTGGCGACAGCAAGGCGTTCAAAGGGGCGCTCGCTGTCGCCGTGGTGGAGCTTCAGAAGGAGGAGAAGCAGTCCCAGCAGCACAAGAGAAGTGAGATGGTAGCGGTTTAGTGGAAGGCGAGGAAGGCGAGGGAGCAGAAGAAACTCTCGGGTCGGCACTTGATGTTGAAAACACTGACCTCAGAGTCTTATTTCATTTGGGCTTTCTTATGATGCCTTGCCAACGATTGAGATCTTTGAACATGGATTCTATTTACCACATCGAGGGCAAAACCCCATCATTGATCCTGCAGCGAAGAAAGGTCATAGAATGAGAGACCATGGGCGAAGCTGCCGTGCTCGAAAGAGAGCATTCCAAATTTCACAGGTGGATCACGTCAAATGTTCAGGTGAATGCCTTCGTAGTACGTTGTATCGACAGTGAAATCGTGCGTCGGATCTCCTTTTTTGCACAACTTTCACAGAAGTAGAGGGCTTGGTGTGCTGCATTAGAGCTCTTTTCTTGGTCCTGAATCATGCTCACGAAAGGACTTCGAGACTTGGGTCGGCCCACGTGAAGGTACTCTTGAGTTCAGAAACATTCTCACGATCGAAGCGGATATACTGTGAGCCGTTACCGCTTAGCGTTAGTCTGACTGCATGGCACTATACGGCTCTACATGCCTGTAAGCTCGGATATTTGCTGTTGACCTCTAGATCGGGGAACTGATGGTCTTGCTCTGGAGATCTGAGAACCCTTTACATGATTGCTTCCTTTCCGATGCTGCCCATTTGGGCAGTGAGAGAGTCGGCTTCCACCCCAGCTAAGAGCTAATGCTTACGCAGCTCATTGAGTCCTTCTTCATGTATCATTTGGGCCAAGCATTCCTCCTATTGACGGTGGCAACAGTGTTTCTGGGCCTGATATAATCTTTCTCGACTTTGTCGCTGCTCACCGGAAGTCCTGAAGAACTACCACATCCTAGACGGCCCTTGCTAAGCCGTGATCGTTGCTGCTCGCTGTGGACATGGCTTTCGAAACGACAATCTTCAGAGTCTGTGAGATAGAGCAGTATGCATCTTCAGCTTCACGTCTGCCGCAGGCTCTGGTTTGTTATAATCGACAGATATACGACGCGTAGGATACAATTCCTCTAGATTGGCCAGTATAAACGGTGATCGAGGGCTGAGACGTGATTCGATGTGTGGTCCGAGTATCAGAGCGTCGAGATAAGTGTCTGTCTTGTGCTGCGAGAAGCTCGGGGCGTTTCAAAGCTTGCATGGTCTGGTGCGAAGTTTTGATTCTGGTGCGTCAGGCGTTGTCCTTAGAGCTTTCTTCGGTCTCAACTTGACGAATTTACGCACAACACGGACGACGAAGCGACACACCACCATTGAGTAAATCATCACGTCGAGTAAGACACTCACACCTTCGATACATTCCAAGAAAACGTCCGACCGCCATGGCCACAGCAGCAGCACCAGCACTAGCAACACCACCACCATACGCTGAGACAGTCGTCGTCCAGCCCATCACTCCTCTCGGCCGTGATCCACCAACACTTCTCTTCTCCAATGGCACCAAGCACATCATGTTAAGCCAGTCACTCCTCGCCGCCGCCCTTCACTTCCGCGGACCAAACGGGCAATGCCCAAACCAAGCAATGGCAATCGACGGAGACGCGCAGATCCAAGCCGTCCTGAGTGCACAATGGCGTGCCAGTGAGGATAAGCAGATCTGTAAGACCCCTTCCATGATGATGTCTGTACCCGACGCTTCACTGACAACTCATGTAGCATCCTGGTCAGAATGGTACTCGAGAAGACTCGCTACCCAACGCTTCCAAGCACAACGATGTGAGCAAAGCAGCCTCGTCACCTACTTGGTGGACACCTCCCCCTCTGCCGCGCCACCGACCCAGCGAGAGCTCTCGACGACGCTGGAAGCATTGGTTGGCGCCGTGGCGCAGGATTGTGAATACCACCACCCAACCATTGAGCGGGTGATGCGCGGCCTCGGGATTTATTGGCCTCACTCGGAGGCAGAGAAGGCTGAGCTTAGGAGGGTCTGCCCTTGAGCCTAGATAGGCGGAGGAGGGGAGCGTGGAAACACTTCCCCTGCCTCGAAATAATACATCAGTTTCTTCGGCAGGAGGTGTTGACCACGCCGACCGAGTCGCATCTTGAGTCTTCGAATTTTCCCTGTTTCTCGAGCCGAATCACAGTCTGCTGCTAACGTGAACATAACGTGCCATGGGTCCTGTTCACTTGACCAGAGCACCTCCTCTGATCAGATTTGGCCAGCGTAACAGCTTCATTTGTGGCCACGGATCATCAGGGCATTCGATTTGCGAGCTGGTTGTGGAAGCGTTGCTATATTTTCTCCAAGACCCACCATGAAGGTGAAGATTGATGAAAAAGTGTAGACGCTTGATAAACCATCTCTGCCATGGGTGCTCTCTTGGGGGAAGGGGAAAGGGGACGACAAAGAAAACCAACGGAAGGACATGCGGAAGGGGAGAGAGCGACAGGAGGCCGAACTGGACGCCTTTTCCAGACTCAATGTCTGGCGGTCACTCGAAATACGGTGACCTTTTGATCTAAGTCAGTCCCTGACACTGAACGCCAGAAGACGTGCGTCTACGGATGCAACGATGGTGCCTTGGAGCTCGTTGCCTGACTTTGGTTGCTGTAGGTGGAAGGATGGCTGAAGGAAAAGCTGCGGCGCTGAATGACAGCAGGCCGAGACTTCTGCCACATGACTCTGAAGGTGTGGCTGCATGCATGAGGCTAAACAACGGTCGTTGCTAGGACTAAGAAGCTGTGCTCCAGAGGGGGCAAGAGGAGGATTGGGAAACGTGGACCGCAGTGCGAGGGATGTCGTCTGTGCTCTTTCATGCGACTGATGATCGAATGGTGACGGTGAATGGTTTTTCTCGTTCGAATGAATCAACAGACTGCTGGGGCATCGATAGCAAAGGTCAGCATACTGGATCATCAACACACATGCTGAGGCTGTGCACGCCACAGGACACCCACTAGCTTCCGAGCAGCCGTGCCTATCGGGGTGCGGCAGTGAGCTTTTGTTATTGTTTCGTGGACCGCGGAAACCTCCAGAAGCTTGCAAACTCTTCTCCCTTCCACCGCCGCCTCTCTACATCTCACATCAAGACCACGCCAATTGCAGCTCGTCTCGAATCAGAAAATCCATACTGATTATCTCAACAACATCTTCTTCAGATAGTCACCCTCCTCGCGAGCCGCGTCCAACAAAATCGCGCAAGAGTACGATCAGCCATCCAGCCTCATCTCACCTCCAAAGCTGACACCGGCAGGATTATCCTTCCATCAACAAACGTGAGTAACACCAGCCCCAAAAAGCATCCCCACCCGCCATTACAATCCGTCCCACTCTACTCCAAGTGGCGAGGCGTAAAATTGGTGGCGGAGATTGATTGCTGCTTTGGAAGCGCGCGCGGAAGTGTCCAAGCCCTTGTGGTTCGGCATGGAAGCAAACGTGGAAGAACAGTATCGTATTCGACGGACGCAGGCCGCCAAACCGGTCCTACCTACCGTTCTGCTCTGCTATTGCACCGCGGCTGAGCTTTCATGAACGTGTGGGAAAGAGGATACGGACATTTATCAGCGCGATGACTGGTTTTGGAAAAAGATATGCTGACCGTGACCAGGAACAGCTGCGACCACCTGTTCGATCGAACGAAATCTTCGACAACCTGTTCATCCTCCGACAGCGAGCCAATACCTTGTCGAAACTCAAATATCCCACGAGAATGGCAGGCCAGTGCACCAAGACTTTCACAAGCCAGCCAGACCCCTTCGCTGGTAAAGGTCGTCCTGCCTACACTCGTGGCTCGATGAAGGCAGCGCAAGGAAGAACAACATTTTCTCTGAAGCCTTTGTGAAGCGAGTCAGCCCGGGTGGTTGGTCGCGGAAACATCGGTGGAAGAGAGACATCTCACCTTGCTGACCATGATAGGGCCTTCCACTTTCCATCTCCGCCAGCGCACCGAGCTGCCTTCACGAGCTGCACCGAAGACTGCTGAGCCACCAACCTACCTTCGCTGATCTGGTAAAAGTCATCTTGCTTAAACTCGTGGCTTGATAAAGGCAGCGCAAGGAGAAACAACACTGTCTTGGAAATCTTTGTGAAGTGAATCAGCCCGGGTAGTTGGTCGCAGAAACATTGGTGGAAGAGAAACATCCCACCTTGCTGACCGGGATAGGTTTTCGACGAGGTTCTTATCCTTCCACCTTTCACCTGCTAGCTGCTAGCTGCCAGCTGCGACCTCCGCCGGCGCGCCAGACTGCCTCGACTTCTCAACCTCCAGAATCACTGTTGAGCCACCGAAGCACCTTCGCTGATCTGATAAACTCGTCTTGCCTATCTCCGTGGCTTGATGAAGGAAGCGCAAGGAAGAAGAACACTGCCTCGGAAGCTTTCGTGGAAGCGACTCAGCCTTTATGGTCGGGCGTGGAAATGATTGTGGAAGAGCAGTACTGCACCAACGAAACACCGATCTTGTCCATTGATGACTGGGATCGGAATATACGATGTGGACATCTTTCAGGAAGCGTAGAGCACACGTTGACGCCATGGAAATTGGGTTGACGTCTTCGTACGAGTGGATTGTCAGAGCACAGTAGCTTTTGGTACACAAATACATGTCAATCAATAACTAACATTTCTCATTCCATCATTACTACCTTTCACCTTTTACCTTTCCACTTTCATCATATCACTTCCCATTACTTACTCTGAGACACCAATTTCCAATACTAAATCCATTTCGTCAGCACCCCATCTCAACCCCAACATCCATGTTTACAATTCAACTCACCTGACACCCACCATTCCCATACCTAGCCTCGTTAGCACCATACTCATCACCCCTCACACAGAGATCAAACATCTGTTGACGACAGTACTCTATGCGAAGAAGAATTAGCGGAAACCTCCTTCGTCAATTTCCAACTCACTTTGCGGAATCCACTGCGCAGGTTTACACTGTCCATTGATCCTGACGCTAGCATTCGGAGGAGAGGACCTAGCGCCGCTGGTAGCGTAAGCAGATGGAGCGACTAAATTGGTTTTGGAGCAGAAGCGGTTGATTGCTTGGTACTGCGAGCGTTAGCGAAGTCAAGAAGAAGAAGAGGCGGAACATACCATGTACTTGTTCTTGCCCTTGCAGAAAGAGGCAGGGGAGATCTTGACGCCTGTGGCATTGGCCCCGCGTGGAATGGCGAGGAGGATCAGGCCAACTAGGAGAATGAGGGGGAGGGAGAGTTTGAAGGATCTCATGATTGCGATGTTGCCGGACGGAACGCACGGCAAGTTGAGGTTGCGGAGATGGAAGGATTTGGGAGAGGGCTGGGGACTTTGAGCATGGTTGGAAGTCTATTGATGGTCATATGCGGTGAGTGTTTTGGATTGGTATGCCGGATTGTGCTGACAATGGGACAAAGGGATGCGGCAGGAGACGATGCCAAGAGGAGTATGGCTTCGGATCGGCCTGATCCAGGAGCCACAGAGCCCTAAGAGCGGTCGAAACACGGTTCTGAGAGGTCTTGGCTGCACGAAAGCATACTGTATGCAGCACACGATCCAGATACTGGGAATGCCTTTGGTGCCAAGACCATCTCGGTTCTTGCTTCGCCCTCGCCAGAAGCCTTTCAAACGATTGGAGCGTCCCCCACAATGGCGCAACTCTGCTCACGGGTCTTCCGATGTGTCTTGGCACTGTGGAGCCCTTCAAGAGCAACGTCGGTGCAATATGAGAGCACTGCGAAGGTTGTACAGTCGGGAATCGTGAAATGGGATGAAGTCGGCTTTCACTTTCGCTAGTCGCTCTTGGCGTTTGCCTCAGGCTGCAAAGTCAGCTGACTCTGGAAACGATTTCTCCCCACAAGTCCCATCTTTCACAAGCGTCTCTCTCGCTCTCCAACGCCGACGGTAGCCGTTCAACGATTACGGACTACGCATTCACAGGCGCTACCATTGAGAGCTCGTGATAAGCATGGCGGGCGCGAGTACCGGATGCTTTGTATATGAAGGAAGCGATGACGCTGATGGCAATGGCAAGTACTTGACTCTCAGTGTTCCTTTGTTGATTACGACTTCCCATACACTCCGCATTATCGCAGCAAATGGCTACAGCGACCAGATTGACCAAGGCATTGCGGTCGGAGACTGGCCTTGCTCATACAGCTCCATTGAGACGTGGAACGACTTCGAGATGCACATCATCATGCACCACCACACAACGGCGGCAGCAGTCAACAAAGCGACGATTACATTCCACCTCCCAAAATGAACACGCAGTTCCCATACCACTATCCACCGCCGAACCAACATTCACACACGCAGAGAAACTCCCGATAATGGCTCCTCTCGCGGCCTTGCCACTTTCCTCGGTCCTCCGCTCGTACCTGATAACGACCATGTCGAGCTCTCCTGCACTCATGTCCGCCTCAACCGGTCTTCTCCGCCAAATGCTCGACTCTCCGAACCCACTCTTCAACCTCAAGAACCCGCTCATGAGAGCCATACTCTGGGAGACATTCTACAAGCAATTCTGCGCCGGCGAGAACCAAACACAGATTGAACAACGATGCGCAGAGCTCCGGCAACTGGGCTACAGCGGCGTCATCCTCGAATATGGCAAGGAAGTGTTGAAGGAGACCAAGACAGACGAGCTGGAAGACGTCGCAGCGTGGCGGAAAGGGATACTGAGCACAATCTCCATTGCCGCTGAAGGCGACTTCTGCGCCTTGAAATGGAGTGGCATGGGACCTGCGGCGATGCGGAGAATGGCAGAGGAGAAGCCGCCCAGCAAAGAAATGGAGGAAGCCATGCATGCTGCTGTTTCCGCTGCTGCCGCGAAGCATATATCCCTCCTACCCAGCGCCGAGGAGACTTGGAATCTGAACGGTTACCAGAAGTGGACGCTTGACATGCAGAGAGCGTACAACGTGGGCGGCAAGAGCGTGGTCTACAACACCTACCAAATGTATCTCAAGGATATGCCAACCAGGATCGCCAAGCATCTGGAGATAGCTAAAGCTGAAGGCTTCACACTGGGTACCAAACTCGTCCGAGGTGCATACCTTGGATCGGAAAAGCGAAGCCTGATCCACGATACCATCCAGGCTACGCACGATGCCTACGATTCCGCCACCTCAGCTCTCCTTCACAGACGATACAACAACTTCGTTCAGCCCACAGCTCCCGGCCAGGAGAAGATGCAGGATGGCATCAACGTCATGGTTGCCTCTCACAACGCAGTGACTGTCGAGAAAGCGCAAGAATTGCGACGACAGCAAAAGCTACGTGGCGAAGAGCTGACACCGCTCGCGTTTGCCCAACTTCAAGGCATGGCGGATGAAGTCAGCTGCACCCTTCTTGCCGCAGCAAAAGCGAGCGAAAACGACCCCAACGCCGTCCAGGAGAAGGTCTTCAAGTGCACGACCTGGGGTTCCATGCAGGACTGTCTCAACTACCTCCTCCGCCGCGCAGCTGAGAACAAGGATGCTGCTGGCAGGACATGGGAGACGAGGAACGCTATGGGTACTGAGTTGGCGAGGAGGATGAAAGCTACGTTTGGTTTGAAGGTATAGGCTCATTGAGCAATTATGACATGAGGCATGGAAGACATGATTTTGAGCGTTCACGTTTTGCATGGCGAGGAGTCACAGGCATCAGCAAATAGCTTCTTGGAAATGAGATGATTTTTCTTCCAAGCCATCGTGGCATTTAACCAGGCTTTCCGTCTCAAGCGCACCATATGTCGGACTCGAAGCTCGAAGCTGGAGCTTCCGCCAAGACTCCGGTTGCGGAAGCGGCTTTCAGCGGCTCTTTCACAAGCTTCGCACACGGACACCGAGGTCATGTGGAGATGTTTATATGCCTCCGAGAATACACCACTGGGGTTGCCGAGAGGATTGGACATATAATATCCACATGGTCTGGGTACGGCGCCGTGGGTAGCCGGACGAGCTTCGAGAGAATGCGTACTACCGCTCGTCCAGGGTGAGGCTGTCTTTCGGGACTTTTGACGTTTGAGGATGTCTGCTCGGGTTCACGGTGGATATTCAATATTCTCATCGACTCGACCGAAGAAGAAAAGAGCTGGCGCTGAAAATGGGCAATGTTTCTTTCGGTAACAGTCACTCGGCATCCAGACTAGAAGTAAGGGAGACGGCCTCTCGGGATTCTCGATGTTGGATAGGTCGTAGAGCCTGTTCCATCGTGCTGAAAAGCTCACTCTGCACCACTCAATTGCTTCTGGACTCTGTGAAAGAAGCACGCTTGCGATGCTTGAGTGCAATGGCCTATTACATTTCAACAAGTTCCAATGCCTAAGGCACGCTTCAACAGCATTAAAACATGATTAGCGCTGTTGTATCTACGTTGAAGCGGCATGAGACAGCCGAAGGATATGTTTCGACGTCTACTCACAATGCCGGAGTCCAAGCTCAAAACGCTTTCCTGATGATATCTGGTTGGAAATTCGCATGAACCTTGGAATGTGAGGTTGCCCAAATCAATGTTCGCAAGGCTACTATGCTACCTCTTAAGACTTATCATCACCTGTATACTTACACTTCTCCGTAAACTCAGAGCTTGGAGTAGACCTGCAGTCCACTCCGCCTTGATTCTCGGCTCATCGGCCGGAGCCCGGAGATAGCTCCACGCACGACATATCTGGGGATCTGCACAGCGTACATTCTGGCCTATCACTGTGGATATGTACACGCAAGTTCCTGATAACGCCATTCGCTGTCCCAATGAGTGATACCTTCATCTATTGCTTCTTATAAGCTTGCAAGCCAAGAAAAGGCTTGGAGAAGCTTGTTTTCCGCCTCGCTTTCATCATGGCGTGCGAGATTCAAGAAAAGCGTACCTATGCTGATGAGCTCATGATACAAGATGTCAAAAGAGGCAGCATCACAGAACCCAAAGTCGGCGAACTCAATCCCGGAGAGGCTGAAGCGGGAGGTTTGGGAAGACATTTAGGCCTATTCTCCACGACGTTTCTGATCATCGGCCGCATAATCGGAACCGGAATCTTTTCGACTCCTTCTACCATCGTAGAATCCGTTGGCAGTGTCGGTGCAGCATTCATGTCATGGCTTCTGGGCCTCGCACTCTCTTTCTCCGGTCTAGCCATCTGGCTGGAGCTCGGCTGCATGATCCCGAGGTCTGGTGGGGAGAAGGTATATCTTGAGGCAATGTACAAGTCGCCCAAACTCCTATCCACGACAATTTTTGCAGTCTATGCTATAGTTCTAGGATTCACAGCCGCAGGATGTATTGTGTTCGCAGAATATGTAGTTGCTGCAGCGGGTCAAGAAGCAACGGAATGGGAGAAAAGGGGGATAGCGATTGCGGTGATAAGTTTTATTTGTGTTTCGCATACGATTGTGCCGAAGTGGGCGTTGAGAGGGATGAATGCGCTAGGGGTTGTGAAGATTGTGGTTTTGGTTTTCATTGTTGTGACGGGGTGGGCGGTTTTGGGAGGTGCGGCGGGGGAAAGGATCCCGGATCCTAAGGCGAGTTTTAGGAATGCTTTTGTGGGGAGCAGTGGGAGTGGGTATGAGTGGGCGATTGCGTTGTTTAAGTGTTTGGATTCGTATACTGGGTGGTCGAATGCTGCGTATGTTTTGAATGAGGTTAAGAATCCGGTTAGGACGTTGAAGATTGCTGGGCCGTTGGGACTTGGGGTGTGTGGGGTGCTGTATATGCTTGCGAATGTTGCTTATTTTGCGGTTGCGACGAAAGAAGAGGTGGCGGCGAGTGAGCAGACTGTGGCTGCGCTTTTTATGTCGAAGGTGTTTGGAGATGCTGGGTCAAAGGCTATCAGTGTGCTCATTGCTATCTCGGCGTTTGGCAATGTCATGACTGTGACTTTTGCCCAAGCCCGTGTGAATCAGGAGTTGGCCAAGGAAGGTGTGATACCGTTCCCGAAGTTCTGGGCTTCGAGCTGGCCAAGAGGTGCACCTGGTGCCGGACTGCTTTTGCACTGGATTCCGAGCTTTATCATCATTGTTGCAATACCTTTTGGAGATGCATACAACTTTATTCTCGATGTTGAAGGGTATCCAGGATCAGTCATCGACTTCTTCGTCGTCGCTGGATTCTTTTGGCTTCGCTATTCCCAACCCCAACTTAACCGACCTTTTCGGTGCTGGCTTCCAGTTGCGGCCTTCTACTTGGCTGCTCAGGTCTTCCTTATGGTTGCACCGTTCCTACGACCTCCAGGAGGAAAGGGAGACACAAGCTTGCCATACTGGCTATCCTCAGTTGTCGGGATAGTCATCTTGGTCGCTGCGGCATTGTATTGGGTCATTTGGAGAGTGTTACTACCAGCTCTCGGACGGTACAGTTTGCGAGCAGAGCACGAGAGGCTGCAGGATGGCACTGCTGTTGTAGTATGGAGGAAGGACAAGAAATTGTAGCGTCCTCCCTTGCTTCGGCGTGAGACAATGGAATGAGAGTGCCGAATTCACGACAAAGCGCCTCCAGTCTTTCAATTTCTTTCTTCATGCTGGTATTGACTTCGGCGCCTCTGCTCTCTCATTGTGACTAGGAGCGTCTTCCTACAAAATGGCCCGTGTGACTTCCTCAGCTTCCCACGCCGCGGTCGAACTTCTGAATAGCTCTCCGTCTGCGAGCCACGATATTCTCAGCAGTGGCGAAGTGGCTGCCCTCGCTCTGTGTCCTCCGCCGGAAGTGCTCGATCTCGCATGGAAAGAAAAGCAGGTGGTGGTGGATGTGGTGGAGTACGATCCAGTGTATGGTAACGGCGCGGCCACAACACACATTCCGCCACTTCTGCGAAACGCGTTGGCTCCGCAAAATGGCTTTGTAGTCGTGCACTTGGAGAAGGATGTGCTCGAGGAGCTCGGTGGTGGCGAAGACTGCGGCGACGGCGCTGGACGCCTTCGAGCTGCTACAGCTTGTGGAACGGATGGAAACTTCGGTCATGGCTTTGGTGATATACTTGATATGCTGAGGGTCTTCACGCTGGTCTGCTGCTGCCATGGTGGTGCGGTTGCTCTATGGCGCGATGGCGGGCGGTTGGTCAGGGCTGGACATGAAGTGCCAGGAGTGGTCTCTAGCGGAGGAGATGCTGGTGGCAATCGACTCGTGTTGGTGAATACGTCTGCTTGTCAATCCTTCTGTTGTTTCCAGATTGAACTCTGTCCTGACATGCTGCGAAGAGGCGCCGGAGTGAGATGAATCTCTCCAAGGCTGTCGGAGCAGTCCCGCTGTGAGTTTTGACGATTCGTTGCAGGCCAATGCTTCCTCAAGCTGTAGCGTAACGGCTGTCTGCAGCAAAGATGGCTGCTGCGTTCGTCCATGGCTCGCCTCATACTCATCGCACTGTCTTCGGACACGTCGGTATTGATTCTGTAACCCACGAGGATGGACATACAATGCTCAGTAAGAATGCTGTGCTCCCGTACCATGCCCTGTGGTCCCGAAGTGATTTTTTTCGCACTCGCAGCTAGTCCTGCTCCTGCCAAATGCAGCGTGGTGGTGCTTCTGAAGCCTTGAGATTTCCTTCGCTCTCCCTCGCTCGCTCAGTACAGTCCCGCTGAGCACCGGACAAGTCGTTATCGTCTTCGCGGACCATGCTGAACATATTGCGAGCCTCAGAAAGAGTGTTAGATGGGTGTAGTGGTGCTGCCGTGACCACAATAGCACCCGAGGGCTGATCAGAAGGCGCGGCTTGGCGACAGGAGTTGAGCTTTCCAAAAGACCAGCTGCTTCCTCACTCATCCACCAACACCTGCTTCGCCACGCACACCACAACAACACCTCTCAGAACACACAGAAATCGCATACACTCGCGACTCTGCATGTATTTGCTCGTCTGAGTGTTCTGATGGGATCTCTGCAAGATTTGAGCGGTTGGTGGCCGAGCATTGGCTCCGCGAAGCAGACGCCGGCGACGTCAGCATATCATCGCATACTGCTCGCGACACACTTCGCCGACCACATCTATTCCAACTCAGACTTGGTAAGTACTATCGTCACCTTCTCTCACATGAATCACAGGTGCTATACTCACTGGCGCGGCTGGTTGTGAGCTTGGGTGTGATCTTTCACCTCCGCTCGCCGGTCGCACCACCACCGCCATCTTCGGCGACAGTGAGGCGTAGCACCCTCATACAGCACTGACAAGCATCATAGGGACATCAAATCCTCTGTGATCTGCTGACCCGCCTTTGTCAAGCTGCTAGCGGCGCTGATCCACCAAGGCTTGGCTTCGGTGACTTGGCCGAACTCGACAATACCACCACCACTCCAACACTCGACCAGCGGCGGCAAGGTTGAGCAATGATTTAACCTACTGACACCCATCGCAGTGTCTTCAATGGCCGCCAGCCATCGTCGTCAGCCATTGCTAGTGTGCACATCGCCGCCGCCAATCCACCATCTGCTCGAGCCAGCAGACAAGTGCGATATCGTGCACCGCCAGCCAGCAACCGCAAGGTATGACAATATCCCTTCCACTGACAACACTTCCAGGGCCTCCGGAGCCATTGGAAATTGCTGTCCAGCAACCACCACCAGTCACATCGGTGCCGAGGACTTGTGTCACACTCAAGACCTCCGCGGCAGAAGCATACCACCTACCATACCGCGGCGACAGCAAGGTGTTTCGTGAACCAGCACACACCATACAACTCATACCGCCTCATGGTCTTGGCATAAGACTCCCACAGCAGCAGTACACCTTTCCCGCTGCTACATTGCCTTCCAAGGTCACTGCCGCCGGTCACCAAGACTTCCTCGAACACGGCCAGCAACCGCGTCAAGGTAGTACAGCATTGCACATTCCTCCCTCTCAATCTTGAGGTCGATATCATGCCGACACGCGGTTTTGCAGCAGGTTGCACAATCTCATCGCCGCCAGCCCACCTTTGCCGAGGACTTGGTCAAGAGACGGAATTCCAGTATCGGGGACAACCCCACTACAGCAGTCATACCACTCAGGCCAGAGCCTTTCAAGATACCCTCAATCTGGATGCTGAAGAGCTGAAATTGCTTGGACACTATGCCGTTGCTGGCCATCCCATTGTTCTCAAGATGTGGTCGCCGGGACACGTGACCTCGGGTGGGCCAAGCTTTCACACCTCTACCTCGGACCAGATCTTCAAGGACAGCAATATATCCATTCCACAACCCGACCATACAGTACCAGCGGCATGCCATTCGACTTCAATGTCTGTCATCACCACCTTCAGCCTATCCTCGTGATTTGGCTGAAGGTGGAGATGATGGCTTGGGTTGTCGACGAGGTTTGGTTCCAAGCTGCCGTTCTGCTGCTCTTTGTGCCTACTCTTGGTAGACAGCTGACTGCAGAGCTGACGCAAAGATCCAGACGGAGACTCCTGCATCATCAACATTCCCTTTGCGCATCCGCGAGCCGCACGGCCGGTGTAAGTCGCCTTCCGTTCTTGTCGCCTACTCTGGTAGACACTCCGGTTCATTCCCATGCACACATCTCGGCACCGGTGAGCCTATGGCCCGGGTAAGTCCAGACCCACCACCGCTGCACAATCAGCGACGCATCCTTCGGGATGGGAGTCGAACTCGGGCACCTCTCTGCGCTTTGGAAGACAGCACCTGGTGCACACTTTTGAATAAGCTTTGAGAACCCGCACTGATCTCCAACTCGATTACTCTTGTCTACCGAAGGCGATGTCTGGGGCCTCTAGGTTGATTCAGTTCATGGCGATGCCCTTGGCAGTCTTCGAAGAAGTCGTGTCCGAAGACCAAGCTTGCTTGGATTAGTACGCACATGTTGGGATGTTGGCTCTGGTTGGGTTGTTGGCTCTTGTTGGGTTCTGGGGTGCATTGCTGCTCGGCTTCCAGGCTGCGCTTGCTTGATGTACTTCTCTGGAAGTCTCTTGCTCGACAGTGGACGAACCTGGCGCAATTGAAGAGTCTTTGCTATGCTTTGTTGCACTTCCCTGGAAGTCTCAGAGTTTGCAGAGATCTCTTGGTGATTCGGCTGGTGTGTTGGTCTTTGTGGGTAATGCGCCAGCTCCTGAGGCTGTCCGACTTGTTGTACTTCTCTGGAAGTCTCTTGTTCAGCGACTGAAGGACCGTGCGACATCTCCTGCGAGACCGCTACCGTACCGAGTCGCAGCTGTGACCGATAACACAGGACAGGCACTTCTGCCCGAGAGACACAATCCTGTGATTGCGGTCCTCTGGCAGACTTCCGCTCAGGCGTCATTTTTCTTCTTGCAAAGTACTCCCAGCAGATGACTACTCCTGGTAGACACCCTAGCGAGCTTTGCGCGACATTGTCGTTGTTCAACACACGGCAAGTCCTTTTCATCAACGGCGTCCTTCGCCAATTTCAAGACCACACTCAAGACACCGAGACACGACAGCGGGCGGTCCATTTCAGCACATCGGAGGGGCCGACGCAGTGATGGGCGTTGGATTGGGGCCCATCACCAGAGGTAAGTACTTTCCCCTTTGTGTTTCTTTTCCTTTCCCTTTGGCCGGCATTTGGGAGACCTCTTGTCGAACTTATGCCGCGAGCCACTTTCGTACCGTCCTCACTGCCTTGCTCTCTCCCTCCCTCCCTTTGGCCGGCGTTTGTGACGCCTTTGGTTGATCTTACGCCGTGAGCCACTCTCGTACTGTTAGACTTGTTTTGCTCTACCTTGGCCGGCATATAGCACGCCCGTCACCTTCGGCCGATTCCTTTGGTGGCTATATGCCGTGAGCCTTCCCTGCTGAGTTGGTTTCCCTCTTCCTTCCTGGCCGGCATGTAGCACTCCCAACACCTTCGGTCGACTCCTTTGGTGGCTGCATGCCGTGAGCCTCCCCTCCCGCATAATTTGCTCTCTCCTTCTCTGGCCGGCATGTAGCACTCCCAAACACCATTGGTCAACTCCTTTGGTGGCTGCTGCCGTGAGCCTCCCCTGCTGCTTCGCTTCCCCCCTCTGTCTCTGTGGCCGGCATGTTGTGCATCTTGGACTCATTCCTTTGGTATGCTGCATGCCGTGAGCCTCTCTGATGTCACCATGTTTAGTCCTTGGTTTTCTTTGGCCCGGGGTTTCCTGGTGAGCCACCTCTTCCGTCCGACGTTCCCTTTAAGACTCTGTCTTCAGTGCTTGTAGTGTTGTGTTCTCCTTGGCTGGCGTCTCTCGCCGGCCTGTATGCCTGCTAATCGTTGGTGCCCAGAGATTTGGCTGAGGCTGGCGCATTGCTTCCTCCTGGAGATGCGCGACAGTCGCTTGACTATTTTTGCTTTTCATCAGTGGCTTTCTGCCGGCCTGGGACCTCTCTCGTAGCACACTGCCTTCGGCTTTTGCTACGCCGCAGCACTTTTTCAGCACGAACGTTGTGTTCAGAGCTCGCGCATTCATCGTAGGTATGGCGACCTGGACCTTCCTTCCTTTTCTTTCGACGCTAATTTAACTCTTGGAGATTGGAACCGCAGTGTGCTGGCGATGCCAGCATGAGTACCACTTCGAAGGAACGCTATGAGAAGTCGACTTCAGCAACATGAAAACCTGGCCAGGCTTGTCTTGTAAGCTTATCCGCGACGCCCGAAGACATGCTATCGCTGGAAACGTGTGCTCGGACGAGCTGGAGATTGACGAGGTGTGCACTTGCCGGGACGAGCGACTTCTAGAAATGGCCAGGTCCAAGAGGGTGTATGCTGCGGTCGGTACTTTGCCTTCAATTTGTCATGGCCGGCTCTCAGTCAATCACTGCCATACAATGCATACGATGCGCAACGGCTCGTAGCCATCTCTTTCTGTAGAACCCCTGCTGTCCCAGGCAAGCGGCACAGCCTCGCCACTCCTTGCTATTTCAGTAGACCTCGATCTGTTCCTTGAAGCCTTTGGACTTCCGTTCCTGCTAGCGCTCAGCATAGCAAGGTACATCTCAGACGCTTATCACCAGCCTTGCAAAGACCATGCTTGTCCATGCGGAAGTCGGTCACGAGCCAGAGTCCCAGCATCACCAGATGCAGGATTTCTTCTGCCATACTGATCCACGGCCCTTGGCCTAACGGTGTAGCAGCAAGCTCTCCGACCAAATCCGAGACCTGCGCATTGTACTGCGGCACGATCCTTGATGCTGGCATCCATCGCATTTCGCGCTGTTGTCCAAGTGGCGCTGTTCCTGCGAGGGCGGCCCTTTGTGCTGTCACCTTTGGTGGTGTTGTCCTTGACGGTGCTGCGTTCTTCAGTAACAGGGTTCCTGATGGAGGATCGGTTGGACAAGGACGCCCACAGGTGGTGGTGTGGTATCGGCGATGGTCTAGGCGCTTGAGGTTGTGGATGCTGAATGCTTGATGCTCGGTCATCGCGTTTCCTCCGCTGCGCAGCAAACATGAATTCTCTGCCTTTGTCAGGTGAGAAGGGCAGAATCTCGCTCCACTCCGGTGCTACAGCCTGGCTGCGGTGGTCAGAGTCCTGCCTGGATCTTCCTCTTGGCCTCCAACTCTTGCGCAGCCTTCAGACTTTGCTGCTGCACTTGATACACCCGGTGGATCAACTCGATGGCGGATGCGTCGAGAAGCAGCGAGCCATCTCGTGAGATGTTGTGTCGACTTCGAGCAGAAGATTGCGAGGGTGCGTCTTTGGTAATGCTTTCGGGAGGCATTGTCTAATGCCGTCAACTTCTTTCATCGGGAGGGTTGCTGGCTGCGATGTCGTCAAGCTGCCTCCGTCTGACTTCAATACATTGGACGCCTTAGAACACGAGTTGGATTGCGTGATTCAGAGAGTTACAACTGGTTGTTGGGAGAAATGCGATAGCTGGATGCAACCGGGATGCTGCAGAGACGTTCCAAACATTTCTGGGAGCTTTGGGACCTGGGCTTCCCCAAGCGCAAGATGGCCATGCCTCCGACTACACTGCTAACTTTTGGCATGTTCAGGTCGGGGACATGATCGAGATTGGTAGCTTGACTTATCCTGCTGGATGATCTATGAGACGACACTGCAGACATATCCCATCGCGTGCCCAGGAGGATCCACGCCCGATTTTTGTGGCCATTCTCGTCTATTGCTCAGCAAACAAGTCGCGTGAACTTGGATTCTACAAGTTATGGACTCACATCTAGCTCAATGCTTCATGCCTATCTGAAGTGACCACCGTATGGTATTCGATACCAAGAGCATCGCCGGGAAAATGGCGCTGAGACAAGTCAGACAGCGTGTCTTGGAAAGCGCACTGCCAAATGGATATTATGAGACGTCTAGGCACTTCGCGAAGGTGCTCGTCCTGTAGATCGCCAGATTCGTACGACAACTGTGTTGGAGGCCTGGTAGCCTCGCTGCAGTGCTCTTTTGTCCTTGCCATATGGCTAACAGCTGCTATATCGCCTCTGAAAACCGTTGGCGCTAGTAGTAGGCCTGCATATCACTTCTATGATGTTTCGTCTCCCTCCTCTTGGACCATGCTTTCGACACGACAGTCATCGCCACCAGAACCACACGCAAACCAAGAGAACAAGCAAGATGACCAGCGACATCACACCAGCACGCGCTCACATCGCAGCACCACCTCTTCGCCCGCGCTCTACACCACCAGCGCTCCCAAACCAGCACGAGTGGCAGACTCGCCAGCGTGTGCTCTTGTGGGCTGAGAGCCTGCCAAATTTCCCGAGACTCTTGCCGCCACCAGGCTTCTGTGAGCACGCAATGCTGGGAATGGTTGGGTGGAACTTGGCGAAGAGACGCTCTTCACGCATCCTGGACTGCAAGTGGATGCTCCTCGACTTCCGCCGACCAGAGGGAAACTGAGCAGCTGGGTTCGTTTTGGGATCGTGGTTTTCTGTGCTGTTTTCTGGAGCTGAACAGGAATGTGAGATGGTGCAAAGACATCACATTTACCTTCTCCGTAGCACAAAGCCTTCAAATGCAATGAGAGTGGAAAAGGCTGGCGTGGCGCCTGAAGCACGACCTGGAGCACGATTTGCCTTCCCTGAGAGACCAAGCTTTCCAATTTCACCCGGGATGCGCTCCTGCTCAAATCATTCGAGGCTGTCAGATCAGCCAAGGCAGCTGCCCCATCCCTTGTGATGAGTCCTCTTCTTCCTCTCCAGTCTGGACTCCCCTCTTCCCCTCAACACAACACCATTTGTCTTGGGCCACATCCTGTCTTTGCTGGCAACAGAGAAGCCATTCTTCCTCCATCATTCAGCAACATCTTTCGAAGCATCACTACCGCATTCATGTTCGTCTCTCGCCACCGCACATGCCTCAAAGTACGCTGACAACCAGTTCGCAGTCCACTCCTATACCAATTCAGCAACATCTTACCATGCATCACCACCGCATTCATGTTCGTTACCAACCGCCGCACAAGTCTTCAAGCACGCTGACAACCGGGTCGCAGTCCACCCCTATAGCATCAATAGCGTTTGCATCCTTCATCAGAGCAGTGGCAGTGAGTTACCTCTACCTGTCTTCGATCTGAGAATCAATGCTGATACCCCAACAGGCAATTCTTACACAACATCACCATCCATATCCTTCACCAGAGCAGTGGCAGTGAGTCTCCGCTACCTGGCGTCGACCCGAAATCTTGTGCTGATACTCCAACAGGCAATTCTTATTCAACATCACCATTCATATCCTTCACCAGAGCACTGGCAGTAAGTCTTCGTCGTCTTGGATCCGATTCCATATCTTATGCTGACTGTTTGACAGGCTATCGCTATTCGACATTCTTCAGCACATATCCTTTGGCTTGGGCCAGCCGATGGTGGGTACTCGTTCACTTGGGGGTCCTCTTTCGGTGCATGTGCTGATGTTTCGACAGGCTATCACTATCCAACATCATACACCATCTTTCCCTCACAGCAGCCCTAGGGAGCATTTTCTACGATTCAGCACAGCGCCGCATCCATCCCATGCTATCCTCGAGATAGCCGCAGCATTGTTCAGCTTCACCACACACACGCTGGCCACGTCGCGCCCATCAGACCCTCCGAAGTTCAAGCTTTGGTCTATACAGACATGCTGAGACATATCTGTGGCAATGCATGATGGTTGGTTCATGACAGCGAGTACAAGATTCTGTTGCAGATCGGGGTGAAGAGAGAGGAGTTCACGAGGTTCAGCTACCGGGCCTTCCTGGACAGGATAATTGGGAACGCGCCTTAGGTGAATCATTGAACAATTTGGAAGGTCAGGAGCATTGAAGTCATATTGATGGAAGCTCAGCGGAGAAGTTGTAGACTCTATCACCTGCGTTCCTTTCGGTACTGACATTCCCTCCGCTGACAGCACCTTCTTCGGCAATTCATCGCCAATCTGTATTCACCCTCTACTCAAGAAGAAACATAACCACCTTGGCCCGCCATCATCACCTGAATCGTGCGCATGGAACAGTCAAGGAGGAGAGGAAGGTTGAGCACGGATTTCATGTCGTTAGTCGGGCGAGGTCGCTACTTATGAGTCTCCTTGTAATAAAGGAAGATGATGAGACCACGTGAAAATCCAGCTTATATTCTCAATCGTCATGGGAGTCAACAGCAAGTGTAGTATCGTGCTTCTCACTTGATTGTTTTCCTCGCCTCTTTGCTGCCTGTACGATCATAATCTATTATTCTAGGCAGTTGCTGCAAAGCCCAGGCAAGTGCTTCTTCCCATAGACCGCTGAGGTCCATTTACATATCTCACGAGTCTCCAAATGGTGAACATTGCGAGTCTACGCGTGTCTCCAAGTCGTGTCGCACCAGGGTCTTGAGGTGGCATCCTGTCAATACTGTCTCACGTACCGGTGAGGAAGTTACATATCGTCTTCACTCCATATCTTCACTCCATCGAATTGAGATTGTGCTACTTGACCCAGTAGTGACGTAGCTCTCAGTTGATGTCCAGCATGAGGAGATACACTGACCCGACGAGCACGATTGTGCGGTTTTGGCGGGTGAGAAGAAACAGAAGCACTGTCAGCTGGGAGAGGATGGCTGAGCGACCGAGGAAAAGCATGAAGATACGAATTGAAATCTCAAAGAATGATTGTCTCAATACGTATGTAGCCAGTTTGGCCATCTCCTCAACCATGAGTCTCCCCATGCCCATTGCGCCCCAAGCCATTCACAATTTCCGCCCATACACACTTTGATTTCTTCGCGCACCGCATCGCGTCGCAGTGAGTTGCGATGGTTGCGATGCGGTGCGCGAAGAAGCAGCCGTTAATGCAAGGAGTCGTTATGTCGCAGCAACCGCGGGGCGACGCTGCATGGCCCCGCTCGAGACGAGGCTGAAGTGTCCCCAGCCCCGAGCGGGCCATGCATGTCCTTTCCTGTTTGTGGCCAGCCATAATGCAAGGAGTCGTTGTGTCGCGAATCGACGCTGCATGGCCCAACCCGAGGCCGGTTTGAATGACTCCCAGCCCCGAGCGGACCATGCATCTCCTTTCTGTTTGTGGCGAGCCGCCTGTAGGTCAAAAGTCAGCATGTGTGCACTTTGAGTACTGGATTGGGAAGGGTGCCAATGATGTGTGTGATGATGTTGTGGGGACACCGAGGCGCGCCAAGGCTGTCACATGCAAGCCGCTGAATGGGGTATATATGCTGACAGAAATGTCGCCTTCTCGACAACTGCCATCGGCTCGATGGTGAAGTGGAAAAGGCGCAAGGCTCTTATGGGTTGAAAATCCTCCGCTTACTTACCACGGCCGTGACACGGCCAACAAACTTTCTTCTCTAGCCCAAAAGGACTCGAGCAAAAGAGTTTGCTGCGCCGTAGAGCTGTTGAGCCGATGGTGGTGGTTGTCGAATCTTTTTGCCGTCGAGGCGGAACTTTTGTTGGTGGTGGTGTGGCTTGTTTTCGAAAGGTAGGAGTCCTTGGCGCTCCAGAGTTCTGTGAGATGGGTCCACCTGCTTGACAAGTGGTGGGAAGTGGTGGAGCATATGGTACTAGCATCCGCAGATTGTGAGGTGCTGGGTGATTACGGCGTGTGGTGCTGATGGTTCGCTTCGGCGCAGAGATACTGGCTATGCCATGTGCTGGGATTGGAGAGTGCGTTTGATAGTCTGTGACCACTGACGCGGATCTGTTGTATTTCTCAGCGTGAGGTCTCGTCATGGCTGTGCAAAAACACCTACTGTAGTGATTGCTGGAGCGTCTGGGAGCATTAGACATGATGCTGAGACTCCAAGGTGATCTTGGACTGTTATCAGCGTTGTCATATCACTCCAGAAAGGTAATACTCACCGCGCTCAATGCCGCGCTCAATGCCGCGCTTGTGCTGGTGCCTGTGAAGTGGGAAAAGGAGATGAAGGCGGTATGCGCGTCGGTGGACTGTTGGACATTCACTGAATGGCGGCAACAAATGCCTTTCTCAGTGGCAGAAGCTGCGGCTTTGCACGTCGGTGGAGTCTTGGGAGGATGATTGATGGCATGGGGACGCCGAGGCGGATTGCTGGCTGGTGTTAGGTTTAGACCACGCGGTGAAGGTCGGAGTGTCTCACGTCTCGATGTTTCTTCCGAAGGAATGATGCGCTGGAAACCTCCGGCTGTTGCTGGCTGTTTACTGTGGGCTTGGTCGCGAGGTTTTATGAGTGTTGTGGTGGTAAGAGGAAGAAGTCAAGAGCCTGCTGAGCTGTCAGCAAGGTCTGAAGAAGTTTCTGAATGACGCGACGGCGAGCAGTGAGATCTTGGGTGGCGCGGCTTAGTAGTCTCGTACTCGACCTCACGATCTGATGTTGCTGCATCTCGCTGAGGATGTAGGTGTTGAACTGGGCCTTGCTCACGTTGTTGTGATGGAAGCATTGGCGAATGACTGAAAGTCGAGCAAGAGAGGAGAAGAAATCAAACGAGCAGCGTTGATCATTGCGGAAGGCAGTAGCGCATGGTTCATTAGCGCGACACAACCCCTATCCACGCGATCAAGCTCATGCTTGCTAAATACTCGTCCAAGGCACTCAAAAGACTTGGAAGCCGCTTGACACTCTCGGGCTGCAGGCAGCTGTGGTTTCTACAGATGTAATGAGAAGTGGAAAACCATGAGAAATCTTGTGTATTGCCCATTGCTTTGCTTCAAAGATGCGATTTGTTGCTGTAGTAGGTTGATACATATACAGAACTCATTGCATCTGGCTTGCTCTAGGTTCCTTTCTCACTACTGGACAGGACGTGCTGTCACTGACTTTATGGTCATCTTACCACTCCTGATATCACCATCGGGCACGCTGTTCTTGCCACGCCATCTCGAAGGCTCTGTCAGTCCCCTTGAAGGAAGCATCACCAAAACTTTACGGCTCATAGAAATTTGTTGCCAGAACGAGAGTCCGATATGGGCTCTATTTCTTTGATCCACAACTTTCGTTGAACAGAGACGGTCCTGATCGCAGTCCGAGCGAGCAATGGCAGCTTCTGGAAGTTTCTGGCCTACCTCCCTTGCCTAGGAGGCTCTTCATTCTCCGACTTCTACGTAATCTGGTATCCGCGCCCTCAACGCATTAGCAATCGCGCCTGTGTCGAGGCAGAAGTCTTTTCGTCGAGATCAGGTTCGGAAGTGATCGGTTGCCGTGGAAGAAGATGCTGCAAGGCACACTCTCTGAAGTGCTTTGAGGATGTTGTTTGATCCTCCTCTACTCGATGATCTCGTGTCTTGAGATCACTCACAGGCAGCCGTCCGGCGATCGCTTCACTGCTCAAGCACTGGCAAGCTTGAGCTGATTATGTGTGCTAGGGAAATGTTCCAGCAGATGTTGGAGACATCGGTGATTCACAGTCTTGGTGGGTGAAACAATCCTTGGTTGGTCTCATTGGACGCGTTGATCATTGCCCTTCTCCAGTCGTGTAGCAACTCTGACCTCATACAAGATTCAGTCTTGATCGTAGACTTCCGATTCAGTTCATCAGACGGGATGTGACCGGCTTGCGGACGTCAAGGGCGGAAATTCCACTCTCAAGTTTTTCATGTCGCTAGTCTGTGTCCGTTCACCGCCGCTACATTGGCCTGGCTTACGCCTTGCACTTGTTCGAGGAAGCAAGTTCGTTGCGGTCTAGGCCTTATGACAGTCGAGAGGTTCTGATAGTCGTGTTCAAAGATCGCGGGTGGATTTATGAGCATCGATGGACATTCTTCGTGCCCTCATGTCCGCAGACATGGTGATGAGACAGGTTTTGGACACCCCATTGCTTTGCGTTCCCATTGATGGCGACACCCACCAATTGTTTCCAGGTTTCGAGTTTGCTTGCTGCCATGCCACACTACCTAGGTCGTGGTTGCCTTCAGGTAAGATCTCTCCGCATTTGCTGGCCACGAGAACCAGCAGGTCTAACAGTACGTCCGCTCCAGCGGCAAGGGTGCTTAGTGGGACTGCATCGGAGCTGCTCAGAGCCTTCAAGCGCAGAGTGATTAAATCGATCTTCGCCGATAGTCACCATAACCTCTCCTTTGGCATAGTGTCATGTATAGGCATGGTAAGCCTGCGACGAGAAGCTTGCAAAATAAGATAGCAAACAGATACCATGTGTTCAGATTTAGATGTGGTGTCCGCAGGAACAACTCAGATACACCATTCAGCTTGCTACCACTTCAAGGCTTTGCAGCTAATGACTCCGCCTACATTGGATTCAGTATGGCTGGTAAAGCAATCTCGAGAGACTTGACAGTGACCTGGTGCAGTGATGGCTTAGTTGAGACAGAGGCCTTGACAGGCTCGGTCGAGCGTGTACTTGTCTGGGTTTGCATCGAAAAGGCGGAGAAATGACTCCGGACTTGGAAGACCTTGGGGAGCTGATGAATGTCCGGTTCGGCCTTGGACGGAAAATCTGGCCTTCAGTCGACTTGTAGATGGGATACCAGGCTGCTGTTGGCAGAGTCGCTCATAGGGCAAGCGAAAGATCGGTCAAGTATATCATGCCAGATTTGCGTTGCATTTGCGGCAAGTTGGAAGTTGTGTTGTAGTAATTCCCGGCCTCAATGCGATCGGTCGGCGTCAATCTGGAATTGTATCGCGGGATGTTGTCATGATCCATCACGGGACCTTCAGCGTCCTTCCAGGCCCAGGAATTGCTGCAAGAGTTGCCTGTTCAGTGTCGACAGCGCTTATTTACGGCAGATTTGCGTAAAGGCAGCCTGTAATGCTGAGCGGTTGAGCATACGGCCCATTCGCCTCCCGACCTAAGTTTTTCATTGAGAAGGAGAAGCTGTATGGCCAGACTCCGTCATGTTGCCGTAGTGGATATCATTAGCCACGACAACGGTTGATGATGTCCGCGCTGGTCCTTGGTTAGGGAGACTTTTCTGAGCTGTTGCCAGGCTTGAATTAGTCGTGAGAAGGTAGATGACGTGCTATCTGCACTTCTCGGTGGAGGACGGTCCATGAGTTGGGTTTTATCGTGGGTCGTAACCTGGCTTCAATTAAGTACTGAAGCCGGAATTCTTTTGAAATCGAAACTGTTGGCATAGAGATTGCCATGATGAAAGAGCTTGTTGCGAAGTGAAGTGGTTGCTATCAATCTCTTGGTCGGTTGCTTTGGCATCAGCGTTATTGCTTCTGTATCTTCTCCGGTCCGATATCGAGAGTGATATTGGCGATTGTTGCCCAAGGCGATATGCATATCGTAGAGAAAGTCGAGAAGTGAATGCATTAGATCTCGCTTCTGGTCCGTGACTCGAGTCTCGCTTCCGTTCGTATCTTCTCTGGCGATCGAATCAGACATGACCGTAGCTGCCTGGACAAATGATCTTTTGCCAGAGCACTGATGAGGTGAAGGTTTCTGAATGTAACAAATGGTCGTCTTGTGGGTTCGCTTCCGTCGGGCGCTCGTCCATCGGCAAAGCTGGATTCCCCTGCATTGGTCTGGCCAGAAGATTTGTTGCCGGAGTCGTGTTGATTTGAAGATTCGTGAAGGTCCATTGCTGTAATCTCTGCGAGCCTGCTTCTTCCATAGCTTGTTGATTGACGCGGCTGGGTTTCATCGCACATGCCTGGATCGACAGTATTTTGCCGAAGTCGTGATGAAGTGAAGGATTGTGAATGTACCTTCTGGTCGTTTTAGCAGTCCGCTTCATTGACTGCGTGCCTCTTTACTCAGCTACTTGCGCTCTCGCAAGCATTGCCCGGGATCAACCGCGGGGAGGTGTAAAGTAGGACTTGTGATCCCGTTCGAGGTCCAGGGGTGACCAGCCCCCTTCACTCGCGACATATAGCCGCACCCGTAGGATTTTGTCAAAATGGCGTGTGATCCAGTGGTCCGACTTCACTCACGAGGATCCACATTGCCCCAAATTCGCTTCGCCACAAGAACGTCGCCGTAGCGTTCCAAAAATGCGGCTTCCTTTCTGGTGCCGGTGACTCGACCCAGAGGGAATGGCTCCGTGAAGCGAAATTCTGCGGCTTTTTCCACCGCGTGAGCGACCAGGTTCCATGCGAGTGCGTGACCACGCACTCCAGTATGAAGTGGCCGGTTTCCGGCACACTCTCTTTCGTTACAGTGCCTGTTCGAGCAGCTGTATGTCCTTAGCATTGCATGGCACATCTCGTGCAACAGAGTGCAGGCGACCATTTTACCGGGTGACTTTCTAGCGTCCACTTCCGGCAGAGGATCCAGCTCTATCTCCACATCCTCGCCATCACCATAGGTGATACCGTAAGCCCCTTCGTCTGCAGAGAGGTCATACACAAAGAAGAGCGGCACTTCGTCAAGTGATCCACTGAAAAAGATCTTGCTCATCAACTTCTTCCCCTCCTCCGCCGACTTTCTCACCCGCCGCAAATCAGCTCCGGTATCGACAAGCGTAACGAAAGTGTCCATCCAGATGCTGGGTGCCCAGGTGAATCTCGTGTCGATCGAGTTCTTGACGAACTCGACGATGTCAAGTGGATTGTGACGCTTCATTCGCAGGTCGTCGGCAGTTTTCACATTCAAATGGCTCAAAGGACGCCCCATTCCAGCCATAGCTCAACGAGACAGCGTTGGCGAAGCGAAATGCGTGGAGGTGGTATCGTCAGGGAAGTGCTGAAGTGGATGTGACGCTGTCAACAGCAATTGGATTTCTCACATTCTACAAAGCTCCTCGTCACGACCGTTGAGCCTGCATCCCGCTACAACTTCGGCACCTTTTGCGAGGCAAGCCCCACTTGAGTGTCTTTCACATTTCCCAATATTTTGCAATTTCTCGAAGGTCTTCCAACAGAGCTGGTGGGTTATCGAGACCTGGAAAGTGACCACCAAAGTCGTGACCTGAGCAGTAAGTCAATACATACTTTATACTCATGCTAGGAAGAATGCTTACGACGATAGAATACCAGATTTCCCACTTCAGCAACCAACTGCGGAGGCCAGAACCAGACATTGTATCTGAATGAACTGAAGAGCAGCGGAGCGTCCGTTCTGGCTTTGGTATAATCCGTCTTGAATCCAGTCGCAACATTATCGTGGTAGATGTACACCGAAGAGACGAAGGTTCTGGTCAAATAGTACAGCGACACGAATTTGAGGATCTCGTTATGATTGAGGACAGATGGACCAGTGCCTTGCCTTGGATCTGATCCGATAATAATCTTCTCTCCAATCCAAGATAGTTGTCCAACCGGGTTGTCATACAACGACAAGCCGATTGTATTTGGCTGTGAACATCGTCAGCGACTGCCCTCAAAAGAGCTGGAAACGAACATACCTCCGTACTATGCTCAAGCGTATAAGCATTATGGTTGTCGATCCAATCTCGGAATCTCGCCTCCTGCTCTCGTTCAACAGCACCCAGGGAAATGTTCATCGCCTTCAACTCGGCTGCGGTCTTGGAAACGAACGGCAGAAAGGCAAAGTGTGCGGCGCGGCAAGACATATTATATCGATCATACATGGAATACGTGATCGGAGCGCCCCAGTCCGTGCCATGAATAGCGTACTGTGTGTAGCCAAGGACATCAGTCATCAAAGAATTCCAGAGTCGGCCAGTGTCTTCTACCGTCCAGTTGGCTGGCGGTTTCTCAGAAGACGCAAACCCGGGAAGAGAGGGAACGACAACATTGAAAGAGACAGGTTTGCCACTTGAGGTCTTTGCTGGTGTTGTAAGATTCTTGATGATTGGGGCGAATTCAAGGAAAGAGCTTGGCCAACCGTGACCAAGAATAAGCGGGATAGCATCAGGATCGGAGGACTTTTCGTGGATGAAGTGGGTTTGGAGGCCTTCGAGCTCGACTGTGAAGTGACTGAACCTGGGACACTTGTCAGTTGGTGAAGTCTGCTACCTCGGCGTGGAACCTACTTGTTCATTGCCGCTTGCTCCCCTTCCCAGTCAAAGTCCAAGACCCATTGCTCCTGCAGACTTTTGAGAAGTGCCAAGTCCATGCCTGCAGAGCTGCCAACACCAGGGTATTCAGGTTCTTCAGGAAGGTATGTCCGTTGGATTAAATCAAGCATGTGCGGGAGCCGTTCGTCAAGGTCTATCTTGAAAGGCTGCACATCATGTTCCGACGATGCACTCACTTTCAAAGCGAAGGCCAGAACAATAGCAGAAATCTGCTTCAAGCAAGTGGATGACTTCATCTTGAACTGCAGGCAATACTAATGCAAAGAGAAATGCACTTCTCATCGTTTCGAAGGAGGGAGCAAACCTTATAAATATCCCCGCGGTACTCAAAGTGATCTCTGTTGATCTACGTTGGTTGACACAGCTTACATCCACTCATCTTACCGGCACTCTTTCACCTGCGATGTGACCAGATGCGAACATGAAGGGACACCACGCTAGTACATTTGCGGTATACCTGTGCATCCTTCGAGCTGAGGATTGCTAAGCACGTGGAAGAAATGCGTGTTCGGTGAGCTCGGCTCACGGAGGCTCGGGCGCTCGGGAGTTGTCGCCAGCAAGTGAGGCTGTAGCAGCTAGGCTCAGAGGGAATGATAGATGGGAGTTGAGACTCAATCGATGGTTCTTCGGTGATATGAGACCAATGGCAGTCTTCTAGCTCCGCGATGACCCTTATCCGTCGTTCTCATCTTGTGTGGGAGATGGAGCGAACCAACTCGTATCATTAACAACTGGACGTGGCTCAACGAATGCATCCACCTTGTCAAAGAATCCAACCAACCGAGTCTTTAAAGCTTCAGACTCACCAGCTGCCATCGTTTCCTCACAGAACCTAGAAGTGCGTGTCATTAGCATTAAAGCGATGGTCACGAGAAGAGCCACTCACTTGACCAGAAGAGCCAGCATCTCTTTGTCCACCACGCCTTCCTCAATTGGGGTACCAACATTATCGATTTCTCGATTAAGCAGGTAACAGGCATTCTCTAGATCCCCTCTATCGTCGACCCTGCACTTCTTGGAAGTTTCCTCGACAACGTAGCCCAGAAGGTTCATTCCTTTCAACGACGTTCCGTCGGTCTTTGAGATGTCAATTCGTGTCTGCATAGCAACAATGAGGGCTGTCACTCGACCTTCAGTGGTGTATTGAGAAGCCATGATACTGTCTTTTACTACGATGGTACTCTCTGGGCCTGAAGGTAATATAATTAGTACACAAAGGTCGGCTTGACAAACTTTGACAATCTGGTTCTGCTAGAATACCGACGAAGTTCTTGATGAAAGGCGTCTGAGCGTAGAATGGAAAAGTGACTGCTGGACTCTGGACCATGAGGCATGAAGCCGATGGACGCTCTCCGACTCTAGTCGAGTGCAACGTGTTCTTCGGATACCAGTGAGCATTGTTGTCAGCGTATTGAATGCAACTACAACCCGGGGATGCATCTCTTCCAGCATTCACAGATGTAGCGCTGTTTTCTCTGCAAGCCGCAATACCTTCGCTTACTTCGGCGCTTCTCACGGACTCACAGAATGACATACCCAATACCTCATCGATGTTTTGGCTAACTTGTAGACCCAGGAGGCTGCGATTGAGTATCTGCGCAACTGTTGTCTTTGACCAAATATCCACCTTTTCCTGTCAGAATCGAGAGACGCCTGCGCCGTGTTCAGTGACTGTCCGCTCTCATAGGCCGATGAGCACTTGGGTAGGGGGAATCTTATCGTCCGCGGCGGAAAGGGTACGGGTGAGAAGTCGGCACGTGTTGGTGAGGGTTGTGATCTGGCGACCTGTGACCAGCGCCCCTGAATGAATAGCATTGTGAGGCGTTGTACTGTAGTAGTCTTTGGTTGATTTCATGGCTCATACGTTCGTTGAAGAATCGGATTCATTGCATTTCAATAGCCTGATTCAATGATGGTGTTGTGCAAATGCTCCGCTCAAAAGAAGTTGCTGCACGCCACAACCTGAAACCGTTGCCCAGACTGCCACGTGCGTTGACCACAGATAAACAACAAATTCTTCTCTTTCCATTTCCCTTTTCCTCACGCACACCATCACCTCATTTCCGCTGCCTCGCCGCCATCACGACCACCACACATTCAGATACCATCGCAGCAGCAGCAACATCAGCAACAATGGCGAGCAACCAGCAGCAGCAGCACTGTATGTGAGATCGCAGACGCTTTACGTCAACATACTGACTCCACCTGTAGCCAACCACTTCGAGCCGCCGACGGCGGCCATGAGCGCTTTGTCGCTCAACCAGCAACAGCAGCAACAGCAGCAGCAAGCACGTAAGTGAAGTGTCTCATCATCACATTCCTAACGTTATTCACTATGCTGACTCGATCAAAAGCACCACTCCCTGCCCTCGGTGGCAACGACGCACAAATGCGTCAATACATACAGCAGAGAGAAGACGAGGTCGCCGGCCTCAAGAAAGAGCTTCACGACCGCATCCACCAGAACTTTGAGCTGTGGAACAAGAACGAGGACCTCAACAACGTAATTCAACACTCCTTCCCCTTTCATCCATCCTCCAGCTAATGATACTACCGCCAGGCCCTCATCACCGCCGAGACGGAGGCCGCGCTCGCCAACCAGGCCAACCAGCGCCTGCAATAACAACTGCTCGCCCAGCAAGGGCTCCGCGAAGCCGCCGAGAAGGCAGTGTCGGTGTGCTTGTGTCCGGGAAAGGAGGCGGAGAAGATCGACGCCCTGAAGGCGCTCGAGGCCGAGTTGTGGCGTTCTCGACCACAGTAGATTGCAGAAGCAAGTGGGATAAAACGGCTGAAAGGCACCCACTACATCACACCAAATCAGCCTTCCACAGCGATGAGCTGTGCCGCGGTATCAGCGGTAGACATAGCATGAATTGATTCCTTATGAACTGAACATCCCTCTCGTTCTCTTGGCTATGCCGAATCGCTCAAGTGAGATAAACTGGCTACAAAGTACTTGCTAACGTCATTTTACAGTTGCCTTCCACAGCGATGAGCTATACTACAGCACCAGCAGCAAACATAGCATAACATGTATTCCTTGTGAATCGAATCACTCCCTCGCTGCTTTGACTGCCGCGACTCGCCTAAGTGAGAAACATCGACTGGAGAGCACTTGATAACGTCACATCACAACAGCCTCTCACGGCGATGAGCTGCACCACGGCACCAGTGGTAGACATAGCATCGAATGAATCCCTCATGGACCGAATCGCTCCCTCGTTTCCTCGACTATGACGAATCACCTAGCTGAGACACACTGGCTGAAAAGTACTGGCTAACGTGAAATTACAGCAGAACTTCTCCAATGTTGACCTGTACCGCGGCACTGACGGCGAAAATAGTATGAAAGGAGAATGCCGTGAATCAAATATTCTCTTTCGCATACTCGATGACATTTCATGAGGCCGGTGAGTTACGACAGTTGAAGGACATCCATCGACAGCATAACGCAGCAGCACTTCCACCGCGACGATCTGAGCTACGGTATCGACGGCGAAGGTAGCATAAGATGCTTCCCTCGAGATGAGATCTCTCCCTTATTTCTTCGATCACAGCGGATTCCCCAAGTGTAGCGAGAAAGCCTGCAGGGCATACACCAAGATTTCACCAGAATATCACTTCCGCCGCGATGATGCAGGGCAGCTGGGCTCCACATCGTGAGCACCAAAGGCTCAGGACCCAATACGACACTGACGTCCTCAACAATGACCCCAGGCACAGAGATGCGGTCTCGAGAACCATTTCTGTGCGTACGCACGAGGCCAGAGGGACTCGACGCGCGTGACCTATCCAGAGCTCTACAAAGTTGAATGGAGCAGATGCAGACTGGGCTGGACACTGCCAAGCGTACCATCGACAACCTCAGCCGTGGCCATCACGTGGCCATGTTCAGAGATCCCGCCAACAACGTCTCAGTCCTTATTCGGTCGGCCATGATTCCTCACTGACTATGAACGGCGTTTAGTCTACCCACATCGTTCACAGGACCTAAGTCAACAACGTCAGGATGGTAATGCCAAAGCACACGAAGGACATGTCGGTGTTTCGGCATCGAGTGCGCTATCCACGTGGTTAATTCTCACGCCGATTCACTGAAGGCGTTTCAGTTCCTCTCGAGGATAGTATCGAGAAGCCACTTGCTTCAACGCCACGTGATGGGGATAGGCCATGAATACTTGAGCCAAACGATCCTGACCACAATCATGTGGAGGAAGCGCTATAACGAGTTCGAAGCAGGCTCGCATGAAAGCAATGACTTCTCACACGTATAAACTTAATATCATGGCATCGCTTCCGCCACCAACCCAAGCACGACGCCTTTGCTTGCTCGACCTTAACCCGAAGATTCTCATGGAGATCATGAAGTACCTTTTCCCGCCAAAGACGGTAGACTTCGTGAGTGAACCCGACACGGAGACTTCCTACCTCACCGACTACACCTCTCGAGTCCGCTCAACATACATGACGACCAGCAAGCACTTCAATTCGCAAGAGTTCTTACAGATGTTCGGTGACGACTTCAAGACGATGGATTCCGAAGCTCTTTCCTGCTAGTTAGCCGTGCATGCTACAACCTGGGCACACCTCACCTCCACCAAAACCTTACCATCTCAGCGCTTCCATTAACAGAGACTGGGTCGAGGCGTCTATAGTTCAGGCAGCATTTGATGTTTCGGCTGGACGCTGAGGAGCTCCCTTTTCTTTGAACAGCGAGTTCCAGAAGAACCCTAAGCTTGTGCAGCATACCAGAAATCTGACACGATATCCCACACCGAGCATGATCAGGTGGAAGGCCAAATTATGCTGGAAGCCAAAGGACCAGCTCTTCCGCGTGCTGCACATGCCTCCAATGTCGACCTTCGACATGTTTGTCGGCATGGACCCAAAGGCAGCGCCTGCAGTGGAGCATTTCTACACGAAGACTCTTCGGCACAAGGGCGACAAGCTTACGCAACTGATGCAAGACAACGCATCTCTAGAAGGCTTCATCGAATCTTCCAACGTCGATCAGCGCACTATCAAAGTGTTGTCATCTTTTCCAGAGCTGCTTACATGGGCTCGCGAGGACACAGCAGTTTAAAAGTTTCTTCGTAAAGGCCTGGGCGTCAAATAAGCCAAGGTTGTCACCAAGGATCGTGTGCTTTGGTATTACATGCGCAAGCTGGACAGCAATCGGGTTGTGAGAACACTGGAAGCGGTGATGACTGGAGCGTGGGATCAGACGAATGAGTACTATCAATCAAAGCGCCAATTCGTCGTCGGCGCCCACAAGCCGTATAACTACGCGCTCATCAAGCTGATATGTCATGTTTGCCACCATATTCAACGATCTCATTACGACACCCGGCCAACAAGATAGCCTCTATACTAGCAGTGGAACGTTCTTGGTACGAGGAGGTTTCAGCAGACTGCATGACTACTGCGCGGGAGTCTTGGACGCAACGAGACCTGGGGAAAAATTCAAAGGACACCATTATCTCACATGTGTACCGCACAGTCCTCCAAGATGAAGCACCACCGGCTCTCCAAAACAGAGGTGTCCGGGCCAACTGTAGCAGTGCTGCCTTCATTCTGCTTCGAGCCTCACGTAGAAATGACCATAGCTTTGGAAGCAGGTGAAATGATGCTTATCCGTCCACCATTCAGAACTTCATAGCAAAGAAGGTGGTCAGAACTTCCTGTGATTAAACCCTGCTCCTAGGTATGAGATCAGACCCTCGAGATTTCCAGTGGAGAAAATGTGATAATCAAGTCGGAGAGATGCCTCCAGCCTACCCCTGCCCTTCCATCGTGTGTCAGTGGCCAAGATCCAGCACCCAAGAATCAGGACATTCGTATGCGGCGGTGCTCTCGGGGTTATATGCCGCGCGGAATGCATACGCTTTCGAGCAAGCCGTCAAAGATGCGGCGATATTCAAAAGGCAGCTTAAACCCAACATGTAAATGCACAAGCTTCCGACAATGCTACTCCCCGCCAAGCTTGTCGGAGGAGGTACAGATTTCCTGAAGATTGGTAGAAGTGCACCACGTGCCTTGGTTGCAAAGCTCTTAGACCAGGCCGACTCTGTCATCTTGACATTGTGCTTTCGTTGCAAGTCTCGAGCCGTAGCAATCGACCGAATCTGCGCAGCATCAGCAAACACGACCGACAAATGGCATAAGGTATGCCGAGAAAAGGTCCTTGTCCTAGCCGAGGTGGTGGAGGACCACTATATGTCCTACATTCAGAGAGACAGCTAGGGACAGACAACAGCGCATCTCGCGCTACTTAATGCTGCTCAAGGGTGCAGTGTAATATTGTCCGATCACCTCGCTCCATAATACTTCGGCGAGAATGATTTGGGCAGTGGTGCGAACAGCCAAGATAGCATCTTGGCTGTCCCTCGTGGGCGACGAAACGAGACTCGTTTGAAGGTGCAAGGACGCAGACACCGCGACTGTTCTTCACCTGTCGAAGCAGCTCGCCACGAGAGATTCCCAGGTCTGTCAAAGCATGAGACGTATTGGATACCGACATGCGCATTGAAATCAAGAAGCAGTGGGGAACCAAAACCACGACCCAGAAACTCATTGCCGACATGAGGAGATGCCATGCCTCCTGATCCGAATTCTACCGCCGAATGAGACCTGGTACTCATCGGACTGCAGGTAAGCAGCTTCAGACATGGCACCAAGGTCGCGCTCTCGTTGCCAGCTGCAGCTCTCAAATTTCGCACAGACACATTATCGTAATGCATCTTGGTCTCGCCTTTCTGAGGAGCATGTCCGGAGACTAGCAAGGAAGGCGTCAGCAGTAAAACCAGTCCTGCAAAGAATATTGTAAACTTTCGCTAGTGATTTCAACCGGATCCTCGTCAGGGATCAGATTCCATTCGAAGGCGTGATGTGACAAGAATTCGCATATATCCTGCTTAAGTGTTTAGTGCTAGCGCCTATCTTTCTTTCCGGATACTTTTGACCTGCTTGTCTGCCTCCTTTCACACGTTGTTGTTGTTGTTGCGAGCACGGTGCTGGCCGCAGCTAGTTCCAGGTTGCGTCCGACTTCTGCTATCGCTGAACCCTGCTGCTGGATCATGGTAGTAGCACGATTGATTGTGGTGCCTTTAAGCTTCGTGATATATTCCAGAGAGCGGCATGATGGGCCATATGAATTTGATCCTGGTATAAGGAAACTCAACAGGGCTGACGGGTGCGTGAAAGCCGACTTGTGCATAGTATAGTACACTCGTGTCGGCTCCAGCGAAGACAGGGAAGTCAAGGAAAGGCGAAGGTGCCATCGAGTCAGCTGCAGCAGGTTCATCCAGACACCGAATTCCACTGGTGGGAAATGTTTCGAGTTCGAAGAGATGTTAGCCAACATTTGGAGGTAGCCCATAACGAGCGCAGATAGCTGTAGGACTCGCGGTTTGCGATATCGGAAGCTGGAAGATGAAGTAAGTAGCATGTCAGAACGCTCCGTTGGAGTGCAAGAGGTATGAGAATTCCGTATGGCGCTTGCCCATGATTTCATTATCATAACTGAAACCAATTCAGCATCAAGAAGGATAGTACCGTTCATCCTAATCCCACAAGGGCTTCTCTCAATTCCTGTTGATCTTCAATTCCTTCTTCGGTTTCTTCCTACACTCAGGACACAGCCATTCTCCCGCGGGCTCCTCGGTGACTCCCACACACTTGTAGTGGAACCACTGGTAGGGGCAATTGTCGTTGTCGCAGCCTACCATATCACCGAAACTAACCTTCTTACAGAAACAGTACAGCGTCTCATCGTCGTCGTTATCGTCGCCAGGATCTGCGGCACCGTCGGCTTGGCTGCGTTGGATGGAAGATGGCGTTGGAGAAGTGGAGCCGCCGTCGGAGTCGTCAGAAAGTGAGGCGTTCGTACTAGGAGTGGCGCGGTCTCTGGCGAGTTGGCGGCGACGGTCCTTCCTCTGGCCTGACGGCCGAGAGCGGTTGGCCTTCTTGGAAGGTGGTGGTGCGGCTCTACGGTTGGCTGGCGGTGGGTGGGCGCCTTTCTTCTGAGCTGCTGAAGGCTGAGCGGAGCCTGCTCGAGATGATGCGCCACCGGCAGGGACAGGCGTACCAGCTTTCGGGGTGCCAGGCCCTAGAGATGATTGCCGCAAGCTGCTAGTTGGGAGACTGCCCAGTGATGGACCCAATTTTCTCTTCTTGACATCGCTGCTTCCTTCTCGTTGGCTTCGAGGCAGAGTGGTGGGTGTCTGACCGCCAGTTGGGGTTCCTCGGGCGCCAGACCTTGCGTTGGCGGCCATGAGTTGTTGTGCGGCGTTAGTGGTGGCGATGTTGGGTGCGCCTCCGGTAGGTCCAATGTTACCGCTCACGACCTGCAGAGGAGTACTAACAGCAGCAGCACCTACGACAGGTGTGTTGACTCCGGTTGGAGCGCCGCTTCCAGTGAGCAGACTAGGCCCGTTCCAGTCAGATGGGAACTGCTCTGTCAGTGCAAGGCCTCTCAGGCCAACATCGAACTTCTTGATCTGTCGGTCGAAGATGATCTGTGCCTTCTGTGCCAGGCCGCACTTCTCAGATTGCAAGATTTCGCACTTGTCGTAGCACTCGTTGATGGTCTTGGAAAAGGCTTCCTCCTTGGGGTTCAGGACATGGCCGCCGTTGACGCGGACCCACTTCTGCAGCTGGGCATCACGCTTGTTGATTTCGTCCTTGAAGGCGTTAATCTGGAGATCCTTGGCTTGAATTTCCTCCATCAGATGGCTGATCTCGGCTGGGATGTTAGCCACTGTAGACATGTTAGTATCTGAGTAGTATCAGTAGTTGTCTATTCTGGACTGACCATCGTGCACAAATTGCTCGAGAACTGAAGCTGCATCTTCTGGCTGAGTCAGCGCGCCCGCCATCTTGACGCGGGCGCGAACGAAATCGCGGTCGAAGCGTGCTCGCGAGCGGCCGTTACTGGACTCAAGACTTGGGCGGTAGATATGTCGTGATATGGCGTTCGTTATATGGAGTTGCTTTGATGGCGGAGGATATGGAAGGCGATTGTTCGATGGACGAGTAGCACTTTCACATGCGCGCGCACAGAGAAGGCGACGTCTGCAGCCCGGCAGACTTGCCACTCCAAATTGGTCTCCTCCAGACTTGGCAGCGATCTCCCGCCCACTTCCCGCAGAGCCTCATTCAAGGTCCAAGATCTCGAACTCCACCATCGCGAACTCGACCGTAGAATGAATACAACTAAAATCAAGTACGACCGACAACTTCCACATCCTTCGACAAGCGAATATACGAACAATAATCTCCAGGATTCCTTCTACATACATCAACAGCCAGGTAGTCCATTCGCGCACGTGTAACGATAGTTTCGTTACCTGTCAGAAGCGGCTCCAGTAGGAAGAGGCCCAGGTCCAGGTCCAGATCGGTGCACTTCAGCTCGGATATCACCACCATATGGGACAATAACTCATACAATGATCTCATGTCCATGGCCGGCAGCTTCAACCCCCGCGCGACTGTCCGCAATGAGATAGTCCAGCAATGGAACAGCGACGCCCATCTCTCCCCGCGATCCAGCTCGCAATCACCCGCCTACGAAAATGGCGATAGACACGACCGCGCCTGTGGCATGGAGATGGTCACTCCTGCCACACCACCCACGACCGAAGACGATGAACGCTTACTGTATGATATTGAGCTGAGAGAGAAGATCTACGAGCAGGTGGAGAACAACAACATCCAGAGACCAAAGGGCCACAAGGTGTCTTTCCACTACAATAGCCGTGTTGAGGACATGCATTTTGGCAGAACACACCCCATGAAGCCATGGCGTCTTACTCTGACGAAGCATCTCGTCTTGGGCTTTGGTCTACATTATGCCATGGACACCTACGAGGCCGTCAGTGCTGGTCAGGACGAGGTCTGCCAGTTCCACGACCCAGACTATGTCGACTTTCTGTCGCAAGTGTCACCCGCCACATTCAAGAAGCTGTGCGAAGAGCCACGCTTCCGGCGCGCAACTCCACCCAAGCACGACCAAGACAATGTCGAGCTAGGACCCTTCAACCTATCCATCAGTCCTGGTGCAGACTGCCCCGTCTTCGATGGCATGTCGACATACCTGTTCCTGTATACTGGGGCAACACTCGGCGCCACACAAAAGATAACCTCCGGCGAAAGCGACATCGCCATCAACTGGAGCGGAGGTCTCCACCACGCCCACAAATCCGAAGCCAGCGGTTTCTGCTACATCAACGACATCGTCCTCTCCATACTCGACATGCTCCGCGTCTTCCCCCGAGTCCTATACATCGACATAGACGTCCACCACGGCGACGGAGTCGAAGAAGCCTTCCAACGGCAATCCCGAGTCATGACCCTCTCCTACCACCGCTACGGACCCTACGACGACACAGGCCACAAATTCTTCCCGGGAACCGGAGACCTCTCAGACATCGGCCTCCGAGGTACAAAAGGCGAACACTTCGCCCTCAACGTCCCCATAGCCTCCGGGATCGACGACCGCCAATACAAAAAACTCTTCGAATCCGTCACAGGAGCCACAATCGAAGCCTTCAAACCCAGCGCCGTAGTACTCCAATGCGGCGCAGACTCTTTAGGAGGCGACCGTCTAGGACAATTCAACATCAACATAAAACAACACGGCGAATGCATCTCCTTCGTAAAAAAAACCGGACTCCCTTTACTCCTTCTCGGCGGAGGAGGCTATACAGCTCGTAACGTAGCACGAGCCTGGACCCACGAAACCGCAATCTGCACCGACAATGAACTCCCCGACAAAATCCCAATGCATATAGTTCCACGTCCAGAAGCATTTCATGGTCGAGCGCATGGAGATGGGAAAATGTATCCTTCTTTTGATAGGTTGCATAAGAATGAGTGCAAGGATGGGGGACCGGAGGGAATTGATACAATGATTGCGAAATTGAGAGAGGAGTTGAAGTATGTGAGGAATAGTCCTTGGGTGAAATTGGATCAGTTACCTACTGGGACGAAGATGGAGGAGATTATGAATAGGGTTGATGAGGAGAGGAAGATTCAGAATCGGAGACAATTGGAGAGGAATCCTGGGGGGAGGGGGGAGTTGAGGTAGACATGCGATGTGTGTGGTGCATGTCACGAAGAGTTTATCCGCATTCACTTGGTATGAAGTCGAAAAAGTGTAACTGGAGTGACAGTCTATACACAGCGATCGCAATCACTACTCGAGGGTATCTCATCCCATGAAAGGTATCACCAAACTGAAAACAGCGTTTACCAATGCCGAACTCCCCAACCTGCCAGTATACGCGAAGGATAAAGCCATTCCAACATGAAGTCATCCTATACCATCAAAAGATTATTGATGACCACGCCCATGCTCTCAAACCAATACCTTCGCTTAACTCCGAGGCCACTGCCGATGTGTACCTTATTGCCTTTGCTGTCTCCAAGGCTGTGTCGAGTCTCAAGTAGTTTGCCGTTGTTGTCGAATTGACCTGATGCGGAGGCGACTCTCTTGAGTACGGATAGAGTGTCGTGAGCTCCGTCATCTTGTTCGAGACCGGGGACCAGTGTAGCTCCGTTCACCATACACATGGCTATGGGATGTCTTCGCTCGAGACCATTCGGCGTTAGCTGAGTCTGGTCGAGCAATGGGCGGATCAAAGCGCCTTCTTGCGATGCTACATCTGCCGCATCTGCTGCATTGCTGATGACGATAACCAGTTGAAGTGAACTAGCATGAGGAGCGAAGACTGGGATGTTCGCCAATTTGTCATTGAAGCTGCAACCTCCGCGCTTGACGACCAGGATGTGATTGTTCTTCGCGATTGAGGCAGGCAAACGATGTTCGCAGAGCTCGTCGTCAAGGAAGAAGATGGTGTCGTATGGCAGCTGGCCTAATGGGCGCGAGAGCGGGTTCACGTCCATGCCCACCGGAAGAGGAGCGGCGCCTGGCCCTGTAGGAAGTATCGCGGGAAGATATTGCCGAGTGAGCACTGGCTTACCATTAGCATCGGATTGCGAAGCGCGCGTTGGCTGTGCTATTGGGATAGTCGTTGAAAACAAGCTGGCGATCATGCCTTGTATCTCATCCATGAATGAGTCCTGCGTGCTGTTTTCCGACACGTCCAGCTCCAGATGACCAACACTGTCATTATTGTCGCCTCGTGGTGGCAACGGGATGTCCAGAACGAGGTCTATCATCTCTAGGTCCTTGACCCGGGTGAAGTGTGGATCCGTTGGACTGACACCGTTGAGCGCTTCGCCGCTCAGAACAACTTTCTCATCCTTGCCCAAGGCCAGATTAGCGACGACATTGATGCGGAACTCATCACTGACGAGCTGTTCAATAAGCACACCACGATTGTCTGGAAGCAAAAGACTCTTTGGTTCTTGTACCATGTTAAGGCGCAAATTCGACAGCGAGTTGACCAAGATGCCTTCATGGATCTTTTGAAGCGCACCTAGCGCGATAAGACCCTTGTCGGCGCCATCATTTGTGCCACCAGCCAGATTCGGAAACGTGAGCGTACTAATGACAGGAGTCAGGATCCGCGACGAGAGCCCGTCAGCGGGAATGAGCGTCTGAGGCAGTGTCCAAGGGTAGAAGGTGTAGTTCGTGGGGCTGCGCACATCAGCGAAAGAAATGTCCGGGTTGCGTTCCGATGCCTTGAGTAGTGGCGAAGAGCGCGTAGGGTCCTGTCGCACAAGATGCAGCTGTGCCATCGCGGCAGCGTGGAAGAGATCGTCTCGATTGGCAGTATTGCTGACTGTCAGCGGCAAGGCTGGTAAAGGTGCCGGGCATGTCGGAGCTGGTACAGTTTGGTGCTGCTCGAACAGGCGCACTTGACGGAGGTAGTCCACATCTGCCGGCGCTTGCCTCACATGGTCTGGTATGATCATTGGATGTCCCTCTGTAGTGAACACAAAAGGACGATCGAGCTTATTGAGCGGGTGATCTTCAGTGAAGAGCAAGTACAAGTACTTGGCGGTCTCGCCCAGGAAGAAGCTCTCCATTCGATCTCGCTGCTCGCCAGTGGTGACATCAGCCAGATCAGCCCAGCCGCATTTGGTCCAGCAGTTCTTCCTGATATCTCTCAGCGTCATTTCGCCGACGTGAAGGTAGTATGGATCTTTCGTGGCCTGGTACAGATAGAATGTACTCTCAATAAACTCTGGACGCCCGGCCCAATACTTAAAGTTCGGCTCAATGTGATTATTGGCTACATTGTAGCGTTCTGGTAGGGCGCCAAAGCGAGTCCAAAGCGCGCTGTAGAACAGATGTGATTCAATGGCTTCTTCCAGCTCACCTGCTAAGACGAGTAATCCCGGATAGTATGCAGACAGGTTGTCGACCCAAGCGTATCGTGGCCCACCACTGTAAGCCTCGACCACGCCGTAATATGGGTGCCTATCCTGATTATGGTTGTGGTAGATGTGGTGTTTCACCGAGGAGTGTGCCTGCTCCCAGGTATTCAAGAAGCGTTCTGGCGAGTTCTCCAAATGGTCGCTCATGTTGTAAGGTAGGTTCGAAAGCAAGATATGCGATTTAATGGAGTATTCGAAAAAGGAATCGATACCTGCACCAATGCCAGACAGAGCGGGCGGGGACCAGCTACCGGTCTCGGCATCGATACCATTTCCAAGGAGGCCACTTGGGTGACGCCTTCCCCAAATGGCCCAGAATGCCTTCTTCGCAAGCCTCTCAAATCGCGCATCTCCAGTGAGGCGACTAAGTGTGGTGAACTCAAGAACGAGACTGCCTGCACCCGCGGCGCAGTTCTCCTTGATTTCCGTTGAACCAGACGATGAACCGTCTAGTCTACAAACACCAGCTTCTGGATCCTGATAAAATGGAATACCTTTGCGCAGATTCACTCGCGGATAGGGAATGTCTGTCGGTGTGCTGAATGCTGGTAGAAGTCGCGATGCAAGGTCGTACGCCAAATGCAAGAGCTGATCATTATATATAAATCCGTTTTTCCACTTGATGCCTGGGTGTCTTCCCGTCTTGAAGATCGGACTGTAGCCTCTGATAGGCAGGTCGCCACGAGCGAAGAGATGTGCTGAGAGCAGTCCGCCTACTCCACGAATGTTGGTCTCGAAGACTTGAACTTTGCTGTCGAGATCGAATGCGCAGGCTCTTGAGCCACATGGTTTCTTATCTGTACCATCGCCGTATAGCTCCACCAAATGCTTAACTCCATTTTGGAAATCGCGTAGCGGGTCGCGACGGTCGTTCTTGTCCTGTGGTCCGGAGGCCAGAATGGCCAGTGTTGAAAGTGAATCAATGAGAGTGACACTGTAGTTCCCGAGTGCGTCGTTGAGTCCTATCTCTGCTGGATGATCTCGATTACGAGTCTGCGGTGCGCACGAGATGGGTTTTAATTCGTCTTCGGGGAAGGCATGTTCCATGTAGTTGTCAAACCCATGGTAGAAGAGGTCTTTGGTGTCTCGTCGCAGCCGTGAGACCTCGTCATCGGTCATGCCAAGAGCGGGAGTCGCCCAAAGGGTAGCGAGAAGGATGGCGAGCAGCATATGTACCACTTGCCATGGTCTCGTGCTCGCGGAGGTCGAGGCCGGACGAAGTGGCCATTTGATGGCGTGCATCTGCGGACATTGGATTTCGTACTACGCCATCACCGTCCAAGGTAGGTCTCCAAGCGATGCGGAATATCAATATACGAGCGAGGAGGTGGTGAAAACGGTATAAGTCTCTCTGACATGGACACGAATGTTTACAGCTGGCCACGATGACGGAGGAAGGATGCGGTCTCGGCGGTGTGGGGCCCGTGCGTTTCGAGATGTTTCAATTGCAGGCGCGCTGCAGATTTGAGCAGTCGGCAACATTCACTTGCTGGCGCATCTCTGCTGCCAATTGGCCATCACATGCAAGAAAGTGGCTTCAGATGGTAATTTCATAGATCATCTGTAGTCCTTTTCTCATTGCGCCGTGCTCTACCATTCTCAAGATGCTGCCCCGAGCAGCGCTGCGAGCATCCAAAGCTACATCGCCGCATACACCACACCTCCGCCATGGCGCCATAATATCATCGTCGTTACTGCAAACACGGACATACGCTTCCTCAGGCTCGAAACCCCCGCGACCTCCGCCACCACCGCCTTCTGGCTCGAGACCAGCGAGACCTCCTCCACCCCCGCCCAAAGCTTTTAAGCCTGCATCAGGGCAGACCCGCCAGACATCGCCAGGCACTGCAGTACCCAAAGACCAGTCCTGGACACCTAAAGATGGCATCAAATTTGCAGGCGCATCCTCAACGCCCAGCGGAGCAGGTGCAGCGGCGGCGGCGGCAGCTGCAGGCGGAGCTACAATCGGTGCTGAGTCTCCGGTAGAAGGCAAGCGAACAGCAGATGCGGCAGCGACAACGACATCGCCACTGGAAGGCGATGCAGCGAGTAATTTGCTTAACAACGCGCAGGTGGAGAAGGTGCAGCAACTGCGCGCACAAGGCATGAAGTGGGACGAGATTGCGCAGGAGCTGCAGAAGACCCTGACTCCCGAGCAGCAGCGCATGTCGCAGAAGCTGAGCCAGATGCACGCTGAGGGCAAGAGCTTGACCGAGATGGCCGAGGTCTTCAAGGTGGATATGGCCCAGGCAAATCAGCAGCAGCAGCAGCCCATGGAGCCCGTTGCACAGAAGACCAACGCCGACGAACCAGCGCCAGGCAGCTTGAGGGACGAGACGCAGAAGATGGAAGCAGCGGCAGAAAATCAAGCGCCCCCGCCAGAGACACCGCAACCCACTGGCCCACTTCCCGATCTGCGCCAAGGCATTCCATCAACATTTGATTTGGAGTTTGGCCAGGCCAAGGCGAGAGCTCAGCAGCAGGATGCCCAAGAGTCGCAGGAAGACAAGCTCGATCTGACTTCGGCACCAGAGGGACAGCGTAGTAGAAAGGAGGGTGAGGAGCGCGACTATGATCGCTCTGCATACGAGACATCACTTGACCGGAAACGGGCACAGCTGATGAACTACATGTACGCCGCCATGGCGCTTGGCCTTCTCTTGACTGGTTTCTACCTCTCGCGACCCTATGGGGAATTGGACGACATCCCCTCTGGATTGGAGCCTGAGAATACTGATGGCTGGTCACCCGCTAAGATGTGGGCTCGTGTCAGAGCACGATTTGGCAACCAGGCCGGCTACTACACCGAGCCTGCTTTCCCCAAGCTTCTCCCCGATGTGCCAGAGTCGCAGAGACCTCCGTATACTCTAGTGCTCTCGCTCGAAGATCTCATGATCCACACCACTTGGGACACTAAGCACGGCTACCGTACTGCCAAGCGACCTGGCATTGACTACTTCATCCGTTACCTGTCTCAGTACTACGAGCTCGTGCTCTTCACCTCAGTTCCGCGCTCCATGGCAGATCCGGTCATTGCCAAGCTAGACCCATACCACTTCATCATGTGGCCACTGGGTCGTGAAGCCACCAAGTACGAAAAGGGCGAGTACGTCAAGGACCTGTCATACCTGAACCGCGATCTCAAGAAAACTATCATCATCGACACACACGCCCCACATGTCAAGAACCAGCCCGAGAACGCCATCATCATCCCGAAGTGGAGTGGCGATCCCAAAGATCCTCATACGAAAGACCTTGTCGCCTTGATCCCATTCCTGGAATATGTCGCAACCATGGGCCCTGAGGACATAAGGACAGCCTTGAAGTCGTTCGAAGGCCAATCTATTCCTGAAGAATTTGCTCGAAGAGAAGCCGTCGCACGCGAGAAGTTCCAAGCACAGCTTGCAGAGGAGCGAAAGCGAAGGCCAAAGAGCGGCATCGGCGCCCTTGCAGGCGCATTGGGTGTCAAGGGCGGAGGCGGTATGGGCGGCGGCATGGTCCTCGCCGATGGCTCATCTGTCGCCGAAGGTCTCGCGCAAGGCAAGATGCTTTCGGACCAAATTCGTGAGCAAGGCCAGAAGCAGTACGAGCACCTCGAAAAGCAGATTCGAGAGAATGGCGAGCAGTGGCTGAAGGAGGAAGCCGAAGAGCTCAAGAGATTGACGGAAGCCCAGATGAAGGATATGAAGCAAGGAGCCATGTCCTGGTTCACTGGTAGTGGTGGTGACAAGAAAGACTAGAACTCGGATTTCAATGTTGACTCTTCACTCTTGTTGTTGTAGTAGAATGTGTTCTTGCTGCATTTAGCGAAGGCAGGGAACAAATCGGTGGGCATGTATGTATGTTGAGGGAAGGCGCGTTGTACAGGCGGCGCGGCTGCTGCATAAATGTAAAGCATATTTGATCTTCAGCCGTCCTGGCAACCTTGGAACTTTCACGACAACCATGTCTATGGCCGACACAGAAGATCTGTCCTGTCTGCTTCGCTTCACCTGTCGACCGCCTAGCTCGCGAAGATTCCAGAAACACTGCACGCAGTATCTCGAAGCTTCGCCATGCAGGCAAAGAGAAGAGATGCCGTATTTCAAACAAGCCGACGCTTGTTCTGAACAAGCCACGTGCTCGCTACACACAGCAAGACGTAGCAGACACGCAGACCCAACATGATTGCACCAGCTTTCAGCTTCTCCGTTGGAGATTTCATTGCCGGATTTCAAATCGCCAAGAAAGCTGTCGAGGCGCTCAGTGATGCAAACGGAGCACCTCCAGAGTACGAGTTCGCAATGAGACAACTGCGATCACTAGAGGCCACCTTGCAACAGGTCTTAGCTTTTCCAGAAACCAGTGCGACTTCGAAGCTTGTTCAACAAGTCCAGACGCTGGCTCTTGGATGTGAAGAGCCAGTGTCTAAGTTCTTGAAAAAGATGGAACCATATGAAGAGTACTTGGCGCTTGACGCCGTGCAGAAAAGTCAACAGGATGTAGCTTCCTCGATACGTCGAGCCACCGCCAAAGTGCGCTGGGCGCTCAGCACCATGAAAGACCTCCAGAAACTGAACGCAAAGATCGCGCCAAGCCTCAACCAGATCATGATACTTCTTCAGCTTATTGCTGGTATTAAGCAAGACCAGAAGGACCGAAATCCGGAGATCACCATGCGTGGAATTCAGGATGCTTTCCAGCAGGCTACGCTCAACATTTCTCAGCGCAAGGACCAATTATCTGGAGAGATCATCCACATCCATGTTACCAGATACCACAGTCCGAAACGGTGTTCGCACATGCTGATGGTCGTGCCATTCGAGTACTTTCGATACTGGTCAGTTTGTGGATCCTATCTACTCCACGAACTCAAACACATTGGTGGCATTGGGGACCTTGACTCTGATAAAATCTCCAACAAAAACCCATTTTTTTGCTTTAGGACAGATGTCCCTGATGAGGACCTGCCAGAAACATGGCAACACTATCAACGATGGGACAAAATGGTAACACCTGGGGCCAAATTAGAGTTACAAATCGTGAGAAATGAATGCATGTTGTGGCGTTTCTTCTCAGAGATGCATCCGCACGCACTGGATACATGGCTGGCCTCTTTCGCGGCCGATGGGGACATTTGGCTTCGCGGATATGATGATTTTGCGATGGACACGGCCGGATCCCCTCCACCGCGGCAATCACGCAAATATCACACAAGCAGGTTCATGGAGTCACTGATTCATTGTATCTCTCCTTACCCCGTCCTCTCGAGTTTTTGGAGACCGTTGTTCGAGTCAGTCATCGAGGATTTCCGCGAGGACATAAGAGCGCAAGACAGGGCGCGTGAGACAAGAGCAACATACGCCCGATGGACCACCGAAGCCGCCCTTGCTATCATTGCTGAGACCTCTTGTTAAGAAGGTGTTCGTATCCCTGTGTATCAATCAGTCTATCAACAAAGAGCTTCTTCGCACCATACATGCTCAGTCGCGTTCCATGCACACATTGACAATAGCCTGTAGGTTCCATCGCTTCTTCTTACCTTCTGCTATTGGAATTCGCAAGCAACGTGTATCAAGACTTTGGACCTATCCAGGCTCAGGGCAAAAGGCAATATCTCGAATCTGAGCCCAGTGTTAAAATTCATGGGGTATCATTTCATACCAAAAGAAATGCTTTCTACAAGTAGCCTCCGAATGCCAACCTAAGTAAAGAGGTAAACAAGCCACCCAGTCGTAGAGTCTGCTTCTCGAATCCCAAGGCCCGCCGTATCCCAAGCGACGACCCTTTCGTATATGTATCCGTGATTGCTCACGTATTGTTCTATTCGTGCCTTTCCCGTACTCTTCTCCTATCCGGCGGCAGTCTGTCCGCTGAAGATAGAACAATTACTGTGCCTGGAGGGCCTCATCTTGGCCACTCAGCAATGTATGGACTGGGGCATTGAGCTTCTCCCTGCCCTTCAAGAAGTCGAGTTCCATGATGAAGACGTAGCCGAGGAGCTCTCCACCGAGTCTCTGGACAAGATTGCCGGCTGCTGCTGCTGTGCCGCCTATACATCCATGGTTAGCGGAATCGTCCTCTCAACATATGCTTATCCTCACTCACCAGTCGCAATAATATCATCCACAATCACCACCTTCTGCCCCATCCTAATCGCATCCGCCTGCATCTGAAACTTATCCGCACCATACTCTTTCTGAAAACTCTCCTCAACCGTCTCCCCCGGTAACTTGCCCGGTTTCCTCACCGGCACAAAACCCGCCCCCAATCTCAAAGCCAGCGTAGGCCCAAACAAAAATCCTCTCGACTCCAACCCCACAATCACATCAATCTTTTCGTTCTCAAAGCTCGCAGCCAACTGGTACTCAAGTGCAGTGATCAAATCGCTATGATGATCATGTGAGCTGAACAGTGGCATGATATCTTCAAACAAAATTCCAGGCGAAGGGAAGTCGGGGAATTGCCGTAGTCCGCCCTTGAGCTTTATCTTAAGACGGGAGAGTTCGGCGGGACTGGCGGGAGAGGTGGTGGGGAGTCCTCCTTTGGCGGCATTTTGTTGAGATGATGTCGGGTCGGGCGCGTTGGGTGGTGGGTGAGCTGAAGTGGAAGCCGTATTTGCGGCGTTGTTATCGGTTGCCGTGAGAGAGGAAGTTGGGCCTTGGGCGGCGGTGATGGTGTTGAGAGAGGCTTGGGGTGGAGCGGACATCGCGAAAAGAAGAGAGAGAGGGAGAAGGAAGGGTAAGTAGAAAAAGGCCGCTCTGCTGATGTGGCACAAAACTGAATCGAATTAACTATCAAATTCGTTTTCGGGAAGACCCAAAAAAGCTCTCATGCAAGCAGGCAGGCAGGCACTGCAGGCGAGGGTGAGCAAGGGCCGCTGAATGGGATGTGCCAAATCAGATTTCTGCGCCGTCTGACTCCCAGTCCCAGCCGTATGCCTGTCTCTGGAAAGCGTCGAATGATTCGCAGTGGTGTGCTTGTGAACTCACACTCAGCGCGGGCCGTTCAATCAATCGATTCGATCCGATCACCAATGGGTCTGTTAACTGTGGATGGTGCTCTAGTGGGCAGGCAGTCGGAAACGAGTCAGATAGGCAGCTGCAGCATGCACAACACGCACGTCTCAGATCAATCAAAGATGCAGCAGGTGAATGAGCGGTCGGCGCAAACACGTGTGCGTGGGATGGCGTGCGAATAGGTTGAGAGAAATTCTGTCATGCATCCGGCCGAGGCTACCTTCCCCTTCCCTTACCAGATATATACTTTGGCATATGAAATCCTAATCAAAGCCCACGTATACACACGGTTGCGACTACTCCATCGCGAGTCTGGTGGCAACCAACAACACTCGAAATAAATTTGAGATGTTTTTGTTCCTTGCCCGCCAGACAGGGATACACGAGCCATCACGGTACGGCAAAGCTTCCAGAATTTTTCCATGCATACAGCCGTTACGGTCAATCCGATAGGCAAACTGTGGGTACGGCGGTACAATAAGACATAGTGTGCATCTATGTATTTTTAGCTTTAGATTTAGACTAATCAAACTATGTCAATATTTAATGCTACGTAAGCTAAATAATGCCTTAGGCTTTAATATTATTACTTTTCCTTATAGCAATAAATTTACTTTATAGTATTATATATAAAGTACGTAAGGTAGCTACTTTTTAAATAAACTTACTATTTCCTTATTATTTAGGTACGTAGTATACGTGCGCGGTGCGTAGGGTTATTTACTAGAGTATTTAGGAAGCTTTATTTATCTTTAAAGCCTACTTTAAACCTTAACTTTCTTATACCTTTTTTTATACTACCTATAATCTAAATCTTTCCTAATTATACTATAATCTACTATATTAAGCTATATAATACGCGCGTAGCATAAATATAATTATACTACTAGCTAAATATAATCTCTTTAAGTAGGTAGATAGATCTAATAATAAGAGTATTATAACGCTTAATATCTATAGCGATATAGTAAGTAAGCTTTAAGTTATAGAGTTCTAATAAGTATTAACGTATATAAAGCTTAACGATACTAAATTTAGACTTAAGGGTATCTAAGTCGACTAGATAGATAAGAAAGAAAGTAAACTAATTAAGCTAAGAGTAAGCTAGAAGATAAAAAAGTTTAAAAGACTTATAAACTATAATAACTATATCGACGTAATAATTATTTAGAGCTAGTATATATAATAAGTTTAAAAGAGTTTTATAATATACTAATAGAGAGAAGTAGTAAGAGGAATACTAACGCTAATTACTCTAACTACTATAGCTAGCCTATCTTAGCTATATATAAAAAGTAAAAAAATAATCTAAAAGGACCTTTTAAGGTAGGTTTAGATACTTAGTTTACTTTATATAATAATAATACTAACTAAAACTAATAGAGATACGTATCTTAGAATAAGAAAATAGGTAGTACTTATAGAAATTATATCTAGATTAGTAATAAGCTAGAGTATAAATAGTACTAGTATTAAGCTTTTTCTAAGAAGAAGGTAATAATCGAACTAAAGGATAGCGTCTTTATATAAGCGAAGAAGAAGGTTACTAAGCTAGCAAAAGTAGCAAAAAGTAAAAAAAAAAAGACTTAAAAAATAAGAGAAAGATAAAAGAGAAATAAAGAAACTTATAGACCTTTAAGACTAAGAGTATAGAGTTTAAGAGTTTTAGGCTATATAATATTATAATATTATAAATTCTAGGCTAGAATTAAAGATATTAAGAGCTAAGAGCCTTTATTCTAAGTCTAGTTTAGTAAGAGAAAAAAGTTTAATTTCTAAGATTAAAAGAATTCTAAAAACTAAATTTCCTTAAGTTTTAGAGAGTTTTAAACAATTACTAACTTATATAATAAGTTCTCTACCTAGTTCTAGCTCTTAAAAAGTCCTCTCTATTTTCCCTAAATTTAGTTCTAGCTATAAATCTACCTTTCTAAATAGGCAATTACTACTTTTATAATATATAAAGTAGTACTTTTCTCTATTATATAATACTTGCCTATTCTTTCTATAGCTACTAGGCTTTACTTTTATATACGTAGTTAAAGTAGTTTAGAGTTCCGAATATCGAAAGTATAATTCGTACTTATATATAGAAAATCTATATCTTAGCTAACTATTACTATATTTCTAAGCTATTAGTACCTTACTTTAACTTTTTAAACTTATAGAAGTAATTAAAAGTAATTATATATATGCAGAAGATACGTAGATAGTACGCAGAGTTATTTATAAAGATATTTAGGAAGCTTTATTTATCTTTAGAGCCTACTTTAAACCTTAACTTTCTACTCTCTATAACTACTCTACCTACGACCTAAACTCTTTTCTAAATATACTATAACCTACTATAATAAGCTATATAATACGCGCGTAGTATAAATATAAGATATCGAAGTAGAATATTAACTTTAATAAGATTATAGCTAAGAACCTACCTATAGGTTAAGAGGCGCTTAATATTTATAGTAAAAGAGTAAGTAGGCTTTAAAGCGTAGAGTTCTAATAAGTATTAACGTATATAAAGCTCTAAGAAGCTAGTTTTGCGCTTAATAATAGCTAGATCGACGTAGGAAAGAAGAAGTATCTATAACTAATAGCTCTACTAAAGCTAGGTATTAAAATTTAAGATATAATTTCTAACTATAAATTAAAAGTCTCGGTAATACTTATTTAGAGCTAGTATATATAATAAGTTTAAAAGAGTTTCGCAATATACTAATAAGAAGAAGTAGTAAGAAGGCTACTATAGAAGATACGCCTCTAGCTAAAAAGACTAACTTCTACCTATACTAGAGGTATTAAAATTTAAATACTAGAGTCTTTAAGGTAACGTTAAACTATAATCCTTGCTTTATATAATAATATAACTAACTAAAACTAGTAGAAATACGTACGCTAGAATAAGTAGTTCTATAATATTTATAGAAATTATAAGTTTTATAACTAGTCTTCTAAGTATAAATTCTACTAAGACTTAGTCTATAATAATAAGAAGTAGTCGCTAGAGCTACTAGTATATAGGCCTATATAATCGAGGAGTAGAAAGGTACTAGAGAGAGTATTAAGCTATAAGGGTAAGAGAGAGCGTAAGAACTAAAACAAAAGGTATAAAATAGGCTAGAAGTAGTAAAGAAGGAATATAGCTTCTTTACTAATAGAGGCTTCTCGGTTTTAGAGTTTTAGGCTATATAATAAATAAGAATTATAAATTATATCTAGTAATACTAGATAAATAGAGATTAAAGGCTAAGATCCTAAGTACTATATATTAGAAAGAAAAGTTTAGATTTCTTAAAATAAAGATATTCTATATTAGAGTTTTGCGGAGTTTCTTTAAATTTCTTATTTATCCTAATATATATAATATTATTTTTATTAGAATCTCGAACTATATCTCTAAACTAATCGATTCTAAGTCCTATATTTCCTATAATTTATAATAGTAGTAATAGCTTCCTATTTATAATTTTATAGCTATTCCTATTAATCTTAATACGTATAATATTATTATATTATTATTTTAATCTTCGAAAATTACTCTAATAACCCTAAGACGATCTATTAAATATTAAGCCTAGCGTTAAACCTTAATAGTCGTAATCTACTACTTTTTATACCTTTCTATCTCTTCTACCTTCTTTTAAAGAATCCCTTTATTATTTTCTATTATTATATATACTAAAAACTTGTCTTAATATACCTCAAAAGCCTACTATCTCTAAAGAACTCTATAAATCTTTTATTAGCCTTTAGAATAAGAGTGCTACTATATCTAATCTCTAAGACCTTTATAGAGAGAATAATTATATAGTAAGTATAAGGACGCTCTATATAATTATATTAAATAGCGATTCGATACCTTATAAAAAGGAAAAATACTCTTTCGACGATCTATAGCTAAAGATATAGATAGTAGAGCTATTCTATCTCGAAGGACTATAAAACTACGTTATTATTGCGAAACTTTAAGAGAAGGGCTAGGAGATTATAAGACGCAACTTTATATAGCTTAGAAGAGACTTTAGATATAAGCAAAGAATAAAGGAGACTAACTTTAATACCTACTATTAAAGGTTTATAGAAATAGTAAAAGAAGAGCTTAATACTACGCGTATTAGTTTATATAGACGCGAGATATTATAGACGTACTTTTATATAAATCTAAGGCTTT